>VYXB01006797.1:51510-69087 GCA_013397135.1 Pachyramphus minor
ACAACAAAGGACAAGAGTGGTCAGGAAGGGAGATGATGGCAAAAAAGTCTGTGGGACAAAGGGCCAGTAAAGGGAGCACAGAACTGGCTTCCCAGTGCCAGAGGGGAGGGAGAGATGGGATATGGGGAAGGAATTGCTGGCTGGGAGAGTGAGGGAGCCCTGGCCCAGGTTGCCCAGAGAAGCTGTGGCTGCCCCTGGATCCCTGGGAGTGTCCAAGGCCAGGTTGGACGGGGCTTGGAGCAACCTGTGCTGGTGGAAGGTGTCCCTGCCCATGGCAGGGGATAGCACTGGGTGGGCTTCAATGCCCCTTCCAACCCAAGCCAGTCTGTGACTCTCTAACTGGGAAGCCATGGCAGAAGTCCCTGGCTGGGATTGCTCCCTGAGGATGGCAGTGGCCATGGGAAGGGCAGAGCCTTTCCAGATGTGGCAGCGAGGGAGAATGGCTCTGCCAGCCTCTCAGCAGGGCCTGAAAGCAGCTAAAGGCTGGGCACCAAATGTGCTGCCACCACCATCCAGCTCCTGCCACAGGCCTGGGATGAGGACGGGGACTTCCATTAGTGACCTGGAAGAAGGGATCTAACAGCAGCTTAATGAAATGGGGCATGAAACTGGGAGCAGGAGAGTGAAAAGGTCTTAAAGAGGTCAGAAACAAGAGCAGGAGGAACATGAAGTCAGCACAGAGGAGCCCTTTGGATCCATCCTGCAGCCACAGTGTCCCACGGGATCTGACCCATGGCCCTTCCACACAAACCCCTCTCTGCCCAGGCTGGCAGTGGTGCCCACTTGAGTTCTATTCAACTATTCCCCGTCACTGATTTTATTTATTTCCTTTTTTTCTGTCTTGTTATTTCACTAGGGGCAGAAATTAAACACTCCAGATGGTAATCACCAGGATTATTCTTGCTTTTTTTTCCCCCCCCAATCTTCTGGTACCTCATTAGTTCCCAATAATATTTAAGACACAACTGTGAACGGTTGGAAAAGCGCACTGGCCACCCCCAAACTCCATTACAGACTTGCAGAGTCATTCACGTTCATTTTCTCTTATTAAATCAACTTCTCTGCTGAAGGGAAAAAAAAAAAAATCACTTATCCTTTTTCAAGTTGAGTATCGCAGAAATCATAATCCAATGAGTCTTATTCTAACACCAGGGAAAAATGGGTGAAAAATCATCAAAGGGAGTTATAAAATCTTTCAAGAAGATTTGCAAGTGACACGAACAAACCAGTAACGCTTCCATCAAAGCAAGTCACGCCTTGCCAGTCTAGCAGAGCTCCCTGCACGTGCCACCAGGAGCAGCAGCAAGTGGAACCCAAAGCAGAGCACTTTGCTTGGATTTCTGAGTATTCTTCGGATTTCTGAGTACCCCCAAGAGGTTCATAGTTGAGCCAACTTCACCTCTTATGCTGTGAGGAACAGCATTCCCTGATGGCCTCTCCGTCATCCCGGTGTTACAGAGCCTAAGCCACCTTCCCACCTCTCACAAATCCCCCTGCCAGGAGCAGCCATCCCATAGGGATCATCCCACGCTGCTGAACACAGGGCTCTCCCTCAGGGCTCCAGGTTACCCCGAATGAATCAGAGGTGCCTCAGAACCACGACCGTCCCTCAGTCTGTCACAGGATTATTCCCCCTCTGGAGGGAAGGCATCCACCCAGGAGAATCCTGGGAAATGTGCAGTGGTGAGACCTAGGAAGGTGCATCAGGTAAGGCCTGAGGAAGACAAGCAGCCCCAGGGCGTGACAAGAGCAGGAAGAAGAACCAAGGTGCTCCCAGCAGTGGTGCCAGGCAGAACTGCTCCGGAGACAGGGAAGCTGGCACCTCCCTGAGAAGGGAAGGTGCTGCCACTCCATCCCCTGGCAGGGTGTCCAACAGGCTCCAAAGGGAGCCCAGACAGGGGTGCAACGACTTGTGGCTGTTGTCAGCATTGGCACCAGCTCCTGCAGCCTGGGAGCTGTGCCCAGGGCTGTGCAGAGCCAGACCTGGCCAGTGCCAGGCTGAGCAGGGCAAGAGGTTGCTCTTTCCACCCTCAGGGACCCCTCTGAAAGCCTCCTGCCAAACTCCTTCCTCCAGGTCTCCTCCCGCTCCTCTCCTCTTCCTGGAAAGCTGTTTCAGACCCTCCCTCGCTGTGATGGTGAGGAATGGCCTAATTTCTAGCCCACACATTCCCGGCTAGTTTACCCTCCTCTTGCGTCAGCATTGTCTGAAGCCTGTGCAGCTCCTCTCTCCTCCTTTGTTTATGGAAGTATTTATATCCATGTCACAGGCAGCAATTAGATCCACGCTCAGGCTTCACTCGGGGTCTGAACAAGTGCCAATTCCATGGTGTCCTCTCGCATGGCAGACCCCTTCCCACCTGGAGGGACGCACAGACTCAGGGACCAGGTCCCAGGGATCCGCTGGATTCGTACTCAGGGACATAAAACGACACAAATCCAAGGAGTCCTGTGCCTGCCCAGGCTTCAAACCCCCGTTCTCTGAGTGCACGTGGCAGGAGGTCTCAGCTCCGGCCCCACAGATGAGAACAGTCTGCCAGGGAGCACTGAAACCAAAAACAAGGATGGGAGCAGCTGACAGCTCGAGTTTTCCCAGAATCAAGGGACACTGAAGAGTCTCAGCATGGGGGCAGAGCAGAACTGAACCTTCCACATCCTCCTCCTCCTCCACAGGGGCTGTTGGCCACTTTCCCAGGAATTGTGCCTACAAACCCCTCAGGGGATTGACCTGCACCCCAACATCCCCCAGCACCAGTGTGCCACAGCCACTCAGCCTGGCCGGGGCTGGCAGTTTTCCCTGGCACAATCAGGGTTAAATTCCCTCCCCTTCCCAGGACCTGCTTTCCCATGCACAGGCAGGGCGGGTGAGCTGCCTCCTCCACACTCTCACACACAGAGTCTGGAAAGGCCCCTTTAGGAACAGGGTCTCTGGAGACAGGCAAGCACGGGAGCACATGGATCACTTCGACCCCAGGTGCTGACACCTCGGACACGGTGCCAGAGGCTGCAGATGAGCTGCTTTCCAGGGAGAGATGGCAGGGAGTGACAGCCAGTGCAGCACCGACCTGGCAGGAACCAGGTACTTGTGCCCTGCTGGTGTGTGGGAGAAGCACAACACTCCCCACTCTGCCCCACGGACCAGGTCCCCGTGCTCCAGGACTCCCCACGTGGCACCAGGGTTGTGGGTGATACAGCAGTGGAGATCACGGGGAAACCCAGTGGGTGTCACTGCCAGGTGTCACTGGGATCACTGGGAATGGCCCAGGAAGAGCTGTTGGGGAACTGACTCTGCCTCGTGAAAGGACTGACCGGGACCTTCCAGCAGCCCAGCACCGATGGGGCTGCTCCAGCACAGGGCAGCACATCCACCCCCAGCACCGGCCCTGCCCTGCCCTGCCAGGCCCTGCAGACGTGGCTGTGCCACCCAGGCCATTCCTGCCCCTCCACAGACCAAATCCAACTGTTGTTTCCAGCAGCTCCCACCCCACATTCCTGCAGCAGCACCCAGCCCGGCTCTGCTGCGTCCTTGCAGGACCAGAGCCCCCCCGGGTCGGGTGTCAGAGCCCTGCCCGGACCCCCAGCCCTCCCGGCCCTCACCTGGAAGGATCAGGGAGCGTCCGCGGTGGCTCCGCCGGCGCTGCCCATGGGACGAGCGCGGCCGCGCTCCCGCACAGCCCCGCACGTTACTGATTTACCAGCGCCGGCCGCGGGAACACACGGTCGATGCTTCCAGGCACTGTGGAAGGCACGGAGCCCTCGGCAGGGGGGGGACGGGTGCAGGGTGGGGGATATTGTGCTGTTCTGACCCCACCGCTGGGCTCAGAGCCCCACGTGCGGTGTCGGGAGTTTGGGGTTTCCGAGGACCACCCTCCCACGGAGCCGGGGCCGGTCCTTGGTGTCCTGCCAGCTCCGTGATGCCGGGGCTGTCCTCGTGGCTTATCTGGGCACCAGCGGGTCAGTCGGCCCTGCTGTTTGCCGTGGCTCTGTCCCAGCCCCACGTGACAGGGACACAAAGCAGCCGCGACCAGCCCAACCTTGTCCTTCCCCACCGCTGCCCGCGCCCTCCAGAACGAACCCGTGCGGGCAGGGGCAAGGGACAGGGCAGGGAAAGGGGCAGGACTGTGCCCACTGGGGTCCCGGCGGAGTGCCAGGACACGCAGAGCCGACGGGAGGGAGCGGGAGCGGTGCTCATCGATCAGCCTGTGTGTGGCTGCAGTGTCCCCCACAGCCTGACGGGTAATTCTCCTGCCAATTGATTTTCCCTCTCCCCATTTGCCAGGGTTACTGGGTCACTGGGGATGTGCAGATGATTAAAGGGCAAGTCCCACATCGCAGCGTTCCCGGGAGCAAACCCGCTGTGCCAGCGCTTGGCTTTCCCAGGGTGATGGCAGAGTGGTGCTGACCCCAGTGAGGGGCAGGGGGACAAGGAGCAGCATCCTGTGCCCACCTGGGAACACCAGAGCTCCTCTGTGTCTCTGAGTGTCCAGCAAAGGGTCAGGAGCACCCCTGGGCTCCCCCTCACACACACACAGTGCTCGGTTGGTGGGGATTTGCAGAGGATCCTGTGTGCAGAGCTCCGGGCTGACAGTTTTTGGCACAGGGATTCCTCAGACTTATCAGAGAATAGACTCATGGAATTATGGAATGTTTGGGTTGGAAGGGACCTTACAGATCATCTCATTTCCCCCTGCCATGGGCAGGGACACCTTCCACTAGCCCAGGTTGCTCCAAGTCCCATCCAATCTGCCCTTGGACACTTCCAGGGATCCAGGGGCAGCCACAGCTTCTCTGGGCAACCTGTGCCACTGCCTCCCCACCTTCCCACCCAGGAATTCCTTCACAGTATCCCATCTATCCCTGCCCTGTGGCAGTGGGAAGCCATTCCTCCTCGTTCTGTCTCTCCAGGCCCTTGCAAACAGTCTCTTTCTCTTTCTTGCAGGCTCCCTTCAGGCACTGGAAGGCTGCAATTAGGTCACCCCAAAGCTTCTCTTCTCCAGGCTGAACAATCCCAATTCTCTGTGTCTTTCCTCAGAGAGGTGCTCCACCCCACTAATAGCAGACCCTTAATAGTGGCCCTGCAAGAACAGCAGCCCCTCACCCCCTGCCCAGCTGCTGGGGGAGATGATCCCAGTGCTTCAAAACCACCAAAGCCAACTCCCTGCTGGCCTATCCCCAGGGCAGCCCCACTTGGACAAAACAAAGGCTTTTGGCTCATTCCCTTCACTGTCCCAGCTGGACCCAGCTCCAAGGACAGATGGTGGTAATCCCCAGCCCAAAATATGTGTGCTCCCAGCAGGTCACAGCCCTGCTCCCGGCCGCCGACCTCCCAGGGCAGAGCACATCCACACCATCCCCCTGTGGGGACACAGGGCTGTCCCCTTGGCAGGAAGGGGCCAGACCCCCTGAGAGGTGGCCAGGTGGGCAGTAGAGATCCCACCAGCCTGTGCAGGGCAGAGCAGGAGGCCTGGCAGGTAAGACAGTGGTCTGGGGACAGGTCAGTGGTCTGGGGACAGGACAGCAGAGGCTGCACCACAGAAGTCCTTCAGCAGCACTGCTGGGACACAGAGGTTTGGTCCTTGTCCCCATCCCTGCCTGTTCACTTCCACCCTGGGCTGGACATGCAGGCACACAGGCAGCCCACGCTGCCAGCTGGCCCAAGGTAAAACCAAGCCTGTTTTATCCTGGTGGCTTTTAGCAGGAGCAGCTGACAGCTCCAGCAGTCCCTGAAAAGCAGAAGGGACAACAAACAGAAAAACAAACAGAAAAGCAGAAGGGACACAGGAGAAGGGCTGGGGTGGGAAGCCTGTAACCAGCCATATCAAGCTGCACCCACAGCCCTGGCCATACCTGTGGCCTCTTCAATCCATGTTTCTGTCCCAGACCCACTTCCACAAGGTCTGTTGTTTCCACTCTGGCTGCTTCCATCCCCTCTCTGAGCCAGCCAGCTCCTGGTCTCTCACAGGAACACTGAACTATCAGACAGCTTTGGCTTTGCAGCACCCAGCCTGATTCCCTGGGCTCTGCTCATCCTTGACCACCCCAGGGGGGTCTGTGTGGGGCTCCACAGCAGCAGCAGTGGGATGCCAGTGCCTGTCTGGGCATGGCCTGCACCACTGGGACACTGCCCACGTGAGGACAATCCCTGGAGCCTCCCAGCCAATTCCAGTGCAAATTCTGAGTGGAGAACCACTTCCCAGGCATCCCCTTTCCCTAACTGACCCACAGCTCAGCTCTCCCCAAGCTCTTCTCCACCAGAGATGGGGCAAGTCCCCATTGCTTCCTGCCTCCCTCCCATATCCATCCTGGTTCCCATCAAAGCATCAGTGATCACAGTCCTTCCCTCCCGGCTCTCCCACCTTCCCCTGAGCTCAGAGTCAGCCCCACAGCCCACACAGCACCCCAGCCTGTCCCCACAGCACCCCAGTTCAGGGTGCACCTGGCTGAAGGGAGGAACAGAGCTTGGGGAAAGGGAGAGGTGGCTGAAGGCTTTGAAGCTTGACCCATTTCCCTGGGATGCAGCTGGGATTTACGGGCTCCATGTGCTGTGAGGGCACCCCAGGGACCTGGCACCAGTACTGCAGGGCTCCAGGGATGTGGTGGCTGCTGGTCTAGTGGGGAGGGTGTCCCCAGAGCCCCTTCACCATGGAGGGTCAGTCCCAACAAGGGGTGTCTGCAAACCTCACATCCTTCCCAACCGGAATGCAGACCCAGGCAGGGACAGTGTGGCTGGTCCAGCCCCAGAGCCCTTGGGGTCTGCAGAGCCCAGAGCTGCCCCTGCAGCCTCTCCCACCCTGGGAAAGAGCCTCCAGAGCAGGAATGAGGGCATGGCTTCCAGTAGAACAGGCTCTCTGGGAGGCACTGGGGATCCTGGGGGCTTCGCACGCTCCCCCCGCAGTAACTCCAGCTCGAGTGGTTGTGTAGTCATAGGAACATCACTTAACACAGTCACCTTGGAAACCACAGCTCCACGCTCTCCTGGAGCACGTGCAGGGCCCTGTGCACCCCAGGTGGGGTCCCTGATGCTGCACCACCAGTCAGCAGGTCACGCTGCCACACCGGACCAGCGGGGACAGGGACAGACCTCTCCTCGTTCACAGTGCCACAGAAGCAGCTGGAAACCACCCCCAAGAGCAGAGCAGGGATCAGACCCTGCCAGGGTCTCACAGACACATGGACTGTATCTCCTCCCATCCCACAAGTCACTGAACAGCTTCTCACATGGAGCCAGAGCAACAGAACTCCCACACACACATTCCCAGTCCAACAGAGGAGCATTCCTGGGTCAGACACATGTGAGGACAGAGCCAGGAGGAACAAAATCCTGGTGCTGACAGGGCACATCTGCTCCCTCCATCTCCCCACACCACCCCAGGTACGCACAGCCCGGGAAGGTGGTACAGCCCAAGGACAAGGAAACCCAAGCACGAGGCTCCCACACCTCCCACACTCACCCCAGCAAGCTCCTCTGTGTTCCACAGCAGGCACAGAGCCAGGGCAGCACAGCCAGGTAAGCACCCAGCCCTCAGTGAGTGGGCACTGCCACAGCCTGGGCTGGTCCTGTTGTCAGCACTGCCCTGCCCCGATTCCATCCTGCCCCACCAGATCCAGCTTAGGAAGAGCAGGACACAGGAAGAAGCAAGAAAGCTGAGGACCTCCAGGAATTACACAATCCCCAAAGCAGCCTGGACCATCCCCCCATCATCACCACCAGCGGGGTCCTGTCACTGTCCCCTCACTCAGCCACACTTGCAATGGCCTTGGCCCTGCCAGGCACAGCCCCTGCACTTCCCACCCCTCCCTGCCAAAGCTGCAGGCCCAGCAGCAGAGCAGGGCCCAGGGCTGCCAGTGCTGAGCCCAGGAGTATTTCTCACCTGTTCCCAGGGATTCAGTGCTGCCCAGGTGCAGACACTATCCAGAGCTGGGGTCGGGGTGGTTTCCACCCCAGAAAAGCATCCTGCTGCCAGCAGAGCCCCGAGCTCCAGCCTGGACACCCTGCTCAGCCTCCCCTGCTTAGCCCTTAGGTAAGAGGATAACGCCGCCTCCATCTGTTTGTCTGGGACTGAGACACTAATTATCTCTGGCATCTTCCCCTCCCTGCACCCCTCCCGCCCTCCAGCGTGTCCCACCCTGTGGAGGCAGCACAGGGAAGAGCTGCTGCACCGGCACAACTTCCAGGCAGCCCCGGGGAGCGGCTCAGCCACAGCCTCCCCACGTCCCACAGACCTGGGCTCCTGCTGCAGCAGGCACGGACAATCCCTTCAGGACTAAGAACAAAGCCCCTCAGCAGGGATTGCCCAGCTCCATGGGCACAGATCCCGGAGGATCTGCTGTCCTGCTGCAGAAGGAGGACTGGGTGCTCACACCGTGCAGCGTGACCTGCTGGCAGTGTTCAGGAGTGCTGCTGCCCCAGCAATGAGACCCAGGCCCTGCAAGCCGTGGATGTGCCCTGGGAACCAGGCAGGACTGACTTCACCAGGCGCACGAGGCAGTGGAAGAACAGCTTGGATAAGTGCCCACATCTCAGCACAGACACAGACACACACCCCACGGCTGCACCTGCCCCGCATCGGCAGCTGGCGCTGCGAGACCCGGCCCAGCCCTGCAGGGGAGCTCCCCGTGCAGCTCCCCAGCCCTGCAGCACCTGGCACAGCGTGGAGTGGCACAGCACGGCCCAGGAACACGCAGCACGGCCCACACGGCACAGCCCACGCAGCACACCCAGCCCCTGCCTGCAAACACACAGCGCATCCCACACGGCTCAGCCCCCGCACGGGCAGCCCCCAGCACCTGCAGCATTTACAGGGTGAAGTGGCAACACATTTCAGGGGGCCTGGAATGAAGCCACAGGCGCTGGGAAGAGCCCTCTGGAGCCAAAGAAAGCACCCTCTGTTCCTGTGCATTAGCATTTCACTTCCTTTGTTTCATCCCCTGGTTTCCAAGACTTCATCCTGAAGCCTGACACGCACAGCTCACTGTGCTCCACAGCTCAGCCCACCCGGGGCACAGGGAGAAGGGGCTGGATGAGCCTGGGACCCTCTGACCCCACAGAGGTGTCCATCACTTCCCAGCTCATCCCCACCCCGGGCAGGGACATGGCATCATCAGCAGGGAATGGGACTGGCAGGTCACACCTGGGGAAGGGGGCAGGAGCTCAAGTCCCACTCCCCTCCAAGGCCCAGCACTGGCTGCAGGGGTGGGCAGTAGGTGGGATGTGCTCCAGCTGTGCACACCTGGAGCGGGTAACAGCCTCAGCCAGACCCTCTGTTGCAGGAGCCAGCGGGTGCTGTGCCAGGGAGGGGTTGGGGTCCTTGCTGGTTACCACAAGCGGCTGTGTAGAGGGAAGGGAGGAGCTCAGGGGAGCACACACAGGGGCCAGGGCATGGCAGGACCCAGGGCAGAGACTGGGACAGCCAGAACACTGTAGGAAGGGGACAGCCCAGGGGACAGCCCAGCCAGACCAAGGGGTTTGTCCTTTGCCACCTCCCATCCCACAGGACATCCCTCCCCTACCCTTCCCCTGCGGTGCCTTATGGCTCAAGCTGCATCATCACCATCACCAGCCACAGCAGTGCTGGGGACGGGCAGCACTTCCAAAGGGTCCCGTGGCTCCAGGCAGGGTGGGAAAACATCCCATTGCACAGGGCAGCATCCGAGCAGCCAGGGCTGGAAGAGGCAGCCACACCAATAGCTGTCCCTGCCCTCCTGTCCTCCCAGACAGAGATCCTGCATCCCAGCTGGATGGGCCTGGGGAGACCTGTTCAGCCAAGTCCCCATCGAGCCCTTTCCTCCGATGCCTCCCCAAAGCACATCACGCAGCAGTGACCTACCCTGACTCATTCCTGCTCCTGAATCACCTGCACACACCTGACACGTCCTGCCCCCTCCATCCTGAGCCCTGCCAGCCTCTGCCAGCCCTCCCAAGCCCTATTCCTGCTCTCAGGTCTCCACACAGCCACCCCTGAGCACCACACCAGGTCCCAGACAGGCCCCCCCGTCCCCGGACAAGGCTGCAGGGCCCTCACCAGCCCATCTCTCCCACTCCTCCCGTCAGGAGCTGAAGGCAGAAAGGGAAGGACTTACCTGAAATGACTGTCACAGGCAGGGGGTCACAGCACTCCCTCTTCATCAACCTGCAGATAAGAGAGAGCAGGGACAGGGTCAGTGCACCCACAGGGACCTCGGGACAGCAGGGAGGCGTGGAACCTGCTGGGCTGGGAATGAGAGCATTCCCAGAGCACACCTGCTGCAGGACAGCAGGGACAGGGAAGGTCACCTACAGCACCAACACCTGCCAACCCACTGCAGCAGCACGTCCCCGGCCTCCCTACCCCAGGTGAAACACTGTGCCCCAAATCCTCCTGCCTGCACAAGCACATCCTTGTCCCGAGCATTCCCATCCCCATGAGCCCATCCTTCTCCCGGGCATTCCTGTCCCTACGAGCCCACCCTTGTCCCAAGCCCTGCTGCCCACACGAGCCCCTCCTCACCCCCTGGACAGGGGGTGGCAGCCCTGCAGTCCCTGCTGCCCCACAGCACGGATCAGTGAGTCTGTGTGCCAGGGAAATGCCTCTTTGAAGGGAATAGCCCGGGGAATGAGAGCCAGGGGAGATGGATGCAGCTGTCCTGGATCAATGGGGATCCTCCTGCACTTCTCCTGCCCTGGGTTAGTGGGATCTGAGCACCTCTCCCACCCTGGGGCAGTGGGATCCTCCATCACCTCTCCCACCCTGGATCAATGGGGGTCCTCCAGCACTTCTCCCACCCTGGATTAACAGGGGTCCTCCAGCACCTTTCCCCTCCTGAGTCTGTGGGATGCTCCAGTACCTCTCCCATCCTGGGTCAGTAGGTTCTCCCTGCACCTCTCCCACTCCAGTCAGCGGGTTCCTTCAGCATCTCTCCCACCCTGGATTAAAGGAGGTGCTACAGCACCTCTCCTACCCTGGGTGGGCAGGGATCCTCCAGCACCTCTCCCACCACGGGCAGTGGGGTTGTCCAGCACCTCTCCCACCCTGTCTCATCCGCTCCCAGGCAGAGCCCTGACTGTGACGCAGCCCCAGGGCAGAGTCAGGCTCCAGCTGAGGTACCAGAAGTCCTAAGGTCAGTTCCCACACAGGGTCAACCCTCTTATTCCCTCATTTGGCACAAGAAACAGCGCCCAGCTGAGCCCACCTCCAGAAGATGACACCGCGAGCGCCCCGGGCTAAATTCAGGAACAGCTACGGGCATCCAGGAAAAGAGAAAAGTGTATCCATCATGCCTCTGCTCTCCTGCGTGCTGCAAATGGGCATGCTCTCTCTCCTTGCTTCTCATTAAAGATCCTTTCTGGGTGAGTGGCTGAAATGGCTGCTCTGTTGTAGAGAATTAAAAATGTATGACTTGGGATTTCTCGGAGCGCGGCTGTTGTGCCGCAGCTGGTGGGGGGGGAAGGGGCCGTGGCAAGGGTCCCGTTTTTGCAGAGAGCTCTCAGTGTGCCCACGTGGGTGCCATCAGCCTTTAAACATTTCATAAGGTATCCTCCATCCTCCCCGGGCAGAGGGATCACAGATGCACCTGGAAAACTCAGCCTATTGTGCAGCTCTGTAAAATGACGCTGCCCAGGTCCCAGAGGGGCCGGGGCAGGATGCTCTGGACACAGCTGCCACCACCCTGCTGACTCCTCACCAGAGAAGAACCTCACAGGACACCTGTGCCTTGAAAACAGAGGAAACCAAGCACATCTGTTTATGTAGGACCTCAACAAAACAGCCCAAGGCACGAGTGTGTCCTGCTCAGACATTTAATGGCCGCAAGGAGCTGAGTTGCTCTCCTGGCCCACAGCACTGGGAATATCGAGCAGGGCAGGAGGTGGGGCAGGGGCTGTGCCTGCAGGGACACCAAACCTCCACGACACAGCCTGCAGGGCTTAGGGATGAGGGACAACACCTATGGATGCACAGGCTGGACACCTACACAGCCTCCCTCCCACCCACGCACCACCCAAAATCCCCCATTGCAGCACAGAGCGTGGTCTGAAGCCAGACAGGGCACCAACCCCACCCCTAATGGGTGCAGGGCTGAGCACCAGGGCTCCCCACGGAAGCACAGATCCAGGGGGACTCCGGAACAGGAGGTAAGAACAACCAGAGGGCAAGAAAAATTGTCACAGGAAGAGAAAGGAAAGAGCAGAGATTGCTGCCTTAGAAGGAGGCAAATAAGAGGGGACAGAGATAAAAGGCTGTAACATCCTGAGCACTCTGCAGAGAGGAGATGATGCTTCTGCTCTTTTCATCTGGCAGCGTGAGGGGAACGGAAAATGTCGTGGGATTTCTCACTAAGGAAAGGAAAGGAAATACTCCACATCACCCGTAAGGAGACGGTGCAGTTCTCTGCCACGGGAAGCCCTGAGGGCTGGAAAGGTGTGAATTCCCAGCCTGATCCAAAGGTTTCTGTGGGTGAGGACACAAAAGGGTGGCTCTAAACAGCCCCAGAGTGACCACAGCACCAGCAGTAGCCTCACGGGACAGCTTCTCCTCCATCCCACCCTGACCCCCAGAGCAACACAACAACCTCCTGTGCTGGACCATCTTTCCTGCCCTCAGGTGATGGGGACCCATTGGAATGTCAACCACGGGAATACACATCCAGCACTGTCAAAGGCCCGGGAAGCAGCTCAGGAGATAAATTAAATGCTTATAACATGAGCATCTTCTCCCAACCCTGCTAACAGGCGAAGAAGATTTATGAGTTTATTATTGGACCTGATAAATTAAACTCTTCAGAGAAGAATAAATTATGCAGATGATCTGCGATGTATTTAGACTGCAGCTTGCACAGCGCCAGGATCCCAACCCTCACAGTCCCTGAGGATCCTGCTGTCTGTGGAGCCAGAGGGGCCTTGTTCAGACTAGCAGGGAGAGCTCCAGGGAGGCTGTCATTCCTCTGGTTCCTGAATGGCAATTCTGCCTTTTGCTTGCCTGACTCTGTTCTCGCCCATGTCCAAACTCCCCCTTTCTCACTGAGCTCCTTCCCTTCCCGGGACACGAGGCAGCGACTGTAGCTCCCAGTAACACAGCAGCTGGTCCCCAGCGACCTCACAAACATGACAGCATCAGAAATGACAAGTCAGTGGAAGTAAAACTGTCCCCAAGAAGAGCTGGGAAGCATCTGGAGACTCCTCTCCCTCTCAGGAAGGGTGTGGGAATGCACGGACAGACATCGGGGGGGTTACGCTGTGGCAGATGGGGCACACACAGAGACCTGGGATAGGGGTTTGTACAGCAGGGACGTGCCCATTTCTGCCTCCTGAGGTCTCCAGGGGCCTGATCCCACAGAGGGACAATGCCACAAGGATCTACTCCAGCAGCTCTGGGTGAGAAACGCAGACAAAGCCTCCCCTGGCAATGGGGCACCCACAGTTCCAGGCCCAGGGCTGCAGTACCGTGGGCAGGACATTGTGCAAGACCAAACTCAGCTGCTGGTTTGGCCAAACCACAGCCAAGCTGCCACTGTACCATGGCACTGCCAGGGCCACGGGCCTGTGGGACTCAGGCTGGAGGTGAGCAAACAATCAAGGTGAGCTCCAGCACGGCCAGTGTGTCCCAGCAGGCTCCTGGGATCCTCCAGGGATGCTCCTGAGATCCAGGGACCCAGAGGAGCAGGAGACATGAGGAAGGGGTGCAGCCCCCAGCCCCAGGAGGCAACATCCTGTCCCCCCACGCACGCTGGGAGCTGTAGTCCCATTCCAAGGCCAGGAAACATTCCATCAGGCTGCAAGGACAGGGCTGAGGCTCCTCGGGGCAGGGGAAGGTCCCTGGCCAGCCCTGCCTGTGACCAGCTTCCGTCAGCACCGAACAATAGCAGCCAGGGCTGAGTCCTGGCCAGGCCAATGTGCTTCCTGCCATTCTTTGCACTCCCTTGAGGATGTCTATAAAAAGCAGAAGAATCCAGACCTGGAAGTCTAAATCACTCCTTAAATAAGCCAGGAATGCCAGCCTCTCCCAGGGGAGGCAGCTGCAGGGAGGTGGGACCCAGCCCAGGACGTGGCACTCAGTGCTCTGGGCTGGGGGACGAGGTGGAGATTGGTCACAGGGTGGACTCCATGGGCTGGGAGGTTTCTTCCAACCTAAATGATTCTGTGACTCCATGAAAGAGCAACCCAAAGCACCTGCCCCTTCCCAACAACTTGGGCTGGAGCGTAGCACACTGGGGCTGCAGGAGGCTGTTTGTGGGGATGTACATCCTGCCCTCCCTGTGTGGGGTGAGGAGCGGGCTGTGGGGCAGCCTGGGCTCCCCTTCCCCTCTCACATGTTCCAGGGGGGCAGCCTGGGCTCCCCTTCCCCTCTCTCTGTGTCCCCACCCAAAGTCACGGCGCAGCCCCCACCGAGGCCACTCAACACCTCAGAGAGCTGCTGTCAGCGAGGGGAGGACGAGACGCTGCCAGAGAAGGTCTTTCAATATTTAATGATAAGAGAGGCTGCTGATCGACCTCCTTCTCAGGTTTCCAAAGTCCCCACTCCTTCCCCTCCCCACGGAACAGGCAGCCCGGCTGCAGCACTGGCACCCCCTCCCCACGTTTGGGCTGATCCTTGAGAGACTTCCACAAAGCCAGCGCTGCCTCCCCTTCCCACGCTGCCAACGGGAGCCAAGACACCCGTGAACCAGAGCTTTTGCCTGTTGTCACAGTTACAGCAGCTCAGCTGCCTTCAGGAGTGGGATGGCAATTTACTCTTTGTACTCGTTTTAGCTGCACGGCCTCCCCCTGCTCCAGCTCTGCCATGGCAGAGGGGATTCCACCCCACGAGGCTGCTGAGCCCCCACTGCACCCCACAGCTCCTGCTCCTCATGGCCCTGGTGCCGTGGGAAGGGCTGGGCCACCACATCCCACCTCAGGCCTGTGGATGGAGGCAGGTAGAGGAGGCTGGAGTAGGGCCGGGAATGCCTTGGGAAAGGAGAACCCAGGCTGATCCCTGGAACCACAGAGAGAGGAAGGGGAACCCAGGCTGCACCCCTGGAACACAGAGAGAGGAAGGGGAACCCAGGCTGCCCCCCTGGAACGTGGGAGAGCAGAAGGGAAGCACCCCCTGGAACACTGAAAGAAGGGAAACAGAGTCCAAGCTGCTGCCCTGAACCCTGAGAGGGTGCAAGGGGCCTCCAGGCTGCCCCTCTGGAACACCGAGAGAGGGGAAGGGGAGCCCAGGCTGCTTCCCTGGAATGCTGCAAGAGGGGAAGGGGAGCCCAGGATGAACCTCTGGAACACAGAGAGGAGAAGAGGAGCCCAGGTTGCATCTCCGGAACACGGCAAGAGGGGAAAGGGAGACCAGGCTGCCTCCCTGGAATGCTGTGAAAGGGGAAGGGGAGTTCAGGCTGCCTCTCTGGAACACTGGGAGAGGGAAAGGGGAGGCCAAGCTGCCCCCCAGCACCCTCCCCTGCCCACAATTCCCCCCCCACTGCCATCCTCTGCCCAGCACCCCTGGCACACACGTGCCTCGCTACCCGCACGTGCACTTACGCGCTGCCGTGCGGAGGCAGCAGGGGGAATTTTTAGCTGGTGGAAATCTCGACAGAATATTCCGTAGTGGGCTGCTCTTGTGTGTGAGTTTGTGTGTGTGTTTGTGAGTGTTTGTGAGTGTGTTTGTGGCCACCAGCACAACTCTGGTCCAAGTGAACAGCGCGGCACGAAACACGACCCGCTCAGCTCTGCGTTATTCATCCCATAATTCTAACAATATTTAGAGCATTAGGTGCTGTAGGAATATTCAGGTGTTACACACTGTGCAACAACAACAACACAACAACAGTTATGCCCCATCCCTGGAAGTGTCCAAGGCCAGGCTGGACAGGGCGTGGAGCAACCTGGGCTAGTGGAAGGCGTCCCTGCCCACGGCAGGGGGGTGGAATGAGATGACTTTTAAGCTCCCTTCCAACACAAATCATTCCATGATTATTATTTGAAAAAAAGGTCCTCGTACTATTCTTTGTCCCCTGTTTGCCCTCAGCCCCTTTTGCCACACACCAGAGTCAGCACAACCTCCATCCAGGGCTACTGTGCAGGTGCAAAACACACCAGCACTTTGTAAGGTATTTCAGTGCAGCTATAAAAAGAAATTACGGACATTTCTTATGTGTTGTCTCCATTACCCACATGTCACTGCAGGGACAGAAGGAGAACAGAAGTTCTCAGTGAAGTTTATAACGTTCTCAGGGGGGAAAGACCCTGTGGTGGCCCAGGTAGGAGCCAACCCTGCCCCATGCCGCTCCCAGGAAATGGAGCCCCAAGCTTCCATCAAGTCCTGCACTCCAGGCACAGTCCCAACATTCCAAGGTCTCCAGCTCCCACTCTCAGAGCACAGGGTCTCGTGCCACAGCCACATTGCTGGGCCAGCCCAGACACTGTCCCAGAGCAACCCTGGGCAAAGGCCCCTTCCAGGAGTGCCAAGAGAAGACCAGAGCCCTGCAGGAGGCAGTGCCCAAGTCCTCAGTTACAGATGTAACCTGACATCAAAGCCTGTGAGGATCCCTGCCCACAGAAACTAAGAAACAGCAGGCACAGCTCCTGCTTAAAATCTGTTTGCTTAAATCCAGGCACAAGCCTGACTTGCACGAGCATCCAGAGGCACTCATGGGTACCAGCCCCTGTGCAGCCAAACCCAGCTCTGGAGTCTCCTGCTTCCTAGACCCCGTTTTGGAAGAGCAGGAGAGTGGCACGCTCTCACCTCTCCAGCAGTTGCCCAGGGACAAATTTGCAAGCCAAGGCCCAGACACAAGAGCACGACCACGCAAATCCCATGCACAGGATTGTCCAGCACATCCCGAGCCTGGGGAACAGCTGGTTATCCGTGACAGCCTGGGTGGAGATAACTCACTACACAACTCGTGCTCGCTCACAGGGAGCAAGGACACAGGGAAAACCAGTGCTGAGCGTCGTGCACAGGGTACGTGCAGAGCCCCGAGGGCACATTCACTCAATTATGCACAGGCACACAAGGACCACAAACATGGAAGTTACAAAAGCAATTCCAGGCCTTCACCAGAAGTCCCCCTGCCTGCCTAAATGTTCTGGAGCAGCCTCCATCCTCCGATGCAGGCTCTGCCTGCTGCTGGAAAGCAGATCCACCCTCTCAAACTATAGTGCCTGCTTCCCAGCGTGCGGATGTGTCTGCAAACCACGGCAAACCACGGTACGATCCCCAAGCACATCCAGTTCGCTGCAAATTCCAGCCCTTATCCCCCAGAACAGCCTCCGGCTCCAGCCACATCCCTCACTTCCCACCCCAGGCACCCCCAGGCACATCACAGCCCTTACTCCCAGCACAGGCACCCCAGTTCCGACCACAGCTCCCACCCTGAAGTGCCGACATCCCAACGCAAGCCATGGCCCGCATTCCAAAGGCATCCCCCCGCAAGCCCCCTCTACGGC
Source organism: Pachyramphus minor (assembly GCA_013397135.1). Lineage (NCBI taxonomy): Eukaryota > Metazoa > Chordata > Aves > Passeriformes > Tyrannidae > Pachyramphus > Pachyramphus minor. The sequence continues at coordinate 68,903 of VYXB01006797.1, forward strand.
TCCCCCGCGCCCCAGAACACGTGTCCGGCCGCTCTCCAACAGCCCCGCGCTCCGGGCTGGGCACCCACCCGCGAACAGCGGCCCCAGCCCTCCGGAGGACACTCACGGCCCCCTCTGCCCGGCACAACCCCACTGCGAACCACGGCCCCGCGGCCGCCCCCGCTTCCGCCGCCCACCCGCACGCC
>VYXB01006804.1:0-220287 GCA_013397135.1 Pachyramphus minor
TGACCAATTAATTCCCTCTGGATCTGATCATCCAGCCAATTCCTTATTCACTGAACAGTCCATCCATCAAATCCATATCTCTCCAATTTAGAGAGAAGGATGTTGTAGGGGACCATATTCAGTGCATTACAGCAGTGCAGATAGGTGATTTCTGTAGCCCTTCTCTTGCCCACTGATGTAGTCACTCTGTCACAGAAGGCCACTAGGTTTGTCAGGCAGATCTTGCCCTTGGTAAAGCCTTGCTGGCTGTCTCAAATCACCTCCCTGTTCTCCATGTGCCTTAGTGTAACTTCTAGGAGGATGTGTTCCATGATCTTCCCAGGCTCAGAGGTGAGGCTGACAGGTTGGTAGTAGCCAGAAAATGGAAAGGAAGGCGGATGCTGATGTGGCAGGAGAGGTCACAAATCCATCAAGATGAAGCACATGCTGGGAAGAGACCTAAAACTTTGAAGCCACTTTATGTGTAGCCCTAGCTTCTGTAGGGCCAGAACACAAAAGGAAGCCACAGCCCTGGCAGTGAGGGCATTGATCCAGCAGCCCCTCCAGGAGCCTGTAAAGAGAGGAGCTACAGAGAAGCTGCAGGGCATATGAGTGTCTTAAAGTTTGTTTCAAACTTTTGCTATTTGTGGCCTCTATGCCTGAAAAACAGAGGTCAACCAAAAGGCCACAGAAACAGAAGAGAGAAGGAAGGAGAGATACTGGTTTTGCCAGTACAGAAATGATATACCACCCCCCACACCCCTGTAGGAAATGTCTGATATCAAAGTTCAAAGTAAACTAGCTATGTAGATGTCCTTTTTTTTTTTTTCCAGTGCAGAATTACCAGCAAGAAATAATCTTGTATTCAAATATTGTCAGAAGGAGTTCCATATATTTTTTTCACAGACAGAAGTTCTTGGAGCAATATTAGTATTTAGGATAAGTAACTTTCATAAATATTTAAGTATCCCAAATCTGCCTCACTATTTCTTACAGTACCAAACTGGTCTACAGCATCGTTGTGTGATGTGCAAGAACTTGCAAGAACAATCATCTTTTCTACTCTCATAAAAAAATCATTGTAATATATTGAGAGCAAGATAGAGTGGTGGGGAAACCTTGCATATGATGGGCCATAAACAATTGCTTGGAACTTTTATACTACCAGACATTAAATAATTATTGGCTTACTTTTTACCAAGCCATATCAGGTATCATTTCCCTGCACACTCTCTTAAATGAAGAGTCTTTCACCTGCTTACAGCCTTCCCTGCTGCTAAGAGAAAAACTGAGGTAGTGCTCCTAAATGCTCCAGTGCTTCTAAGTACTCCAACATCTACAGTGCATTAAGTGAAGCCTCTCCATGATTTCCACTGCTGTGTGCCAAGACAGACATGCCAGTACCTGGACAACCTTCACAACAAGGCTCATCAGTGACCACTTGGATCCTTGTGTTCCCAGCCTTCCTCAGCACTCTCATGGTACTGCGAGGACTTCCCGCCACTGGCAGCCCCACAGTGAAAGGTGGCACCAGGTATTGGGCCAATATGTCCCCTGCCCCTCTGTGGGAGCAGAATCTACCCAGAAAAACAATGGATTGTGTTGGATACAGGAAAGTCCTAAGCCTTGTGAATACATCCTCTTGTTGACCATTTTCATGCTGTCAATAATACAAGGGTCATTTCCTTGGTCATGGTCTTGTCAGCTTCAATCACACTGGGAGGTGATGTAAGGTTAAGCTGCAATTTGATTATCTGCTTACAGTACTGTCATGAAGATCTTCATAGCATTTTGTCACAGCTTGTGGTAGCTCAGGACACTCCTGGTGTAGGGTCAGTGTTATAAAGCTGTTTTCCATGACCTCAGGGTCACACTTCACTGTTTGTGTTGGTGAAGAACTGAACAGAACAGGAGGGAGCAGAGTCCGTCCTAGGTGAGAGGCAGATGAACCAGGAATGACAGATGAGCTACAGAGTGAAGGAAACATTATATAGGGCACAGATGTCCCATTCCCACAGTGCTTCAAAGACTCTGTAGCATGGACACACAGCACAAGGTGACATAGCACAGAAATCAACACATTTTTTAAGAGTAATTTAAACAGAGCACTACTGAGCCATAAGGCACTTTTAGGGATAGATACTTGCTCATGGTGACTGCTAACCTGGTCAGTAAGGGCAAGCATGGTATCCTGATGACATTACTCAGTCAAATCTCAGAGCAGAAGAAAGAGACTGGCAGGCCCCATGGATGACTGAAAATGAGAAGAAATGGGATGTGGGTCCTCCCCTTCCCCAACAGGTAATTAGTGCCTAGTCTCCTCACTTTAATTTTTTTTAACCTTCCTGTTTCCAGCTGATCCCAATATCTCCTGCACTAGTAAGTCTTTTCAAAGCAAAATTGAGGTGCAGCTGACTGTCTGGGTGTCTCTCTGAGATTTTCCTTCTCCTTCCAAAGTGAAGAAGAGAAACGAGAGCTTTCTCATTTACCTCTTTTCGTATGCTTTGCAAATAGTTTATTTTGCTTCAGACAAAATCCTCCTTAAAAATACAAGTACTGCTTCCTTTCCATTTAGAGGCAGGAGGCAGCAGCTGCCTGGCCCTGGGCACAATTACACTCCATACTGGAGGATGGAAGTCAATGGCAGCCTCATTCTTCCCCCAACTTTCAGGGGAAAAATTTCATTTTCTGCACAGCCTCCTCCTTCTCTGCGAAGAAAGAAGCACTGAAATGACTGCAGGAAGAGTAATATGCACATGCATTTTGGCTGTTTCAGTTGTCGCTGAGTTTCCCCATGTCCTCTGCAAACACATTTTCTCCCATCTGTGTGTACTCTACTCAGGTGTCTAGCACAGAACACACACATTTTGTTCTGTTTGGCATATGCTTTTTTTTTTTTTTTTTGTCTTTATTTTCTGGGAGGGACTGGTTATTCAGGAGACCATGCTGTCTGACTGAGCTAATCATAGAGTCATATAACGGTTTGGGTTGGAAGAGACCTTAAAGCTCATCTACTTACAACCCCCCTGCCATAGGCAGGGGCACTTTTCACTAGGCCAAGTTGTTCAAAGTGCATGTTCATGGTACCATTTGTGCTCACTAGAGCCTGGGGGTCTCCCCTGAGACATTTGCATAACACCTGCCACTAGTGTTGGCTGTGTGAGCTACTACACTTGCTGTAGCTGCCTGATACCTAGGTCCCTTTTGCCCCACCCTTCACACTTTCCCCCTTTCCAGGAAGAGCAGTTTCATGTTTTTTCACGTATGTGTACCTGTCTAGGATGGAGTGACCATCTTTTATGACTACAGAGGTACCTCCCACTCTCACAACCACTCAGGAAAGATGCTTCCCTTAGTAGATATGCACAACATTTTTAAGAAATGTTTATGCCAAAAAATCCAGTATTATGTAAAGCTTCTGGTATTATTTAAACTGTCTCTCATTATGAGTATCTGCAGTACCTAATGACTCTGAACTGTTTGATAGGTTTGATAGATATCTCAAAATTGTCATGCCTGGGTTTTTAGAAACCAGATATTACCACATGACAACCCACAGTACCAAGTGCACTTTTGCAATCTGAAATTTAAATACAGATCAACTGATTTTCAATCTTTTCAACAGGCTACTATTTTAACATATTTTTCCATCACCATGCTATATTGAAAAAAACCCAGGAGTCAGTCACATGAAAAGACTGTGTTTCATTGCAAACAATTTAAATTCATGCTGTTGAACAGTGGTTCACCATCAAATTGCTGGAGCAGATACATCATGTTAGATAAAATAACTCAACGCCTTCTTCTGTCTCTTGCAGATCAAAAAAGTGGCTCAAATTATGCTGGATGAGGCATACCCAGAATATGGTGGTTCCTATTTCTAGAACATACTACAAGCTACCCTTCCAGCCTGAACTGATTCAGGATGACTGCCTCAAGTGACCAGGTATCCTTGTTTCCACAAAGGTGAAGAACTTTAGCTAGAGAGGTTTGGGCAACACCCCTGCAAAGAGAAAAAAATAAGCAATGGAAAAAGAAATGGGGCTTTACTTACTGTAATGGACTTACCTTGGGACTGGAATGAAGATACCTGAGACTGGAAGCATTGCCTTCTGGGCTTGAGCCTGCTGTAGAGGACTGGAGATGTGCATGTTCAGAGTAAGTCAGCTGCCAGTACAATTTTATTTAGGCCTTGAAAGTCTCAGAGATCACCAGTAAAAAATAAATCTATAGCTGGACCAGCAGTCACGTACCAGAGACAGACTTCAGGAGTCTGGTGCAAATGACACAGGTGAGATTTCTGTTGCAAGAATAATGTTGATGACGGGCCAAGTCCTGTGAGGGAAAACAGTCTTACCATGGTATATGGTTGAGCTCTGATGCTGGCTGGTGCTTCTAAGACTGATGATAGCCATGATGAAAAGCTCCTTCCGTATTTACTAGCACTGCACATTTGTCTGTAAAGAAAGCTTTATAGATCTCTGCCAGCATTGAAGAGACTGAACAGCAGCCTGATGTGGTTTTTTTGTTTGTTGGTTTGTTTTTGGGAGGGTTGTTTGTTTTTGGTTTTGGTTTTTGTTTTGGTTTTGTTTTTATTTTTGTTTTTGTTTTGTCTTCTTCATTTATTTTTGTTTTGGTTTGTTTGTTTGTTTTTGTTGTTGTTGTTTTGGTTTGGGGTTTTGTTTTGATTTTGAGTTTTGTTTGGTTTTGTTTGTGGTTTTAGTGCAACTTGGATTGTTATACTAAAAACTCATTTGGGGGGAAGGGGAGAAAACGGGACATATCTTGTTTTCTGACAAATTGTTAATCTGATGGGAACTTCTGAAAAATAATAACGTAATGGACAAAACAAATGTACTGAATCTTTTTAGGTCATGGACATCAATCATTTGAGCTCTCTAAATATCTGTACTGACAAGCAAGATATCCACCGTCAATCATGAGGGGCTGTGTATGGAACAGCATTGTAATGGACTGATGCTTCATCTACACTCATGTTTATGCTGAGGACTGGGAATCAGGTGAGGTAGCAATGCCCTTGTCAGGTTTCTTATAAAGAGCTCTGCTCTCTCCCTGGAGGCTGCCACAAAATGATTTTGCCTCCTGCTCTCAGGGAACAAACAATACACAAACTGCTGCAGTGTTTCTCTTTGTTATCCAAGGAAATATATACATAATTTAAGTACTTTAATGGTGCTCCATTCAAGGCATGGTGACAATGGCAGAGGCTGGGGAATGCTGTTCAACGGAGCAGGACACAGTGGGTGCAAGTCTGGTCTTTGTGTACGGACTACTTACACTTGCATAACAGTCTGCAAAGCCATAAGCACTTCCCAGCTCTAGGGGAGCACCAGGTAAAATGGGAAGCTGCACATGCATTGGTTCAGGGAAGTCTGCCTTGCAGGCTTTCTTGCTTAGGTGGTTGGAGCCTCTCTGGAGAAGACACAAGAAACCAGACAGTGACCTGATGATGTAGCTTTAAACGGCCAATCTCACATTGTTAAGACCAGGGGAGAGGAATTCCTCCCATGGACAATGAACTGAGGTACCAAGAAAAGGCTGTGAAGGAACACAGAGGCATGATGAACAGAGTCCTGCTCACATCCTCCCCAGCAATTCTATCTCCAGTCCATCTCCCATCTCACTGTTTCTTACAAGGTCTGTCTAGACTAGTCATGGTCCTGGACTGACTAGCCGTGCATATATAGACAGGAAAACTGCAGTGTGAGATGTCTAATTCTTGCATATGCTTTGTCCATGGTATATAAGGAAAGTGGAATACAAATGCCTTTCTAAGCACAGATGTTTGCACAGAGCACCTTATGTAAGAGACGTCCTATATATTGCAATATTTTGAGGCTATAAATAGCTAGATAGAGAAAAATCTGATCTTAAAATAAAATTTTTAAAGTAAGTTTTTCATGCACTGGAATGTCTAAAACCAGCATTAAATGCCTGCATTTAGAGGGACAAATCACACCTTATAGTACAGTTTACAGTAACATTCACTGAAATCTTTGTAGCTTTCACTGTGTATACTACAAAAGCAGCACACATACAGGAAAGAATGTATAGAAAGCTATCTAAGGGAGCCACATTTTATGGTGAAATTTCTACTTCTTTCATGGCTGAGTTTATTAGATTAAAGCTGAGCTCTTTGAGTATAAACATCCTCGTGGAGGAGCACAATGCTACGAGAATAGTGACTGGATCTCATTTATCAAATGTTTACAAAACAGCTATGATAAATTTAAATTTTTTTTTTTCTCTTCAAAGACATTCTGAAATCTGTTGTGACTGAAGTAGTTTTAGTACAAGGTCATGCAAATCTACAAAATGAATTTTGTCCTGTTGAAATGAGCAGAATAGCTGCCTGACATGTAGTCTGCTGTTAATGGACAAATCTGTTTGAGTCTTCCATATATGTAGGCTGTTTGTATTAGAATAGAAGTATCTTCTGAGATAAAATACTCATCTTTCAGTTTCTTAGCATAAATATTCATATATGTGATGTAACCACATGCACAGCCAATCCAGTTCTCCACTTGCCATACAGGTTGAGTCTGTGTTTAATAATGGAAGTTGTCCCTGAATATACTCTTCGAGCTATCTGCTACTTCTGTTCACCTTAAAGTTGCTTTTTTTTTGTGCAAATATCCATTACCAGCATGGCCATCTGCCTTTAGCTATTTGTTGCCTGCCACTTTATCTAGGCAGAAAAATGGATTGCTTGAGAAAGTCCTTCTTCCCTTTCTCGAGAACTGAGGAAAGGAGTCTTTTATTCAAAGGCTCCTTTGAGTTGAGCAGATAGGCAATTCAGGTTCTGTATTCCAGTCTCTCATAAAGACAGACTGATGCTAAAGCGAATGACTTCTCCTATGCCTCTTAAAAGGAAAGAGGCAATCTTCCCCATACAACTTTATGTCTAGCCATGTTTGATTTGCCGTCTGACTGCACTAAACCCATCTTTAAACAGTGTATAATGAGCACAGTGTGGCTCTGCTGTCTTGTAATGCACGATTAGTTTGCTAACAACTTGTTTGAGTAGGCATGTGTGTTGCTTCATGTCTGTAAGATTATGCCTGAACGGGAATAAAAAAAAAGTTACAATTCTCCTCCTGTTACTCTTATCCAGACTTTCTCTGAGCTTTCTCTCTCTCTTATGTCTGTCTTAATTAGATCATGCCAGTCTTAATTCGGCAATGCAGATTTTAAGCAGGGAGAAAGGAAGGAAATACAGAGACAATATACTGATTTTAGACAAATGTATCTTTTTCCATTAGAGAGAGAAGGAAGGAAATCAATGAAAAACAACAACAACAACAACAACAGCAAATCAGAGGAAAACCTCTAGATGAAAATTGTACATTGTATCTGAAGCCGTGATTCTATCAAAGAGTACTAGGTAATTCAGCTGGAGAGCAGTCTACAGCCAAGACAGCACTCTGTTACCAGCTCTAATGGCTCTCTAGCTCCTTTAGATCGAGGTATACTACAGAACAGTATTGCACATTTCCTTACAAGTACACACCAAACATTTTTATAGCACTCAGAAACTACAGGAGAAAACAGCATTTAGACTCTATGGCTTCTCCCTTGCCCTTCCGTTCTAAAGTTCAACATTACCTGTGGCTATTGTCTTCTAAAGGATTTCTCCACTGTAAGTAGTTGAATGTGTGTGTTTAGGATAAACACGAAGTTCAGGGTTTCAGACTGTCAAGATTCTTTTGTGTAAGCATGGATTTAGAGGATGATGCCTAGCACACGTAGGATGGAAACAGCATTTCCCCACCAAGCAGACTTTTGTTACAGCCTGGGGGAGGGAGGAAAGCCTTCAGAGTGATAAATAGGAGTTTGTGCTAGGCCTTGAACTGGTTTTCAATAAAACCATTCGGTGACTGTGTGCATGAGGAAGGATATTTAAGATGTGCAGTCATTGCTCTTTATTACTGTATATTATTTATTTCTTCCTTTCACTGGCTTCCTCTTTCTATTGATGCAAATTATGCACATGTGGAATTTGGATTTGAGAAATACACAAACAAAGGGGATTTATAGTTTGGTCTCCCCAAATGATTCCTCCTTCAGATTCACCTTGCATTTTTCTGCCTCACCTCTTATCACAGAATTATCTGCTCTGAGCCAGGATATTCCATGCTGACAAACCTGGATGAATGTCTGGAGACGGACTTGCAATCCAGCTTATTAAAAAGACAGATGCAATTCAGGAACATTTGTAAAAGTCTATTTTCTTGCAGGTTACTTTTGCCAAATAAACTGGACTGGTACAAGTGGAGAATGAGGCTGTGTGTCATCTGATTTCAGTGATCTGGTCCCCGTCTTCTGAGAGCAGTCTTGTTCTTGTCTGCAGACAAATTATCCAGACACCCACTGGGATGTATTGGGTGGGTGACATCTGCTTTTGCCCAGGTCAAACAAGAAGCAACACAGGGAAGTTTACCTGGTCCAAGGAGCAAACAGAGCATTGTCAGAAGGACCAAAAGCAGGTTCAGTATGAGTGGGTAGTGCCTTGTCACAGGAGTGACAAAGTGTGCAGTGTGAGTCTTCTATGAAATGCTGTGGTGCAGTCACATACCAGCATAGGCAGATGGGCCACATGCAGGTGCCCTGTAGTGTGGCTGGGACCACAGTATGGCTGCAGCCAGAGCTGACCCTTAGTGACATCAAACCTAGAACTGCTTGGTTTTACCCTAGGAATACTTTGCAGTGGATGCAAATGGGAAGCTGGATGTAATTTAAGAAATGAGATACGTAAGGTAGGTAAGGATAAGTAAGGTGCCTTCTGTAGAACAACAGGTCCTAGATTTCTCTGTTTACTTTTCTTCTGTTTAAGAGGCAGGTTTTCCTGTTCACCTCAAACTGAACTAACACAGGGAAGGCACAATGGAATGAAAGCTAATTTCAGTAACTTTTCAGTATGTGCTAATTCACAAAAACTCAGTCTATGGTTAAAACACATTTCCAGGGATTCATTGGTAGATCCTCCGGATGCCATTGCACAGCCAGGAGTAGCTGGGTCACAGCAGGCCCTGCTTGCAGTACTGGCAGCTCTGTTCATCTTTAGGGATGTAGTTCAATTAAGCTTCTTTTCAGCTGCTGGAATTTTGTGAAGGGAATACAGCAGAAAACTGCTCAAGGACATTCATCTGGCTTTTCTTATGCTTTGATTTGTATTTTAGCAGACACGTCAGATTCCCAGGTAGCAGCAGTTTCTTGTGCTGTCGGTAAGGAACAAGTGACCTTTCCTCTTGTCTGAGGAAACTCCCTGCAGTTGCTAATACCCTTCTCACACACTGAGAACAGACCAGCATAACATCTTCTGTATGGGACTTCACCTCTGAGGTCACTCCCAAACATGAATTGTCTGCTCATTAAATAAAGGTACTCACAAGTGACATGTTACAACAACAGAGGTCACAACTTCAAATGTAAAGGCAAGCCTAAATACCCCTACAGTTTCCTGTGAGTTTTGCAGTCTTTTCTGTTGGAAGGTTGTTATGTGTCAAGCAAGACACAAGAACAACTTTAACATTCTCAGGAAAGTTCATAATAAAAGATGTTTATACACCAAATAACCCAAAAGGGAGAAAGGGGGAAGAGGAGAGAGGAGACGAAGGAAAGTGGGGTATGAATGGAAAGGCAGTGTCTATGTTTTCTTCCTCCTTTCTCCTCTTGGTAATTTTTCAGTATTTCATTTGCAAACTCCTGCAATTTTTCTTATACCGAGACAACAGTTTTCTTGATACTCTACTGGCAATTGTTTCCCTCCCTCTGACAGAATATTCCTATGTATAAACAGCCTGCCTTTGAAGAAGGCATTCAAGAACTGCCTTCTTAAAATACCATAGAGGACTTGAACTAAACAAAATTAGTTTTGTGTACAATCTCTCAGCTGTACGGGGTCAGAAGAAGAGGATAAAACTGAACTGGTAGAAAACAGCAGGACAGCAAGAGGTCCAGGATGTGGTGGTATAGAGCCTGACAAAGAAGAACATCACAGATGTGGTCTGTGATGATGTCCCAATCTATATCTTCTGTCCAGGGCCAGCTAGAAGTCACTGTTTCACCATGTGGACTGTACTGTACTGGTTCCTGACTACGCCCATAGTAATGATTCTTAGATTTTAAAAACAAAACTAAATGAGCTGTCATAGACCTTAACTTCCCATCCTCTGAGCACTGAGGAACTGATTCCTTGACCAATTATTCTGAGCTCTGAAATAGTCAGAAATGTTTTTTCTTCCCTCAAGGTGGATTAGAAGAAAACCCCAAACAAATAGAATATCTTTCTGACGTGTACCAAATCTGACTCAAAAGAGCCCAAGAAAAGACAATCCAACTTCTTTGCCCAGTAAACTCCTTTAATGTTTAGCTGACCTCATTTCTAGAAAATGGCAAGGTTACTTTTAACCTCCAAAGCTAATCTATTTCAGATGGTACTTACTATTTAGCGTCGTCATGAGGAGTTCTCTACATGCATGAATGCCCTTATGCAAGAATCCTAAGAACATATCCTTGACTAACATACAGTGACTCCCTGTCATCCCATGGCACATGAAGGAGAGTGGAATAACTGGATAAAGCATTATCCTTCCCCCAGTATATCACTTCAGTTTCGTGCAACAAGGTATGCAGGGATTTCCCAAGTAGAAAGCTACTTCTAGATCTTTGTGTTCTCAGGTAAAACAGTTGTTCACCTCCTTAAGATTCCCATTGTGTAAGTTTGTTTTTTCCTGTCATTGGGTCATTGCTGTGCCTTTTGACATTAACAGCACCCTTTCATGAGAAGCATGTACAAAGCCAGTGTTATTGTATTATGAATTAATTTTGGAAATAGTGGAAAGATTCTCTATGACAGACCACTAAAACACTGTCCCTCTACTCCCACAGCTGAAGCTACATCAGTGATGAGGCCCTGTGACTCAGATTCTCTTGACAGCAAAGCTCTCAGCCTGAGTTTTCTCTCAAAAAGAATGTGAAATATTTTAACTTTCTGGACCTGTCAGCTCCTATGCTTGGAGTATGCAAGCATTACGAAAGACCTGGAAACTTCTGCCAATTTAATTTCTGACAGGTACCTTCTGCAAGAGAACTGGACTCACAGTGTGTTTTCTGACTTCTATTTTGGGTGCTATTGCATGTTCTGTGTTTCACCATGACATGCTTGAGTCCACATTTTACAGCTTTTAAAGCTAGTCCTCCTGCTCATGCTTTTAATTTTGCCATGTACTTTTGGCTTAAAGCACTCTACATGAAATGAAAAGAAACAAAATGTACCTATTAAGACTGCACTGTTTCCCTTTCAAAGCCGAAAAGTGTCTTTGTATTGTATATGCTTTGCCTCCTCTATCCTCTTAGTAAGGAGTAAACTGCGGATGAACTTCAGACTCCTCTCTTCTGAGTTGTGCTGAAATCTGCCTCTCTTCAAAGCAGCCTTTTGATTCTTCTAAACACACCCCAGCTTGGCCCCTGTTTTTCTTGACACTTTGCCAAACCTATTATACATGTCTGAGCAAAAAGGGAAATAGAAGAATTATGATTTCCATTTGGCTAAGTCTAATTTTCACTGGCTTTGAAATACAGCAATTGCTTTTCTTTTGTTTTATTTTTTCTTGTCATTTTGTTGTTTGTTTTTCTCTCAGAAAAACTGAACAATAAAAAATTCCTAAGGTGAAATCCCCTTTCCTACACCACTTTTTTATAAAATAACTACCTATCTGCTTCAGAACAAGATTTCATTGTCTGAAGAGGATTTTTTTTTCCAGAAAAAAAATGTTCTAATGAGGTCATACATAATCAGAACATATGGAATTGCCTCACCATTATCTTCACTTCAACTGTTTTGGAAGGAGGGTGAAAGTGTGTATGTATGAAGGAAGACAGTAGCCATGGCTAGCAGAGCATTCCTGCACCATAAGGGTGGGAATGCATGTACTGCTGAAGCAAAAGCATTTGCTTTTCAGAAGGGACCATGCAGGCTGGAGGACAAAGCCAATAGGGACCTCATAAAATTCAGTAAGAACAAAGTCCTGCATCAAGCAAGGAATAACCTCTTGGAACGACACAGGCTAGGGACTTACTAGCTGGGGAGCAACTCAGCACATGCTTGGAGGAGAACACTGCTGGACACAAAATTCTCAGGAGTTTCTGGAATTGCTAGGAATGATTTATTCATGGATGTGTTGGACAAGCCAGCAGAAAAGACGGTTAGAGAACAAATGATCAGGAAAAAGAAAGCAGTTTTATGATGAAAGCTGGGATGATTATAAGGTGTAACATGCGAGTTCCCAGGTGACATGAAGGCAAGCAGCGATGTTAACAAGCTGCACTGCATGAAAACCTACTTCAGCTTGTCCAGGGAATTGACATAAGGATTGCCTGGGAGGCAGTATGCCAAGGCAAAAGGCTCTGGCACAGGTGGTTGATCTTCCAAGCTAGCTTCTTAGAGCCCAAAACTGGTCCATTCTGGTCCTCAGGAAAATGAACAAGTGGGGCAGGAGGGTGTCCTGGCTGCAGAGGGAATTTCCAACTGAGCCCAAACAAGAAAAGGAAACATTTTCAAGGTGAAAACAGGGACAAACAGTCCAGGAAGAATACAGAACAGCAGCATGTATAGAGGATGTGGAAGGCCAAAACTTGCCTGAAGTTGAAACTGTCAGTGTATCTGGAGAGTCCCATTTTACTGACAAATGTTCCTGTAAGACTTCCCAGAGAATTGTGTCGAGGGCAGAGTGTGGGGAGGAAGGAAGAGGAGTAACATCCAGAGAGAGGAATACTGAAATAAGGACCACTTAAGCAAAGCAAACCTACACAGCCTGTGGGTCCTGATGGGGTACTTCCAAGGTTGCTGAGCAGGCTAATCTCTATAGTTTTTGAAATTTCACAGTGATCAAAGAAGTTCCTTAGGATTACAAAAAGAAGTACACCTCTTTTTTATAAGAAAGGGATAAAAAGATACATGAAACTGCAGGTCTGTCCACAGTCTCTGGAAAGATTATGGAGTATACCATTCTGGAAGCTGCGCCCAGACATAGGAAGAACAAGGTCACTGGGAAGACCACGGTTGGATTTACCAAGTTATCCCAGCAAAACTAATTGCTTTCTCTGATGATATATAATTGATTATGGGTGAGTGGAGAGAACTATATGTTGCTCACCTAGACTTTAGTGAGACTTTTGACAGTTTCAAATAACATCTTTATAGAAAAATACTGTTTGGATGAACAACTTAAAAACAGTGTGAGAAACTACTCAGACTGCTGAGTTCAGTTTAGGAGTCAGCTGTTCAAAAACTAGTTGACAGTCAGTTACCAGCTATGATCCTTGAGGGTCAGTAATGGGGTAGATGCTGAGTAGTATTTTCATTAATGACCTCAGCAATGGGTCTGAATAAATTCTTGCTGAGTTTGCAAATTGTGTAGGTTACTTGAAAAACTGGACAACAGAGTTGCCATTCAGAAGGACCTTGATAAACTGGAAGAATGGTCAGACAGAAGTTTTCTGACATTCAGTAAGGGCAAATGCTTCATTCTACATTTGGAATATGACAGCTCCATCCATGCAACAGCACAGGCTGGGAACTGACTGGCTCAGTGGAAACCTTGCAGAAAAGAGCTTGATTGTGATGGACAGCAAGGACAAGACAAGTCAGCAACACATGCTAGTGAAGGGTAACCACATTTTTGGTAAGGGTATAGAGATTCTGGTTTGTTAGCTCCGAGAAGAGGAAGGGCAACTTGAAGTCTTCCATTAACAAAAATGAGACGCTAGAGAAGTCTAGGTTGGACATTTTTCAGAAGTGCCCAGGAAAAGGACAAGAAAAAAATTGCAACAAGAGAAAATTCAGCTGGACTGAAAGAAATAAAACTTCACAGTGAGAGTGGTCAGATATTGGAATAGATTTCCTTGAGGGGCTGTGTGAACTCCATTCTCGGAACTGCTCAAGACTTTGACTTGACATGTCCACAAACAATAGTTTACTGTCCATATTAAATTGTCATCTGCATCCATGATTTTCAATGCTGATGAGACGGTGCTGGGAGGACAGACATTTAGATGGGGTTATCTGTGCTGTGCTATCCTGAGTACTCAACCCACAAAATATTGCCTCAAGCATACTGAATGTGACTTCCTTCAAGTGTGTAAGAGGTTTCCATGTAAGAAATATCAATTAATGGATTTGAAAAGATCCATCAGTTCTTCATAATAAAAGGGAACTCAAAGGACCCTATTCCTTATGAGAATATTTTCTACATGCTTGATTTTATCTTCCTCTGCATCCACTAGATGTTCAAAGGAAGAGAGCTGACATGTATTTCTCTCCTCACTATAGATCCCTCTTGCGTGGACACGATTTCAGGACAAGAAGAGGCAGAATTTCTGGATCCAAACATCATTATGTCCCTTGTCAAAATGTCACAGGAGACTGAAGTGTCTAGAAAAGCCTGAGGTGACAGAAGTCTTTGCTATTCTCACCAGCAAACACAACCCCTTGGGATTTTTGTAAGAATTGTGTTCTAATGTAACTACTGTCAGACTGACAGTTATTTCTCTAGAAAATATGGCTACTTCTGCTTGAGCAAAGAGTCTGGTGCAATAGAACTGGATCATCAGATTGATGCAGTTACTGCTGAGGTTTCTAGTCTCCACTACATGCAGACTGAAAGCCTGCTGGTCTGAAGCCCTGGGTGTCCCTGTCATGCATATGTGTTGAAGTTGTACGAAGAGAAGCCCTCCCACAAACCTTTGCTACCTTGCTTATAAGCCCATCTGTGAAGCACCACATTATTCTTTTGCATTTCAAGCAAATGACGAGGATATATGAATGTTCCTGTCAGCTGTGATAAGGCTTCCCATATTTAAAGAAGCATTATTCTGCCTTTACTTGTGCATTTCCAAGTGACGTCATAATGTTGCTGTCTGAACTCCCCAATTCTAGTTCATTCAGTGTTCAAAAATTGTCACAGATGTAGTATGAGGGATGATAACAGTGACCTTAACTCTGCAGAGCATACTCTGGGAGAACACTCGAGAACACTGATGCTGCCTCTCTTCCCCTGCCATGGAGAAATACTGGAAGCCCTTTTCACTGTGACTGCTCTGGTTCTGGGTCTATGAGGCAAACTCTGACTGGTGAAACAGAATTGTTCTTAGGACACAGTACAACCAGCAGTGAAAGCCTTTCAGGGGTGGTGGGGCAGGTCTGAGGTCCTCAGCCACGAACTAGAGCTAGTTTTCATCACCATTGGACCCAGTTTTGTGAGCCCATAGCTGTGTTAGACAGCAACTGTTGCTCTGGGGAGTCAAAATTTTACCCTTAGTGATGGAGTAATTTGATGTAGGCAAGACCATCACAGACAGAAAGGTGACTGATACTTCAGGGATATTCTATAAGGCACTTTTTTCCCAAGTGAGTGAGAAACATCAGCACTACTATACAGGAATGTAGTCAGATTCCGTCAGCTGAAACACGAAAAGCACAGGTGCTATTTTGAACATTAAGTGACATTCATCCCCTTGGAGTGATATAACCAGCTCCCCAAAACATGTAGAGGTGGTGCTATGTCAGATTTGTTAAGAGGTTGTCCTATTACAGGGACAGATACTGCTTCTGGTAGTGACCATAGCAGCTCTGAGGAAGATGTAGATACAGCATCAGAGGAAAAAAGTCATGAAAGAAAAAGAGAGAAGGATAAATCAAGTCATTTGGCCATACCATCAGGATAAGCACAGTAGATGCCAGGCATGCAGCCTAATCGCACATCTGGGCTAAGGAGGGAACCAAGAAGTGCATGTTTGGGAAGGGGGTGAGGCTACTGCTTACTGTTACTGAGCAGAAGCCATATGAGGTCACTGGTGAAGGATCAGTGGCTAAGAAATTATTTGACCCCCATTGGTGCACAGCAGATGGACTGTGACAGTTATCTGGCTTCAGGCCATTGTCAGACAGCCAAATGCACAAGTCCTCTAGAAGAAGACAAAGGATTTAAGTATTTCCTGATGGCTTCTGACATTGCTTGCAATTTTATCAAGTGTGCAAGCACTCTGCAGTGACCAGAAACATAACCAGAGGCACGCGTGGACCGATCACATGCTCCCATGTCTCTGTGAGACACCCATCTACCCATGCTGCAGACAAGCTGTCCTTGGTATTTCCAACTACCTGATGTTAATCAAGATTCAAACCACATTCTGAGATGGACTGCTTTCTGGAGTGCCAGGATGGTGCTGCTGTGCACCCTTCAGGAGGGGATATTAATGTTATGTCCACAACAACATTCCATACTAAAATAAAAAGGATTAAAAAAATCCAAGTGAGGTGGCATGATAAAGAATTAGACAGCAATAGGAGACAGGGAAAAAAACAGACAGGCAACCTCTAGTATGAAGTAAACTCGTTGGTCACTTACTAGTTAGCTTCACTGCTGGTTTATTAATATTATATTTATGTGGAGTACATGGATGTTTTGTGTGTGGAGTGTTGCTGTGCAACAGCAAAACTTGCCACAAATTAAAATTCAACAAACTTTCATAAAAAGAAGAGAGAAAAAGCTACCTGTCCTCAACATGAATTTTGTTTTTCAACTGACTTCATCCTAGGCAATTAACTTCTTGTAAGAAAAGACCTATTTTGTCCCATGGAGGAGGGAAAAATACCCATGCCGTAAAGTATAGTGAAGGCTGAAGGAAATTGAGCTGAATTCACAAAGTATTCAAGCAAAGAGGTCAAGTGAAATTGCTCCATAAAGTGTTCATTTCTAACCTTTCTTCGGAGCTTCAACCAGCACAGCAAAAACTCTGATGCCCCATTACCCTTATTTCAAATACTTGCTTCTCAGCAGCTCAGTTCCCACAATGGTAACAGAAAGCATTTCTCAACAAAATGGAAAAAAACCCAACAAACAGACCAAATCCCAAAATTTGTTAACTCATCCAGTTCAATACAGACTATCTACGGGCAAACGTAACCAAGTTTTTTTGCATTTCTACCTTTCAGGGATCATCATTTCAGCACTAAAGATTTCCTCCTGAAACAAAACAAAACAATATAAAGAATATGTTTGATGGTCCACTGTCTGTCTTTTTATCCCCCCTGTTTTAAAAAGCAAAATCAAATCAACACACCTTGCTTTCCTAGATATCACAGAGATACCCTGCCAAAGTAAGCAGCCCCTCACATACCTCATCAAATGTCATTTACCTCCCTACAATCCAAACAGTAGAATCAAGGTCGAAGTTGCAAATAAGGACTTGAAATCCTTTCTCCCCCATAAGATGGGTCACTTCTTAACTGCAAGAGTGGACTTCCTGCGCCCAGTATTCAGAGCTGTTGAGGGTAGAAGATGTCAACCTGAACTGTCTTCAACACTTCTCTACATAACAAGCTGGGGACTTCCCTTTATGATTTGTTCCATCAGTGATCTAGCTGCAGGAACTGTCAGTCATCTGGTAACTGGTTATTCAAAGAAGGCTTTCAATCGTCTTATCCATTTGGACTAAAGCCAAGAAAACATCATAGTTCATGTCTGTGTCTATGGATATTCTCTTTTCTCACAAGGGCCCCTTTGCAACATAGAACAAATTTATCAGCCAGCATAAATGAGGTACTCATACAGAAAATGCAGGGGACAACAGACCTAGGAAAGCTATCTTGTCAATATTAGTAATTCCGGAAAAAACAACGAAGCAGGGTTGGGCTGCCTGCAACAGGAGAGATTAGAGCTGGCAGGTGTAAACTTTTTTTGACCTCTGAGGGTAAAAACCTTAGCCAAAAGAAGTCTTTAAACATGGCACCATATTTTAACTGCAGCAGATTTGTTTCTCTTTTTTTTTTTTTTATGTGGCCAGAGGGCCCTGTAGTATGTTTATTTCTATTTATTACAAGTTGTGTGTTACGTTCACCTGCTAGTTAGCTATCCTTTTATTGTATTAGGGCACAAATGCAAGCACTTGCACATTATTACCAGTGCTTTAATTCAGAATAGAGTGTTGACATGGTTTTGACCTGTGCCAGCCATCACTGGCATACAACATAAAACCAGGTCACATTTCAGGAGGTGACACAAGCTGCAGGCTTTTCCAGGTAGGCTGTCTAAAGCAATACTACTTATGTTTGTCCTCCCTGGGAAGAACCAGTTCAGTGACCACAGCTCTTGCTGTAAGGCAGTGTGCTCCTTCCGTCACAGTCTGCATGGCGTCAGAGAAGAAGCTTTCTCCAATATTTAGCCAGAGTGCTCTGTGCTCCCTTTGTCTGGTCTGAAGAGTATCAGTTACCAGAGAAAAATTCTCAGACCCCATTTGTGGATCAATGAACAAATATATTTGCTTTTCTTCTGGGCAGACCTATGTGGTGATACCATCCCAGAGGGTTTCTTGCGCTCTTCACATCTTCTTGCATTCCTCACGTCTTCTTGTAGCTCTTGCTATATACAGAGAAGCTACCTGGGTGCCAGCCACAGCTAAAAGACCTTTAGATATAGCAGGATAAAAAAAAAGGAGTGTGACTAAGTTAGGAGAAACAAAAATAAGGTGTGAAGCAGAGCACCGACTTAAAAGCATTTTATTCCTAAGTATAGGAAAATACAGTGTTTTACCAGCATGCTGCTCCTTTTCATGGCACATGGAAAAGTTTCAGGAGGCCAAGCAATGATTTCTCTTCCTGGAGTGGCAGTCAATACCATGCTTCCATATCAGAATCATCTTTCATCTCCTTATGAGCAGCCTGTAGCTTACCAGTGTAAACAGGTCTGGATCCCATTGCCAACAGTCCACTCTGATTCCTCCTGGAGACTTGAAATCTATACAACAGATTGCCTGCTTTCAAAGCTGTTTAGAGCAGAGCTAGAACAAGCATCTCACATGATAAAGCAACACCTTTCTGGTGTGGGCCTTTTCACAGGCAGGTTCAAAAAGTGGAGAAATTTTTCACAAGTGTCGTATCTCCTTTTAAATACAGAAGTGTGTCTGGCAATCCGCAATGAAGAAGAGAACATGAAGAAAATGAGTGCAGAAATACTCTCTCTGAACTGGTACCAGTGCCAGCAAAGGCTGGAGTTTAAGAGCTAGGTTTTATTTCTGGATTCATGGAAATAATCCAAGAGCTGGTTTTCCAAAAGATGCAAGGTTTACATCTAAGTTCCAGTTCTGGAAGGTGGAATCTGGGCTGTGGCATGCAGATCAGGGATCAGTTTCCCTGCAATGCTTATAGGTGACCAATGATGACTATTAATGACTAATTAATAATGTGAATAGAATCGCAGAATATCTTACATTTGAAGAGACTTATGGAGGTCATCGGATCCAGTCCCCACTGGACAAGTTAAAGCAGGGACAACTTTGATCAGGTTGCTCAAGGTCCTACCCAGACTAGTTTGAAGTACAAGGCAACGTGAGAAAGGAAGGGTAGATTCATGCTGATGATTCATGCTAATATGAATTAGCACTTCAGAAAGTGTGTTTGGGAGATCAGGAGAAGGAACAGAGAGTATGAAAAAACCCCATGATTTTGCTAAAAACATCATTCATAGAAGCAAATGATGGGGTTGAGTTTGTTT
Source organism: Pachyramphus minor (assembly GCA_013397135.1). NCBI lineage: Eukaryota > Metazoa > Chordata > Aves > Passeriformes > Tyrannidae > Pachyramphus > Pachyramphus minor. The sequence continues at coordinate 19,554 of VYXB01006804.1, forward strand.
TTTCTCAATGGGGATGTAGCTTTTTGAAGTTTGGGACACCATTTCTGTGGCAAATGGCACATCACTAAGCAGAAATAAAGCCTCATGTTAGCATTTAGCCTTCTCTTCTTCCCATCTCTTCCTAATACCATTGTCTGAGAGAAATTAGAAAAGAAGTCACTTTAATAAAATAATAGTTTTTTTAATTCTTTCTATTTGTTGCCTGTTTGAATGATTTATTCTGTTGTGACTATGGAAAGTTGGTGAAGGTAACGTTTTCAAATATTTTTTTTCCCATAAAAAATCTAAACTTAGAGAGAAAAGAGTGTTACATCACAAGTTGTTTCATTATGGTCCTGTGATGTTTTTCACAGTATATCAGTGCTGGAGTTAAGGACATTGGAGTTCTTTAGTGCTGTCCCCTCGGAGAAAGCATTAGATAGGATGCTAAATATTTAAAATTAACATAAAATCTCAAATAACGTGTAGTATTGGAGGTACAGTTCAGAATCTACCCAGAATCTGTACCAAAGCAGTCATTTAAATGGTTTCATCCAGCAGGCAACAACTTTTTATACAGGCATCATTTCAAATTAGACTGACCTACATTTTAGATCATTTATAGTTCAGTAGGGGGTACAAGAAACCTCCCAAAATTTTCAGAGTTGGACTGAAGAGTTCAGCAAGGCAACTATAGCTACAGAACAAAGAGAATTCAAAAGAAGGTTAAATTCAGAGGAGGTTGTAATATGGAAAGGGGGCTTTGCTTTACAAGTGCTCTTACTCATTTTCAATAGAAATATCAGTTCTAACTGTTCAGCTTTCAATGCAGGAACAGGCTTAAAGCTTCACGACAATTTCTCTCACAGTATGCAGGCATCTCCCATCTCCTTCTGTAACTGATCACAAATTGAAAGAACAACTCTAAAACACTGACCTTTTTTCCTTATGGGTTGTAGGAGAAGTTGAAAGGGTTGTAAGTTTATATTCAGCAGTAGGTTCTCCAATCTCCTGTTAAGTTATTCATCCCCAGTCTATTCCTCCAGCAAGTGTTAACCACAGATGATCCATGTGCTACTGTGCTCATTTGCTATGGTCCTTGTAAGGCATTTGTCTCTACCTGCTAACAACAGGTCTAGCATTTCAAGGACAGGCACCTGGAAAACTGAGGACAGAGGCTGAGACTGTAACCATTCAATTCACCACTAGGGAGATTAAAACTGAAAATATAGCCCACATATGAAAAAAGTGATCCTTAACAAAAATAGACCAAAAAACCAGGAGGTATAAGTTCCAAACATTTGCTTTAAAATTCAAATCTACAGCTACATTCTGCTTTCATGGTTTTCTTTCCAAAGAAAATGTCCAAAGTATCTAGGAAGTATTGACAAGTGCCTTCCCCATTTTATTTCCACCCTTAAGCCATTTGGGTAAATGGTGTATTTCTACCAGTAGTAACTTACAAGATGTAAAGGCAAGTAAACCTTTCAAGATGCAAGGGCTACAAAGAAGAAACAAATATAAGAAAAAGGCTGGTAAAATAGTAAAAATCTTACCTGCCTACCTTGGATTTAGAAATTAAATTTTCCCTAATTGTAGCATGCAGTGAAGTCACTGTTTTCTTATGCCAACTGCACAACCAGAGGGATTGTATAGCGTTATCCAGACCCAGACCTTATTCATACCCAATGGTTGTGGTGGATTTGTCGTTTCAATTATGCATGCTCTGAGAGTAGAAAGCTGAATTTGTAATGAACTTTCAATACCATCAAGGAGAAAACCAACTTCACATGCTGAAGTAATGTACAGAGTATTTTTTGTCTTATTCCTGCCTACAAAACTGTTTCCAAAGACAGCAGGAGGGAGATAAGTCTCATATGTATAGAAATACAACAGCACACTTATTGCATCTCTCATATGCATCCATTGTTTCAAATTGCCTCCATAAAACACACTCCTCCATCTCACTGAATAGTCACCTCAGCCTTCCCTTCCTTCTCACTGGGCAATCTCCCTAATCAACTCCCCCACTTCTTGACCCCTTGTCAGTTAATCATGATGACCTAGTAACTCCAAAATGCACTCTAGAGATAAAAATCACTTCCAGATTATGGTGTTCAAATATATCTAGCAGAGAAATTAGTTTTAACTTTCCAATAAGACTTCTGTATTTTTAAATATTGGAAAGTTATCATCTTCTGATTATACCCTCTTAGAGCCCCACTTTCCCTCTGGTATGGTTCCCCCCTCCTCTTATTCCTCAGTGGTAAGCATAATCCCAGTTACTCCACTTCAGTAGAATTGACTAAGTGGTGCTCAAGCATAAAGTATCCGTATCATGTCAAAGTAAAATTTGAAATAATTTCACTTCCCAGACAAAAATCCATTTTCTCAACTGAGGTTATTGGCAGCACACATGATCCACCAAAGAAATGAATGTGAAACTCAGGACAAGCTAGATAAATCTTTGCATCCACATCTCTTCTAATAGCTCCATTTAAGGTGTAAACTTGAAAACAACTACTGTCATATGTTCAAAATATGTTCCGCTTTTGTCCTAGAGTTTGTTTGTTGAGTGGAGAGGGAAAGGGTGAAAAGGCACTTTCAAAATGCTCTGCATTCATGAAGACAGCTCCCATATTGTTATTCGCTCAGCAAGTCACAGTGTTTTCATTCTTTTTACCTAGTGAAAACAAAGTCATCACTTTTCATTTTTCTCTGAAAGTTTTGTTGGCCAGAATTGTGACAGTTTTATGAGGCACATTGGACACCCAATATGCTGCTGAGAGATGAAAATAATAACAGTAGCTTAAAAAAGTGAAATACCAAAGTAATGTTCATTAACTAGCTAGCTTTAATTCTCAGTAAATACTCTTTATTTTGATAAGTACTCCCTTACCTCCCTGTCTTAATGAAGAAGGAACAGCAGCACAAAAGAGATTAAACCTCCCGACCCAAAGTCATAACAAGTTTGAAATACAGCTTGAATCTGAAACTGGACCTCTGATGTGACCAACAGGTTACCAAATACATGATTCCCCTAGGAAAAGGAAAAAAAATGAAAAATACTCAACTCGCTTGGTCACTCTTGAAATCCAAGTAAAAGGCTTCCTGGCACCATAAGGAGAGGACTAAATAGCGATGTGTCCACAAAGCCTTTTGTTTTCACACTGTAAGCTTTGATTCTCAGCTTGGTCAGTCTGATGGCAAACAAAAGACCATTTCTCTTTAACAATTGCTCAGTGGTCTGCATAAAATAAAAAGGTTGTTATCTTGATCTTACATGGAATGGAAATGGAACAAGATAACCATTACAGCTGTAAGAATAACTTAGTGACTTACATACTTAGTGAATGAAAGTATTTTTTTCCTTCTATAAAAGTCAGGACTTGCACTGCAGAGAGATCCATTGGAATGCAGTTCTCTTGTTTAGGTGTGTGAAACTTTATCCTAAACAATGCACTATAAACATAAGCAATACAAGTTTCATTTGTCTTTGCCAATGAACATGATAGCCACTTTAGAGGGGAACAATGAGTTCATATTAATTTCAATAGAGTGTGGAACTAAGCATCCAACAAGAAGGATTCTGATGGTGTTGCTCTTCAGTATTTCATGACTGATCAAAGGTGTCAAAAGGATAAAGGGAGTCTCTGAAGATTTGTGGGTAGAGTTGGTTCCTTCAAGACCATAATTTTAAAGCACCAAGATTAAAGTGGCATGTGTTTACTTTTTACCCAGAAGTTCTGCAAAGCACCTTCAAATATTTGTGCTTCTTTCTTACAACTGGAGCTACAATAAATTTTCACGTCTTGAAATTTTGTTTTCATCCCCTACAGAACTTTAGAGCACCATACATTTTTAACATTGTAAAGAGAGCATACCTGTGTCAATCCATTTTTAATAGCTGTGATTAGTTTTGTTTCTTCATTCAACAAATAAATTAATTTCTTTTGGATGGAAAGAGTAAGAAAGGGGAAAGGAAATGTGCTAAGAACCCTGAAGCTTTTCATGGGCCACATGAAACTTGCCCCAACAAAGCTTTTAGTCTCCCACTACCCTAATTTTCCATAGGCAGAATGAAGGTGCTCAATGTTTTTATGCCCTACTTTCCAAAAGAGAAATTACATTCTTCAACATGCAAGAAGTGCCAACATTCCCACTTCTTTTCTTTCTGCCCAACCCCGGACTTTGTTCAAGAAATTCTGCTTGCTGTTATGTCAGGGCTACATCTATAATTGTGTGTTCAAGTATGACCAGAGATTTTCAAGATCTGGAGCGTGGCTGTCTATGAAAATAAATGGTCAAGCAGATTATTTCCTGAAAAGCCCTGGCTTGTGCTGTCAGTTTCCAGGCATGGCTGGTCTGACTCTAGCCAGATCCTTTACAAAGGATGTAGACGCTGGAAGCAGCCTCATAAGAAGGTTGAGTATCTCATCTCTTGGTGATGATAGTAGAGATGCTTCAAACTGGACTGCAATCTGTGTGTGTGTGTGGGGGGGTGTTCATGAACCTTGGATGTTAGTCAATTGCTGTTTCAAAAATGGAAAAGTCTAAGAGCTTAAACCAGTAGATTAAAACCCTTTTTTCCAGTAACAAATAAGTGAGGTACTCTTACCTAATTTCATTTTTGTTCTTTTGAGTTACCATTTTTGAAGTGGAATGCAATGAAGAAGTGGTAAAATTAAGGCTTGACACTTGTCCTCAAGTGGTCAGACTACCCTTTTACCAAAAAGATATTAACTTCTTTTGAGAGATGACTGTAACAGTGTGAGGCCTTCAGGTCAAAGAAATCCAAGACTGAAATCACCAGTTCTATTTCATTTATCTTACACTGGATTCGAACAAATTCAAAATGTGCCAAAAAGTACTACATTTAGTAACCGTGCTCGTCCAAAAAGCAAACAGCTGCAAGTAAACCAAATGCATTCTTTCTTATCAGTCATCAGCATGATAAAAGGAAGGATGAAACAATTTGTCTGCCAAAACAGACATACTGAGGCTTCAGGCACATGCAACACAACCAAGGGTAAGTCCCAGGCTTAGCAATATAAAGAGTTAGCAATTACAGCCTGTCACTTCCACTATTCAAGAACACTCTGGTGACTATCTGTTGACAAATTGAGAGAGATTCAGAGAAAAAATGCAAGTCTGTTTCATTGAGAGGATATACTGCCCTCTAGTAAAAGGTTTAAATATATTCATTGTAGTGGGGTCATTAGAAGAGTTGCTATATCATGACCTGAAACTACTTACTGGGGGAATGGGAAAATGTTCTGACACTAAGAAGTAAAGTTGTGTGTCCAGATACCAATTTGTACTGGTATGGGGCTGTATTTTGGACTTGTGCTGGAGATGATGTTGATAATTCAGGGATGTTTTAATTACTGCTGAGTGGTGCTTACACAGAGTCGAGGCTTATTCTGCCTCTCACCCCACCCCATCAGCGAGGAGGCTGGGGGTGCACAAGAACTTGGCAGAGGACACAGCTGGAATAGCTAACTGCAACTAAGCCAAAGGATATTCCATACCATATGGCATCATGGTCAGCAAATAGAGTTGGTGAAAGAAGAAAGAAAGGGGGGACATTTGGAGTGATGGTGTTTGTCTTCCCAGGTAACCATTATGTGTTCTGGAACCCTGCTTTCTGGGGATGGTTGAAAACCTGCCTGCCCATGGAGCGTGGTGAATGAATTCCTCGTTTGACTTTGCTTGCATATGCACCTTTTGCTTTACCTGTTGAACTGTCTTTATCTCAACTGAGTTTTCTCACTTTTACTCATCTTGTTGTCTCCCTCATCGCACTGGGATGAGTGAGAGAGCAGCTGCTTGGGGCTTGGTTGCTGGCTGGGCTTAAACCACAACACTGAATAAAGTTAAAAATTCAGATTAGAAATCAGGAATACGTTCAGATCATTGTGATCAATGGGACAATGTACTGAAGGACATATGAATAATATATCTATTGAAGTTAGGATCATGTGGCCTTGAAGATAAGAGCTTAGTCAGCCAGAAACAATGACTCAGATGCACAAAATCATAGAAACATTTAGGCTAGACAGGATCTGTAAGATCTCCAAGTCAAACCATTAACCTAGTACTGCTAAATCTATCACTAAACCATGTCCCTAAGTGCCACATCTACACATCTTCTAAATACCTGCAGGGATGGTGACTCAACCACTTTCTTGGACAACCTGTTCCAATGCTTGACAACCATTCTGGTGAAGAAATTTTTCCTAGTATCCAATCTAAACCTCCTCTGGTGCAATTTGAGGCCATTTCCTCTTCTCTTTTCTCTTGTGACTTGGGAGAAGAGGTGGACCCCCCACCTCTCTACAACTCCTTTCACGTAGTTGCAGAGAGTGATAAGATCCCTCCTGAGCCTCCTCTTCTCCAGGCTAAACAACCCCAGCTCCCTCAGCCACTCATCATAGGACTTATGCTCCAGTCCCTTCACCAGCTTCGTTGCCCTTCTCTGGACACAGTCCAGCACCTCAATTGTCTTTTTTGAATTGAGGGGCCCAAAACTGAACACAGGATTTGAGGTGTGGCCTCACCAGTGCCCAGTACAGAGGCGCAATCACTGCCCTGGTCCTGCTGGCCACAGTATTTCAGATACAAAGCAGGATGCCATGGGTCTTCTTGCCCACCTGGGCACACTGCTGGGTTATGTTCAGCTGGCTGCCAACCAGCATCTCCATGTCTTTTTCCACCAGGTAGATTTCCAACCACTCTGCCCCAAGCCTGTAGCACTGCAAGGGGTTGATGTGATACAAGTGCAGGACCTGGAACTTCTCCTAATTGAACCCCATGCAGTTGGTCTTGGCCCGTTGATCCAATCTGATGACCCTGAACAACTCCCCGGCCTGAGCAGGTGATTGGACTAGATGATATCCAAAGGTCCCTTCCAACTCGATTTTCTGTGATTTCTTAACTCAGATCCAGCATGTTAGAGAAAGACAGTCAAGGCTATCCATCCTTTGAGGTATTATCTGTCTCTGCTCACCTATGTGGACACCCAAGATCCTGCCAAGGGAGACCATAGCCACATAAGGAATGACTACAGAGCTCTGGAGGTGGGAGTGAAGGGTGTGGGAGCCTGGCTGGTGTTTTTCTCAGTCCTGCTGATGAAGCAGAAAGATAAATGTAGGAGCAGTTATTTTGCAAGTCAATTGCTGGTAGTAGCGCTAATGTAGGGGGCAGGGTTTCAGCTTTTCTGGGTACAGGATTCTCCTCTGAGGAAGAAGGACCGCTCAGGAGACACTGGGTCCACCTGACAAAGCAGGATGAGAACATCTTTGCCAAAAAGCTTTCAAACCTAGCAAGGAAAACTTAAGTCAGATTTATTGGATGGACTAAGTTCAAAGCAAAGCAGTGGCGCAGGTAAGTGCCTGTGAGTGCTCTAGGGACTGAATGATTGCAGGAGGTGGATCTCTTAAGAGAAACTCCTGTGACTGCAGAACAATTAAAGTGTCTATGAAAAAAGATACACGAGGTGGAACAAAACCTGTGTTTGTGTGTGAAAAAAATGCCTTACCATATTTAACTCCTCCATACCCAAATTGCCTTATTTTTCCATGGACTTTGTGTACTGTGTGGGTCTTTGTTGAGGGAAGAATATTTGTTTGGATGTCTTTTTTGCAGATATGAATAGCAAATATCGCAGTTATGAGATGGAAGTGTGTAGAGAAACACTGGGGGAGGGCAGGCAAAAAGCATACTTGATATTTGCATCAAGTTGTGCATTCTGTGCAGTTTATCCTGCTCAACACAACTTTGTAATCACTGTGTACGCTTGCATTCTTACTCCATACATTAACTCCCTTGGAGTAACTGGGAAACTGAATTTCTTGTGAAAGTTTCTGATCTCTTCTTTTGGAAGGCACACTGCTTATACAGAGATACATAACTTTCAACTGGATGTAAAAGTACAGAGTTGAAATGCAGATGCAGAGTAGAATTACTTGCTCTGATAAGCCTTCATGTTAAGAGTGGTGATACAGCTCAATCCCTCGTAAGCTTCTGGCTTTGCCAGTGTTTAAGTGATTGCCTTTTATGAGTATATGATATACCAAAAAGGTAATAGGCACAACGTTACCTTAAAGAGAGTAGTTTATTCCCCTTCATTCCTGGATATCAGTCTCAGTTTGGAGTCAGAAATTTCCAAACTGAATTGTTCTGGCATCACCACTGGCAGTATTGCCTACAGCAACTCCTAGCTGGCCACGCACGTATATGGAAAAGTGCTAGGAAAATTATTCAGACAACATCTGTGTCCTACTTTGAAGTAGTTTGCATACAGCTCTGCACACATCTGTTTAGGAACCTCATCTAAAGGCATTACCATCTTTTCCTCTTCATTACAGAAAGAAAAAGCTCTTCCCAGATGCTTTCTTCTCTCAGTGTTCTTGTAGCTTACTCTGTGTTTCCCTTAATATTAATTTGTCTACAGCACCATACTGAGTCATGAATATACTATTTTTCTGAAATAAAATATGAAAGGCAATTACTAGTGTTTTTGATTTACTTGAAGAAAACCTGCAGCGTGTGTGTGTTTTGGTTTTTTTTCTTCAACTGACACACTCTGAACTACAAAAAATAATGAAGCTCCTTGACCTGTGTCTGAGGTCAAAGGGACATAAAATTAAAAAATGAATACCAAAATCTTTGCCAAATCAAGACACAAATGCCTGTACAGACAACCTTTTCTTGGGATTTGTTTGAAGGAGGATGATTATAGCAGGTTAAAGATGTAAAGGAAAGTTTCACTTCAGTATTCACTGCCCATGTGCCCATTTTCAGAGCCAAGGGTGCATTCATAAGAATCCCAGTTTACAAAGTCGCTTCACTAGAAAACCAGACATCAGAAATCCAGTGGGCAATGCTACAGTCAGACATTTATTTAGATGCCAACAGCTACAATTTCTTGCCCTTGCCCTGCAATCTGTCCACATTGCAGAACAGAGCTCCAAGACGAAAAACATGTACTAGACTAGAACTAAACCAGCCTGATGTCTATGGGAGGACAAATACATGCATTGCTAAATGCAGTGTGCACTCTTCCACCGGCAGTCATCCTGAAGTTTGATACAAATGTCACAGTCCAGAAAAATCAATTGCGTTATAACATTTAACTTGACTGTGGCACCGATGTGGTCATTTTTCAGTCTCTTTGATTGCTGAAAAATTTAAGTGGAATTAAGGTAGTAGTAGCTATCAGTCACAGATTGAGACTGCAGGATTACAGTTTCCTAATTTTCTTCTCAGTTAAAAGCCTCCAGTCTATCTCTTGACAATTCCTGCAATGGGTTCTGTGTTATGAAGAATGAAAAACCTGGAGCTATAACAGGAAAAAATAAACGCCTGAAAAATAAATTGCATTTAGCATCAAAGCAAATTCAAGGGCTACTACACAATGTGTATTATTCATTTTCATATTTAATTTATCAAACTTCATCTTTCTTTAATTTAAATAAACCTTATAATATCTATTTTGCCTACTGGTCCAGAGCATTGCAGGTATTCCAGATGTGTCAGAAAACTTACATGCACTTTTCTTCTCCATATCCAGGCTTTTGCACACACACAAAGGCATAAAATATGCATATTCTCATGCATTTTAGAGAAAGTGATGAAAAAGTACTGTCCCTTTATTACTTTTATTATTGCTTTTCTCATTTAATGTCTCCCTCCTTTTCCAGACTTTCTTTCCAGCAACCATCTGCTTTCCCTCTTTCTAGTTTTCCCCACAACTGCTTACATTGTTCTATGCTTAAAGGAGATTACAAGTTTTCCAGGGTCTAAATAGCTATACCCCCTCCAGAAAAATAATCAGTCAACCCCACATCCCCTAAGGATTCTTCCTCTTGTATTGTTTTTCTGTGTTTATAAATCCTTTCCTGAATTTCCCCCCTTGCTTCTTCCTCACCACAACAGCCCTTGGTTCTTTATCAGCAGTAAAGCTTAAATCTTTAAGCCCCTACCAGTGCAGTTTAAAAAAATTTAAAAAGTTACTACCATTACCTTAGTGTATAAGGTGCCCATGCTAAAAATAGCACTACTTGATGAAAGAAAAGATAACTGAGATGCTCATCCACAGGATTAGTTTCTCAAGAGTAGGCAGGATCAACATGAGGTAGACAATAATCCATCCTTGAGTTTCAGTATTACTGTTGCAGAAAGTGTGACAAAGTGAAAATATATTATGTCCCTTGTGACAGTACAATCAAAAAAGGAGAAAGATCTGTGAAGGGAATGGTCATCTTGGAAGACAAGGTGCTCATGTGGTACTTTTTCTCTAGTACAGGGATTGAAAGAGATATGTCGTTTCAAATTAAAATCTATAAGGCTTTTTGAGAAGAGGGACACTGCAGGTTCAGTCATCCTGTCTCTAATATACTGCCTATCCTGGGAGAGGCAAATCCTCACTGACAAAATGGAAAGCTGGAAAAATGCTGAACACAGTCTTGGTGCTAGGTTCAAATTAACAATGTGGTTCAACATTTCCTAAAGGATCTGTTACAGTTTTTTTTTTTCCCCATGGATTGTTGTCAGAAGGATTTCCCCCACACAGAAGGTCATGCAATCCAACTCTTCTCACTTCACCTGCAAAAAAACACAGCACAGTTTTCTCCTGTCTTTCAGAAGTAGTTCAACAATGCATATTGTAACTGCACTCCCTGATTGCAGCAACAACACAAGCCAGGAACCCTTCCAGCTTTAAAAAGAGTGAATTATGTATGAGCAGATGGCTGTCTACTGAACTGCACCCCAAGTAGCTAACAGACTAGAGAGGAACCACTGTCTTCTTTGGGGACTTACTGGACTCTTGCAGCACTTGTCACCAAAAAGAGGCAAGTCAGCCCACAAGGATAAGCATAACCTAGTTTCTCCACAGAAGACCCAGTTAGTGGGGCATCAGGATAGGTCTAATAGCAAGGATTGTGAGTGGGCAGGTTTAGCTTCATAGAGTTCCCACTACACTGCATGCCAAACTGAAGAGTTTTCCCCATTGCTGTTGGTGAAGATGTTCAATGAAGTCATATATGTTCCTGGGCCAAGGTTCCTTTGGTTGTGCAGCAGGCACAACTTTCTTTTTTTTTTTTTTAATATTCATATTAAAATTCATATGGTGAATTCATATTCAGCATAGAAGACTAAACTGTAGGCCCAAGATGCCTCAGGAGGGGAAGGGAAAGATAAAAATTGTGCATACCCCTTCAAAGGACAGCTTTGGAAGCAGGGAGCAAGAAGACAAGCATTTTCATCACTCAGTATTCCATGGAGAAGGTCCCAAGGGGACTTGAGGAGAACAGCTAGACACAGACTGCCTCCTCCCTGCTTCCTCAATGGCATCAGTTCAGTGGAGTGGGCCCCTGCACTCACCAAATCAGGGAAACACTGGGTTGAAAAGTGTGCTCTCATACAGAATAGTGAAAGAGTTGTTTTTCAAACACAGAAAATGCCACATTGAATAAAGCCTTTCAGCTAGCTCTCAAGTTCAGTCATCCCTAGAAATAGCCATAAGCATAGTTTGGCTAATACTGTCCAAATAAGCACAGTGACCGGTGACCTTTACCGAGAGTTTTCTAAAGGTACCATTGTCACAGTTTCTGAACCTTTATCAATGACATCCAGATCTTTCAACAAGCCACAGACACTCTTCATTGTAGCATTGAGTTCCACATAAAAAAAAAAAAAGAAAAAAAAGCGCTGTCATCACAAGCATCACAAGAAAGGGGGGAGGGCTAGAAATAACGAGAAGCCTTCCATAAGTCCCAAGGAGTGAGTTAGAAGCAGCAATTTGTTTTGCTGTCTTACTGTTTTCTACTAACTTTGAAAAGGAGAGGGTTTTTTGCTCTCACAACTTTGGTGAATTCTAGACAGGAGGTCTCAGAAGGACAGACGAGTTTTGCTTTTGCTAGAGAGGTGTAGAAGTACAAGGATCATCTTCTCTTTGGACAGGCCCTTTGTGTCTACAACTCAGTGACAAAGCCATGAGCTGCAATTGAAATTTTGCACTTGGGACATTTACATGTGTCCCACAGCACTTCTGAGGTCAGGTTTATACCTGACCTCTTGGCCTTCCTTCAGAAAGAAGCTACCAACATCTGCTGCAAGCAGGTATATTTTCAAAAACTGGTATGGAACTAGTTCCTTATTACCCCTGGACCTACCAAAGTTGGTGACACCTGTTAACATGTAACCAGAATTATTGGGTAGGGACACATCTGTAGGCATATCCTAACATCAGCCTTCAAATTTTATCCCAGAGCAAACCAGGATTAAAAACAACCCAAAGAAGGGAACAATCATATGGCTGCAGTTCCTACCCTTCAGGTTGTTGCTTGTTCCCTCCTTTACGACACCACAAATCAATCTATACTGTGTATGGTATATTTGCTTACAATACCTTCTTCATTTTTTGATTATCCACAGGCAGTATGGAACTCAGGAACTGAATCCCACCCACGGACCTGACCCAAACTGTTTGTTTGCAACTCTAGCTTATCAGAGGAAAATTGTTGCAAAGGTCTCTCATCTCAGCTATTTCAGGATTCTAGTTATCTAGACTACAAACATCTCATCTTTCATTTCTCTATAAATCATTACTTTGTAGTGCACTAAAAATGATGGAAATCACATTTGTTTTCTCATTCATTTCTCGATTCACACAGGAGGAGAGGACCATCAGCTTGAAGTTCATATTTTCTCTTCAAAGAATTAGAGAAGCAGAGAAGTGAGATATATTTTAGAATTCACTTTCAATTAAAATCTAAGAGGGTTTCCCCTGCTCTACTAGAGAATTATCATTGCCATAAAGAAAATTTATCCTTATGGCTCCCTACACCAGTCTGTTTTTCAGCTACCAATTAAGTTTCAGAAGTTGCCTTAACTTAAAAAAAACACCAAAAACCAAACACAAACAAACAAACAAAAGCCCTAAGAAACAAAAAATTCTTTGATAGCTTCCTTTCTGCTATCCATAGCCTACAATTCCTCATGCAGTACATGCAGTACATAGTCCATCTACCCATAAAATACACTTGAGGGCCAGCAGCTGCTTTTATGGCGTGTCTTGGTATTCCTGTTTCTTTTGCGTCCACCTGGCTTGGAATGAAGACACTGGCTGTCGCAGGAGACCTCATCAGGGACTTCAGTCTTTGTATACTGGAGCTGCTGTTGGTCTCCTCTTTCTCTTGAAATAGCCATACTGCATAGTGATAGATTTTTTTAACTGCGATTTTGTCTTTAGTAAGCTCACAAGTGTCTCTTACTAAATTGGAAACCTGAGCAACAAATACTTTCTAAAATTATTTTTTTTTAAAGATATATGTTCGTGACATGTACTACATATGTCAGACTATCTGATGAATCTAGTGAAATCAATGTAAATACATTTTAGTCCAAGGCATTGGACTGGAAATCCAGAGTGTTTTTCTCAGTTTTGGTGTGATGAAGTTGTACACATTACTGTCACCTCTATGCCTCAGTTTCCCCATATAGCAATATGATAGTAATGAGCTATTAAACTCACAAAGAGCTTTGAAAGCATTAGAGAAGCAACCTACCATGTAAAAGCTCAGTATTATTGGAGGAACTTTTAAAATTAAAATCCTGTGTTTAAAGGCTTATGAAGAATTAAAAGGTTCTGAAATTCCTTCCATTTGTGTGGATCTCATTTTCTGAAAGATAAAAGAAAGATAGAGACAAAGGAGTAATCAGGCATATAGAGGGTATTGGGCTGTGGAAGTGGTGGGTGCCAGGTGCCTGCATTTCTTTTCCGTTTCTTTTGCGTGAGGATTATGAGTAAGATTTGACGTGTATCAGGTTATCTAAGCAGAGGAAAATTCAGTGAATTTCTTACAGCTGACATGATCTCCCATCAACCATGTGCTCAACTGCATTCAAACCAAAAGTCCCCCAGTATTTATGTACCTAAAAATACACACCACTGCTTAATGGTGCTCTCAAAAGTGCAAATGAAGTGCTTACACTCCACCGCAATCACCCCTAGTCTCTTTAGGTGCTTTACAAAAACCTAGTAAGTGCCTACCTTCACCTAAAACAGCCTAGAAGATGAGCCATTAAGTGAGTCAGGAGTCTAAATCCCATTAAATCATCAGTAGTACAGAAGCCATATCCAGCCTGAGGAAAATAATGGTCAAAAATGGACTGAGATTGGAGCTCCTGGGTCTTTGCTTGAATCAGGAGTGGGGTAGGGGCTAGTCACAGAGTTCCCACTCTAAGGTTCTTGTGTTATGGTCATGACTGCTACTGTCTGTGTAGCACATCCAGGGGTCTCACAGCTCTGGATGGCTTGAGACTGTTTTGCTGATCCCTGCCATGGTAAGGAACAGCAGACAAGGTTTACATAGGTTGGGTTTTCAGCAGACAAACCAGCTACACCTGCCAAAGCGATCATGGCTCTGAACGCCCGAACACGGAGAATGGGCTTTGTGTTCCCGTGCATATTGCTTGGGACAGAAGAGGAAGCATAGGAAGAACCAGTTCTGTGGAAAATGGAGGTTTGCGGAATCTCTGTTGTCACAAAGGCACTTTTGAAGGCATCATGGAGGATGCAGTTTGGACTGAGTGGCTCTTCTTCAGCTTCCTTTTTCGTAGACAGACTTGTCCTTTATGCCTCTCCATATCCCTCCCACTGGTTTTTGTTTCCCTCTACCAGTTCTGCTGATTGCTTTGTGGAATTTAGGAACTTTCTAGAAAGAAAAAGCTGTTTTTTCTAAATTCCAGTGCTTTATGCAGCTGAAATCAGTGTCCATTCAGAGCATGTTTATGAAGAATTTTGGTTTGATTTGCAGATTGTGTAAGCATGCATCAGCCTTGCAAAATAGAAAAGATTGCTTATTGTTCTACATGTGTAGAGCAAGATTTCAAGACAACTTTATCCTGTGCATGTACAAAAAGGTATATGGGCCCAATTAATTTTCATTCTTTCTGTATTATTTTCTAGTCTTTGTGTTATGCTGGTTTTGAAAATCAAGTAAGCAGTTTCCAGACCCCTTCCAGAAAATTTAATCTCTCTTCCAGCCTGTTTGTGTTGTTTGTTTATTTTTGACAGTCTTCTCTGTTGGGACAATGAAAATATGCTTGGCAGTTTCAAGTATAATTTATATATTGTTATAGAAGTTTCCTATGCAATCTAACAGGAAAAGTGTAATTTTCCTCTATGTCTTGGGATCACCCTGTAGAAGATGCTAATGCACAGTTGCTCTGCTGTGATAGATTTAGTCTGTTGGATGACTGCAGCAACTTTCATAAATAAAAGTCTGTATCTTTGATGTAGCTACAGAATCAATGCAAAGGGAGCTTTATGCCAATTTCACAGCTTCCGGATTCTTGGGACATTCAGTTGATGGGAAAATTCTGATTGGAAAGTTAAAATCACAAATGACCATCCTAATTACAGCAGCCTCCCATCCCCTTTTTCTGTGAGGTAAAAAAAGAAAATTGCAAGTGACATGTTTGCAGCAGCTGGTTCTTCACAGAAAGGGTGAGTAAGCAGTGGGATTCTTTCTGGGAGTTGTAGAAGTTTCCTCAGAATATGCTCCCAGTTCCCAGGATCTCATTGCTTTCTCAGCCTGTGTAAACTTTAAGCATCCATTACTATTTACTTAGGTGTTTGTTACAATCCCTCCTTGGGATCTGCTATTGATGCCTTCTCAGTGGCAATATAGCTTTTGATATGACTTGACATGGATGCATTTATGAAGAAAGAAAAATTCCTAGAAGAACTACTAAAAAGAACTTTCAGGAATTGCAAGCTTTTGTGAGTTCAGTGCAGCAGAGCTCAATGGGAGGAAATATGACATCTTGCTAATTAATGGCCTGAATTGTCAGGCAACTTTCAGCCCTCAATGGGCTAGTCAACTCCATTAATAAGCTCAACCCTGCATCCATCTCCTCTGATACTGCTGATGGTAACACATTGTATTAATAATCAAAATTCCAATTAAATGAGACTTTGCAAGTCTGTCTTTCCCATGTGTAAATAAAACCTGATGTTGCAGTGGTTGTTTTCTCTCTTTTATAGGATTTTGTGGTTATTGTTCTTTACCACATGTTTTGGAGTGGAGCCTATTTGCTCAAAATCTCATTATAATCCACGACATTCAGCAAAACAGTTGTCCTATTGTTTTGTTTTAATTTATTTTTATAATGAATATAAAAATAAAAGGCACCATTTTGATGAGCATCCAGACCACTCTGAACATCCATGGATTTAATCTCCAGGTGTTGTCAGAATCTTTTTTTAAGCGTGAGTCCACCATTTTTGTTCTTTTTGATTCCCTTGAAACCTGAAACTCAAAATGACGCTGACTTAAAAATAGCACAGTCAGGCTGGTTTGTAAATTGTGCAAACAGCTTTCAGGAGGCAGGGAAAACAAAGAGGAATAAAGGAGTGAAGGGCTAGGTTCATTTCCAGACTGCACGCAGACTTGATAAGGGGTCATCAGCTGAAACCTGGTTAGTGTACAAGTCCAGAGCAGAGATTTATTTGGTTTATTTGCTCTAAGGGTGAGATTTTGCTGGGAATATCTTAATCAAAGCTCTCTAACACATCCTACAGGGAAGTTAATCAATAGCTGAATCTCAGTCTGTCAAATAATCTTTGCATCTGTAAAGACACCTATAAAGAGCCCTAAAATCTTTCTAACAGGACTCCCTTAACTAGTTCACGGACCCACGTCCTGGCATGGAATAAGGTAAGATGTTCACATCTTAGACTATTCCTCTCAGGATCTTTCCCCTAATATTCTATGATTAACTGTTGAATATTAAAATTCTATCTTAATTATGAGTTCTAGCTCAGCCTACTCAGTAACTAAACGTTCTGATGTTGGATTTAAGAAATACAGTAATTGTATACTACTGAGATTAAAAATTATAGTAGCTGATTTTCTTTTTAACTATGTCTTCATGTTCTTTCACTGTCTCTGATTTGTTATGTAAATTCCTTGGCTGTGAGCTGCCTGGGACTGAGAATATATTTTGCTATTTGTGTCCAGAGGTTTCTTCACCAATTTGAATTTATCAGAGGAAAGCTGGGGTGTACATTCATCGAGTCTCTGGGGAACTTATCATGAATATCTGCTCCATTTTTGAAACGTTGCTTCTTTGGTGGTCATATAATCTCTCTCTCAGCTGGCCAGGGTCATGTCCTCAGTCAGCAAAGGACTCCGAAGCCAGTCATCTGGTCAGAGAGGTCTGGGCCCAGTATTCTCCAAGTACCAACCATACCTGTCTGCCCCCTCACGTGGAAACCACAGAACTCACAGATGTCTCCATCTGGGGTCAGGACTGTCCAGAGCCAAAAGAAAGGAAGGATGCAAAGAATCAAGCAACAGTAAATGAGAACAAATTGTTGGGTCAGTCTGACCGGTTCTGTTCTGTAGCTGCGGAAGTCAAGTCTTATAACTCCAGATGATATCAAAAGCACAGAATGTGGCATTTGCTGCTTTCCTAAGGCCAGGGGGAAAAGAGAGGAATCTACACTAACCACAGGGATGCTGCAACTGTATGAAGACCCTAAATTCCAGAGAGTTTGCTTCATAAGGAGAGGTAAAAGCTGAAGCCATCATTTGTCCATCACACTGAGCTCCACAGTGACCAGTTGTTTGCATTAGCCTTGCCTCTTTTGCCTGTTTACATGCCAGCGCTGTCAGTCCAGCAGGACCCCAAAGCACTTCCCAAGATCACCCATCACCCACACTGTTTACAAGCCTGTCCTTTGACATGACCTCTGGTGAAGCTCCAGAGATCAAGGTAGGGGGCAGATTCAGGAGTTTCTCCTCAAAGCTATGGTCTTTCAGCAATTTGGGACCACAGGAGAAAAATCTTCTATAATCTGCTTTACAAGTGAGTTTCTGAAACATGTTGTTTGTATTTCTCAGCGTGGCTTTGAGTTCAAATTTCAGCCAGGATGATGGAGTCTGATTAACCACCTAACATTGCCCTGCATTAATTCAGGTTTGAGCTTGAACACATCTTTCAGAGGACACCAGTTTTCGATTTAGAAATAGGATTCTACCATGCCAGAGCACATGGGAGTCAAAGGAGAATATTTGTCCATAGAGGAAAGAGAATTATGGAGTAGAATAAAAAGCTTCACATATAATATGTCCCATCTTCATCAAATGTAAAACAAATCGATCTCTGAAGCCAAAAGAACTGTACTGATTTATGCCATTGAAAGAATCTGAATCCAGAATTTTGGGATTTTTTTTTAAAGAAAACTTTGCACTTCATTGTAATGCTGCTCTTGGAAGAACAGGTGGGGTTTTACATTTCTGGAGTTTGATGAAGTGTGCTGTACTTTGTACCTGATAAGAATAATGTGTTTATTTATTAGGTAGGTAGATGAGAAGATTTATGTCCTTAATGATGCATTTCCCTTGCTTTATGTATTGAAATTGCAAATGACAACTTTGTAAGTAATGCAACTTTACTTAATTACAGCCCATTTTCTTCAAAGCAAGTAGGGACATGAATTTTCAAGGGGACTTGCCTTCCTGGGAAACCTGAAGAGACAAAAATAACTGCTGCATAGCTGAAGGGACAAATAAATGCTGGTAAAAACCAAATTGGCATAATGCTGGTAAAAACCAAATTGGCATAATGCTAGATGTCAAGTCAGCTGGTGTTTTTGCCATAGAGAGACTGATTCCCCTCTATTCCTTTGAAGGAGCAAGGATTATTATTGCAATTAATGTTTTGTTGTTTTTTTTGCATTTAAAAATCCGGTTGACAATTCCCATTCCTGGAAGTGTTCAAAGCCAGGTTGGATGGGGCTCTGGATTCTAGCGAAAGTTATCCCTTTCCCCAGCAGGGAGGTTGGAACTAGATGATCTTTAAGGTCCCTTGCAACCCAAACCATTCTATGATTCTGTGATTCAAAGGTATTAAACACGGTACAATTTACTAATTTGGATGAAATATGTACCCTCTGTAGGATTCGTGGTATACCAGTGACATTCAAAACATGAATGGACAATGTAGAAGCACTAAACAAACCAGCTTGTTGAGTACAGCTCACGAGCCAACTGCATTAACACAGGCTTCACCACAGGTGACCCAGGAATACCCAGAACACAGAGTAATGCCTGGTGGCTGAAACACACGCTTTACTGCTCAGATGCCTGAAGTGGTTACTTAAAAGTGAGCCTAATGTTTTCCACAGGACTGGCTCAGAGTTTTGAATTGTAGAGAAATCAGCCTCCGTAAGAAGCAGACAGTCCAAGGATGCAAAGGGAAAATATGCAGGGAGACATAAAAAAAAATTTGAGCCATGCTCAAGTAAACTTGAGTCACTGTAAATGTCGTTGCAGATGAAGCTCTTCAAGAGCCTGCAAGAGCAGGCAGGATGTGATGGATGAGCTTTGTGCAGCAGGATACATCATTTGAAGAAACCTACTGTGATGATTTCAAGTGGCATTCATTTCAGATAAGTTGGTGAGTTGCTGGCAAGACAGAAAGGTTGTGTGGGTTTCTTACGAGAGAGGAAGTATTTTCATGTTTCACCACCCAGTTGGAGCATGAATTTCATCCACAAAGCCACAGACAGCATATAAAAAGTGTTGATTCTTTTGTTCTCTTTCCCTTTTTTGGCAGAAACAGTTAGAAGGCATTTTTCTTGACATTACTCTTTGTCAAAAATAACAAAGTCCTATGGAAAACACTGTGTATGATTTCAGACACTGAAATACAGTGACAAGGCTTGATAGAAAAACAACTACTAGTACATGATTAAATTATTTCAATCTATCTTGGTAAGGGATCTGAGACTGTGCTGGCTAGCACTCGTTTGATGCATGTAAATACAGTGTTTTTTGAGCTGGTTTTTTATTAACATGAAGGTCCCCCTTCTCTCTCGGCAGTGTCAAGTCACTCAGCCAGCATTATTTGGCAGTGCAGGGGAGGTCTACAAGATTCTGGGGGTCTGTCCCTCTAGTTATGGTACTCCTGGTCAGCGGGGCTTGTCAATTTTCTGATACAGTTTCCATAAAACTCTCCTGACTTCAACTGTGATTGGGTTCTGGAAATCCACTTGTCATGGTAATTTTTCATTCTTTGTCTCTGACCAAAGATAAATCTTTATCTGATGTCTAAAATATATTACAGCATTCTCAAATCTACAGTTCTTTTAATCAACATTAAAGATATATTTGGTTACTTTAATTAAAAACTGTTGTTATGTAGCACTTAGGCATTTAGCTGAAGCCGTTTACTTCATCATGCTGGAGTGATTACTCTGAGTTGTCATCCAGGGTGTCTAGGATAGGTATTGTATTATTCATGTTATGGCTAATCACCTTCTGGTAAGTATAAAATCTCATGTTTGCTAGTACTGTGATGCTAACACTTAACTCCATAAGAAGTTCCTACAAGACACTCTCCTTGTGACAACAAAATTCTAATGAGTCACAGGAGAAAACAAGGGAGTGAGGTTATGTCTACAGTACTGTGTGTTGACTACTGCCTACTGTGTAGGCAGACACAGACATTTACCTGTCAGCTGAACTAGGAAGATGGAAGATCAAGATGATTGACAACTGGGAGTGTGTTACTGGAGCTCCAGATCTGAGATGATATAGCAGACCTCTTTCAAGGACGTATTAGTTGGAGGGCAGCAGCCTGCTAAGCTGCTGTGGTTATCAGCAATTTAATCCTGTATCACCTCTGCCTGATGGGGTCATCAGGCACAAGTAAAAGAAGGTATGGACAATACTAGGGAATTGATGTCAACACTTCAGGAATCCTCTCTGACCCCAAGGGAATTGTTGAAATGCTGGGGAACCCCTAGCCAGAGTGACAATGCTGGTTAGAAGTCAGGCACTGCTGCCTGAGAATGAAAAATCCATGAAAGGCACAGAGAGGAAAAGTTAATGTAATATTAAAACTAGAAATATCCATTCTGTCAAATGAAATGCCCTGCTGTTTGATCCCATTTACTGAAGTAAGGCTTGGGCTTTAAATTACATGTCAGATATAATTTTGCACTGTGGACATGAAATGTGGGACTGTACTTTAAGGGAAGAAAAGATCAGCTCAGCCCAAAGTGGCTGACTAATAGTGAGCCCTCTTGCACAATGGTTCCAAATCTGGCAGCCAGCCATAGCTTGCAATGAGTGTTTGGAAAGTGGCCATGGACACTGACAGCAATGTCCAGTGCTGACTCAGGTATCTCCATCTCCCTTAGAGGCATTCCTGTTTTGTGGTGGATTCTGCCAGGTGGACTCAGAAAGCAGAGCACCTCCACACTCCCTTTAGGATGGTATGGCAGCACCTGCAGTGAGCTCATTTCAGGTAGGAGCCACAGAGCTTGTGCAGGAAAGGATTTCTGTGCTTCTCACACAGTTAGAGGAATATGAATCAAGTGACCACACCTCATTGTGGATTTTCTGAGTTACATCGAGAGTCACTGGCCTGGAAGCATAATAGCACAAAACCAAGCTTCCTTTCCTTTCTTGTGGAACAACACTTCTGAATATATATTCAATCTTCTTCAAGAGGTCATCTTGCTCTTACAAGCCATTTCCCATTTTTGTGCCTTATTTTATTATCCAGTCTTATTGTATCTTTGCTAAGTGTGCCTCTCGGGATATGAAGCCAGTATTAGCACCTGTGTTTCTATTGTCCTACTTTCTGTCTCTCTCTGCCTGAATTTTCATGCTAGAAGAAATTTTAAGGGTGATTATCTACCTTAGTGATGTGATGGGAAGATTCAATCATTCTGTTCTTTAAATTAGAAGCCTTGTACACCTAGAATAGAAGGCAGTCCCCATGGGCAATTTTTAATTAAGTTTTCTCTCATTGGTTATATATTATAATCCGTACTAACATCAAGGTCTCAAGGCAGATCTGGGCTGCATTGTGCAAGGTGCTGTATGAATCTGGGGAAAGGAATTAATCTCGGCTGATTTTAGTCATCCAAAATTGAAGCACCTATGCTGTGCTATTGAAAGGGTTCTCTCTACAGCGTAGAAGACAAGAGAAAACCAGCCCATTCTGTGACACATGTTATAGAAAGCTGGAATCAATCTTCTTCCAGGGGTGCCTCTGCCCATTAACTGGAGGAACCTAAACAAGAAGGTTGTTTTGGTGTCTTGGTCTAAGAATACTCAGGTGAGAATCAGCCCTCATGTGTGGTCTTTTTCACCACAGCAGGAAACAGCCCTTAGCCCATCTGAATTCCAAATTCTGCAGCAAACAATGGGCCAAGAGAAACTAGAAAAACAGTACCAAGCAACGAAATTATTGTCATGTTTCAAAGTAGAGAGGGAAGCAGCACTCAGACCTTCCGTTCCCTTACCCCAGTGTGGATTCACCATCTCAACTGGAGATTCAAACAATATCTCTGTGGCTCAGCAAAGAATGAAACCTAGTTTACCCAAGATGAAGTGGGATCCCAAAGGGCACTATTTGCAAAGCTTTGTGTCTTACTTTCACCATGAAGGAGGCAGAACTTGAAGAAGCCTTGGAGATCTTTGCTAAGATCTCTGATTTTCTCCCTACAGGAAGCTCTTCACACCAAAATTAGGTTTTGGCATGTTGCTCTCCTTGTGACTGTCCAAATGAAGCCCTGATTTTGTCACAGTCTGATATCTGCACCAGGTACTCCATTCTCAAGGGCTCATCCTTGACAGCTTTTTAATCAGATGAATGGTCAATTACAGAGCTGAATTGAGTGAGTTAAGCACAATGGATAATTTATTTTTCACTTTTACTCTATTTACAGATTTTTCTGGGAATAGACAAGGATTTCCTCTAACGTCTTTGTTATTTGAAATGATTCATGCATTTTGCTAGCAAATAATTCTTAGCCTGTAGATTATTCACCAGTAATTTGTTGAGGATATTTGGAATGCATGCAGTGTTTGTTAGATACATAATTCACTTCATATTGTTACTGTGCCCTGATTGTATAATTTATATAACAAAATACAGGGCAAATTATGAATTTTACAATTGCTTGAACAATGAGAAATTTTCTCTCAGTGAATATTTGCAGATTCAGTCTCAACATTCATTTTTCATGAGCGTTCATTTTGGCAATGATGCTTTGCCACAGTATTTCTGGAAAGCAAACACCAAAAGGATCTTAAACACAGACAAAAGGGTTAGGGAAACAAACTCGCCTTCAGTAGAAAGCAATTGCTGGATTTGTCCAGGACTGCTGCTGTGTTGTTTTGTCCAGTCCTTCATCTCATTGCTGGTCTGAAGAATGAAAGTGCCCATCAGTGGAAATGAAAAGAAGTGAGAAAAACTGAAAGTCACTGTGAAACCATCCCTGCCTCGGTGATTCAGGACTCCCAAGTCCTGTACTGGGTGGCTGAAACAGAAACTGCCCCCAGATATCTTCTCTGCCTTTTTGAGAGGTCTCCCCTCCACACTAGATGTGTTTTCATTTACCCAACATAGACATTCACTCTCTTTTCTTTTTTTCTAATAATTACTGTGCCTGCACCCTGGCTGGACCCCGGCCACTGCAGGGACTTCGCAGCTACCTTTGGGCTTGCCAAGGGTGCAGGTTGCACTCCTCTGCCTGCACAGACCCCATGTGTAGTGCAGCACTGACAGATTTGGAGCAATCCCTCGAGAAATTGGAGGTTGCTGGCTTGGGAGTTGTTGTTTGGTGTTTTTTTTTAATTCCTTCATAGTTGAGCTCTACCAAGTCACTCAAGTGAAGCATGGCAAAGCTTGAAAGCCCCGAACACATTATTTATTTATTTTTACAAATCCTGCCATAAGTCAGTTTAGTTGTTCTGAGGTTATTTAATAATTTTGGATATTTTTTTCTGGTTTTCCACTCCTTTTGGCTGGAAAGTCCTTTGGTTCCAGGCCTCAGAGTAGCCTAGGCAACATGGTGGATAAAAATCATGGCACTCACTTGAAAGGCTAAGTTCTCCCACCTACTGCTGGCCTCCTGCTTATCCTTGGAGAGGTAGAAAGGCTGGGAGAGCTACTATATTGATCCAACAAGAAACTAGAGCCAAGATTTTTAATCAAACTTTACCATTTGTCCATATGTGCCCATGCATGTCCATGAAAAGCCCAATGCTGAGCTACTAGAAAAAAGCAGTCCATATCCTCCAAATATAGTTAAATCCCAGCGTTGCTAATTCTGAGCACTATTTTACAAGCCACTTGCTAGTGCCCAGGAAACTTGCTGCTTCCTCAGCCTCTGGAGAATTTATTCTTTCTGGATTCTTTTCTTTCACAGAGTTGGTGGTATGAATGCAATCAATTTTCATTGGGAGTAATAGAGCCTTATTTGACCCTATTTGCCTAAAATGCATATAACTGGGGCTAAATTTTTCCTTATTGTGATGGCACTGAAATTGGAAGAATTGCATCAACATTGCAGTTGGCCAAGGTTGTCCATCTGGACAGTTGAAACACATAGCGTGTGCCTTTATGGGCTTGCCACTGCTCTCAAGGCTTCACACTTGCATTGCATGTGCCTGTGCATCAGTGATACTCCCTCAGTGGCAGAATGCACGGCACGGCACAGGCCATCAAGTGAGGGGACAATTTGTGTAGTAACTGATTGCCATCTCCTTAACAGAGGTATAGGAACATGCCTGCTCCAGAGAAGGAAGTGAAAGAGGACACAATCTCTTTTGCCAGCCTGCATGGAGCAGCAGCAGACTCTCCGAGCAGTGGCTGCTTGCTCTGTACATGCCCGGCTGCAGACTTTAATTAACTTCCCTGACTGAGCAGAGCCGTTGCTAATGAAGCGGCTAATTCTGAGAGCAGGGGGCATGTTCCATCATTTAGTGCATTCGTGTGATTCCTGAATCCCATAATACCCCATTTTGCTCGTCAGTTACTTCCTTTTCTATTTTTATATTTATAACTCTACCTCTTCTCCTTTCCCACATGGGTGTCTGTGTTCTGGCTTCAATTACATTTCTGCAAAAATCTATCTGAGCTGGATATAAAGCTTCAGTTCAAGATTTACCAATATCTGATCTCAGGAGAAAAGTGCCGTGTGAAGTACAAACCCCAAACTGGATTTATGTGCTCACTTGGAATTAACACAAACCTCTGAATGAGATTTCTCTCCTTCCTCAGAATGAGTTCTGTCCATAACTGCTTTGACGACAATAAAATAAACTAGGTTTTTTTCTTGTTGTTGTTCACCATTTGCTATTGTCAAAACACCACTATTTTCGCCAGGGAGCAAAGGTAGTGCATGCGAGTGGAGGTTTAATATCTGATACAGCCTCTAGCTGGGTCTCCAAATAGATGTAAACTTCACCAATGTGGCATCCTGATTTTTTTTCTGTTGCTGTGTGGGTTTTTTAACTTCATCTTATTCTCAAGCTAACTTGTCCTAGAAACTTCAATCGAGCTATAGTAGAAAGGTCTTGGAATCAATTTTGAGAGAAGGAAAAGCTTAGAGGGAACTCACCTCTTGGAAACTCGAAAACTTCAAAATGACACAAACTCCAGAAGACACTGAAACAGCAAGCGAAGGCTGAAAGAAGCTTGTGGTTCCAGCTGAACAAACATGATTAAAGTGGTGTCTTTCATTCAAACTTTCAGGAAATCCACCATCTCCATTTCTGCTTATTGCTCTGTTAGTCATCGCCTCCATCAGGCCACTCTGAGAAGCTCCCCACTGTTACTGGCAAGATAGCAATATCCAGTTTTTGGGAGGTTGAGGACAAACACCACTCATTTCACTTTGGTGTCAGAGACAAAACATACAGCAGGGACCAAATTAAGAGAGAACTGATTACATAGCACCCAGCAGCAGGCATTAGGGAGCCTCTTGGAAGCCACATGACTATAAAACACCTTGTGGGAACTTTATGAACTATAGTCTGGAGAAAAACTTCTGCAGACCCCTCACCCTTCCTTATTATCCTTCTCCCTTTCAGCTAGGGAAAAGAGCAAGGCGAAGAAAGCTTCTGCTGAGTGAAGAAAATAGAAAATGTTTGGACCAGCATGAAAATGAAATGACAGAAGCTGCAGCTGGTTGTGATGAACAAGCTGGATCCCAAGGCAAGGAATGAAGGGAAAACTGTGCTGGAGGAGGTCCACAGGCAGCAAGAGGGGAGACAGTAATAGAGCTAGCTATTTGCTCAATTAATTGTCATTTGTTTAATTTGTAATTTAGAAATGAAATTATTTTTTTGTGATTCATTCAGAGGAAGTTTCCCGAGGTGCTGTGTGCCGTTTGCTAAAATGAAAGATGATATCCTGTGATTAGCAAGATGATTATTGCACTCTGGGCTGAAGCAGGCTGTTATGGTAAGGCACAGCTTAGCAGCACATCTCTCCAGTCTTAAACCTGTCAAGAAATCTTCCCTGTCCGACCACCCAGACACCACTCTGGCAGTCACACTCAGACCATCTGAGCTGGGATCAAGGCTCCTTCTCAGATATACACAATGAAACCGGGTTTCCTTACCCGGTTGACCTCAGGTTCCCACATCAGAGTCTCAGACGTCCCTATCTTTAATTTAATCATGGTACAAAAACAAAGTGACATCTTGAGCTGGTGCCTCTGAGGGGGAACCTGAACAAAGGAAACCCTGAGCTTTTGTCTGCTCACAGTCTAAGTGGGGTCCTCTGCTCCTGCTGTGTCTCTGAGTGTCGGGTCACCCTGGCTGGGCCACATGTCCCCAGGCCATTTGCTGTGCAAAGGGCCAGCAGTTCATGGTGTCTTACCCGGGGCTCTGGCCACTGAGAGCTCAACCTGCAGCTCCCCTGCAGTTGCACATCGAGCTATCTGCACTGAATGTATTCCTCAACAAACCCTATTTACTTAGCCTGCAATGTTAGACAAGATGCTGGAGGGGGACTGGCTGGGCTTGGTCCCCTCCGTTTGGCAGGTTGTGTGAGACCAACATCTCCCTGCTTTCTCAATGTCCTGACTCTTTTAGTCTGATTTCTGAAGGTGAAGCCACTACATGAGAGAACAGGAAAGAAAGGAAAAATGGGAAGCGTGAGAAATGTGAGAAATGTGAGAAACCATGAGAGAGAGCCAAACAGAAGGTGCAGCAGCCAAGGCTGTGGCAGGGAAGAACTCCTCTGTGCCAGAGGCAGAGTGGGGCAAGCATTGTGTCCATCCCAGCTCCCATGCAGAGAAGAAGGCACTTGTGTGTATCAAAGAGTTGACTTTTTGCAAACTGGAATCATCCTTCAGCTAGAGGATCAACAGAGGAATAGCACAAGGAAGGTCAACAAAATGATTTGAGGAATGTCTTCTGTATGTTCTGATTGAGGGCTCAATGTTGTATTATTGTTGGATTTTTCATTGTTGTTATTAAGAAGGGGGGAAGACTTAACTCAAGAGATTATAATAATCTTTTATCGAAAATTGAGGGAGATTTGAGAAGAACATGAACCTACACAACATCTAAAAAACCCAGATCCTGATACTGGTCTTGGTTTAAAGTTTAGTAATTTTAGAGAAATAAAAATAAAGGACCAATAATGAAGTGCAAAAAAACCATGAAATGCAGTGTCATCTTACTAACCATTAGCCAAACTGGGTTTTTTAAATTGTATCTCCGTATTGAGTCTATTGATTCCAGCCTACTTTAAAGCAGTAGTCTGTTCAAAGACACTTATGTATTTACCATTTTCTCATCAGAGGAACAAAATACTGAAAGCAAATATTGACTCTGGTATATGGAAGTTAAAATGCATACTGCAAGCTCGTGTTTTTGTCCTTCATGTTTTAACATAGAGAAAGAAGTATTGCTGCTAAGCCAGAAACAAGTGACATTTTTAGCTGCTGAATATTAATAAATCAATGAGTTTCCTATATTTCATGAAAGCATGAAGAATATGGAAATATCAGACCATATTAAGAAGGAGATATCTATGAAAAACAGCTGTAGGAATACAAAACACTAAAAGATCCTACACCATTTGAGCTTCAGCTTTATCTAACTTATAGATCAGGGATGTTTGTGAGCTGAATCACACACACAGTCCTTTAGTGACAGAATAATATTCTGAAAGTGCATATAGGATCCTGCAGGATTCCTAAATCATTCTAGATCAGAAAACAGCAAGGTCATGATTATTATAAAAGAGAGAGGCTAGTCAGTAGCTTTCAGAAATAGATGTACATCCTTAGGCACAATTCTGAGTGCCCAATTTCTACCTGGGATAAAGAATCATTTTGTGGCAATAGTCCTTCGCTCTGTGTATCAGAACATCATTTGCACCTGTACAGAACAATTTTTTATTCTCATCTTAAGCGAATTTAGCACAGCACCAGAAACTCCACAGGCGAAAGGCAGAGACAAGCTGAACCCATTATTATTTACTATTAACATAATTACACTTCAAAGCCGTAGTAAATTGAGTGATCAGGGTTTCTCCTGGCTAAGCACTGGACAAAGACAGACAAAAAACTGGCATTCCTGTCCTACTCCCTCCTCTTGCCTTCTTTACTTTTTCCCTTTCAGTGCTCCTTCTGGGAAATACACAGGGTAATAACTGAAAGCCCTATCTCTAACCTCTTTGAAGTCAGAATTTTTTAATCTTACGTAAGGCCAGTAGTGTTTGGAAACCTGAAGCTCTGAATTTTACCAGAGGAAGTGAGATAAAAGTGTCTGTGCATACATTACCCACAGAGTGAGCAAAATGTTGTGAGGTTTGTTAGGGATGTGTATCTGCCTGTAGCAGTGATTTCTGGATGGAAAGGATGAGCACCACAGCTACTGCCACCCACTTGGAGCTACAGCTTCCAGTTTTACCTGTGCTGATGCTTTTTATTCCCAAATACGTTTTCAGTCACTCCCCACACTAAAGGACACAAATTGTTCTTCAAGGTGACTGTAGAAGATGTAAGAAAGAAACTTCTCAGAGAGCCAACACATGCTTCACACTGTATAGAAATGACTCAGACGAATGAAAGAAGAGCTGGACTGGCTTTGAGAAATTCTGAGCCTTTTTCTGATGTGCCTGTGGGAATGCACAGAATAAAAGAAAGAGACAGAATGCTGTGATGCCCACATAAATCAGTGAATGTGTTGAGACTTCCTAAGGCAGAAGTCATACCCAGATCATCATCTTAAATAGCCATTAGTGCATTTGCACTGCATAGAGGATGCATGGACTTATCATTGTCCAAATCCACCTCCTCCACTAGGCAAAGTTTCCTTTCTTTGGTTGTACTTGCTGTCCCTGAAAACTCTTTTTAACACTCAAGATAAATGTGATACAATAAAGCTCAGCTTTTACAGCACTTTTCATGCAAAATGGACCCTTAAGCAATTTGCTGAGTTAAATCACACAGTTACAGAATTAAATAATGTAAATTTAATTTTTTCAGCTTTAATGTATTAGTCCTTGTTTTATTGCTACTGTCCAAATTGAATAATTCTTTCCCTTCTTTTTAATGCTATTATATAATATTTATATAACAGTGCTGATTAGAGATCTCAATAAGACTGATCTAAGTGTTGTACAGACTGAGTAGTCACAGGTTATGCTCTTCAAGAGCAGATCCAGAAGGATGGGATGCCATCCAGAGGAACCTGGAGAGCCATGGGAATCTCCTGGGGTTTAACAAGACCAAGTGCTGCACCTGGGTTGGAGCAACCCCCAGTATCAACACAGGCTGGGGGTTGAACAGATTGAGAGCAGCCCTGCTGAGGAGGACTTGGGGGTGCTGGTGGATGAGAGGCTGGAACTTGAGCCAGCAATGTGTGCTCACAGCCCAGAAAGCCGATCGTATCCTGGGCTGCATCAAAAGCAGCGCAGCCAGCAGGGCCAGAAGGGGAATTCTGCCACTTTACTCTGCTCTGGTGAGACTCCACCTGAAGTGCTGCATCCTGCTCTGGGGTCCCCAGCACAGGAAGGACATTGACCTATTGGAGTGAGTCCAGAGGAGACCCATGAAGATTATTAAAGTGATCAAGCACCTCTTTTATGAGGAAAGGCTGAGAGAGCTGTGTTTGTTCAGCCTGGAAAAGAGAAGGTTTCAGGGTGACCTAATTGCAGACTTCTAGTACCTGAAGGGAGCCTGCAAGAAAGATGGAGAGAGGCAAAGGCATGGAAGGAAAAGGGGGAATGGTTTCAAACTGAGAGAGAGTAGGTTTAGATTAGATATTAGGAAGAAATTGTTTACTGTGAGGGTGGTAACACACTGGAACAGGTTTCCCAAAGAAGTTGTGGATGCCCCACCCCTGGAAGAATTGAGGGTCAGGTTGGGTGAGGCTCTGAGCAACCTCATCTAGTGGAAGGTGTCCCTGCCCATGCCAGAGGGATTGGAACTAGGTGATCTTTATGGTCCCTTCCAACCCAAACCATTCCATGATTCTATAATTCTATGATCCTGCAGATTTGAATTTTGCTTTTACTCATATCAGGGGTTAAATAATCGGTTTTGCTGAAATCCTTAGCGAACCTCATCCAGTTATCGATACCTGCTGATCCAGTCATTCCTAATCTGACTTCAGATGAGACTGTCGTGGTTTTAAAGATCCAAAGATGACTTTCTGGATGTTGTACCTGGAGTTACAGCAGTCCTTGACTCATGCTCAAGGCACAAGGATGGTAGTTAGGTCTTTGGTGTGTACCATGCCAGTGAGCAGAAGTCTGGTGAAAACCTGGCTAAGGAAACAGAGGTGAGCTCTTTGAAAGTCTGCTCAGGGTGATATGTGTGAAGTAATATTAAAAACTGGGGTCTCATAGGCTGCTGAGCCCTGGCAGAGAGCTGTCAAGAAACAAATAATGAGCATTGACATGCTCAACC
This sequence comes from Pachyramphus minor, assembly GCA_013397135.1. Taxonomy (NCBI): domain Eukaryota; kingdom Metazoa; phylum Chordata; class Aves; order Passeriformes; family Tyrannidae; genus Pachyramphus; species Pachyramphus minor. Next base: position 50,287 of record VYXB01006804.1, read on the forward strand.
TCTGTCTAGCCAAGTGACCAGAGACACAATCAGAAATGTGGAAGTCTTGCTAGGGAATTGGGCACCAATGTGTGGTGGAGAGGAGTGACTAGCTCTGGTTCAGACATGAGACTTTCTGGGGTTGCAGGCGCATGCACAAGCTTCACTGCTTGAATCAAGCCCATGCTTTAATTCAATGACTATTTCTGGAGTGCTAACTTTTGGCTCCCTGCAGTTTGCTAGCAGAGCTGCAGACTCCTGAAAAATTGCTTCAAGTGTACTGACCTTTCTATTCTGAGCCAGTTTCTACCAGTCCCTTGGAAACAGTAGTGTGCCCCAGGGGACCAAAGCCCGCAGGCTGCAAACCACTGTCCTAAATACTCCTCTGGCTGTTCTGAAGTGCCAGCTTCCCCAAGGATGCAGAAAACCCGACCTTAGCACAACCTTTCTGGAGAGGCAAACCCAGAGAGAAAAGAAACATTTTGGCTGGCTCCAGTGAAGTAATCTTTCATGGGCAGTTGTCTGCAGCCGGGAGACAATATACTGAGCACCAGACCCAATTCCTTACAGTAAAAGCTCCACTCTATTTATTTCATCTTATCATATGCTGGGTAACAGCCAAGTCCCAGGCCCAGTGGCCTTTCACAGGCCTTATCTGCCTCTTCTTCCTCATATCCTTCACTAAAATCTGGCCAGAAGATTTTCAACAGAAGATTAGTAATTTTTTTTTCTTTTGCCAGTTAATGAAGTAAGAATGTGCCAGGAGACTGCATGGATTTTCTATCAGTTTGAGGAAAATCAGGTTTCCTGTCGACTTCCTTTTCTTCTGGCCCCCCACCCAAGAAACACTGAAAACATCCACTATCTCCGGGAATTTCAAAGGAAGAGAGCTCTCCAGAGCAGGCATCTCAAAACCCTGATGTTTAAGTTACTTGGGAAGCACTACTGATTTTAATACGAAAAATCATCATTAGTCCTGTCCCACAGTAGTCATGGGGCTTAGACTTAATGGATTGCTCTGTCCTGATAATTTTCCCCANAAATACAGTAAAATTTCATTAGTCCTTTCCCACAGTAGTCATGGGGCTTTGACTTAATGGATCGCTCTGTCCTGATAATTTTCCCCACATGATGCTCATGTAACATTTGATCATTCCTGTGGCACAATTACACTCATTTTTTTCATTCTTTCACAGCTTGCTCCCCCTTCATTTGCAGGAAAATCAACCTCTTCCTCACCGTTGTCCTGCCCTGGTAGCATTTTACCAAAACCCTCTTAGATCACTAGTCTGTTCTTCTCCCTGAAAAATCTTTACCATAAAAATCTGTGCCAGAATCACATTTTCAAAAAGCTCATTTCCCCACATCACTCCAGATGAACTTTTGAAACACACCAAGGTGCTGTAGAAAATCAGAGAGCAGAACAAATGTGCATTTTCCTGTGAGAACTTTCCCATGCTGCTCTCTGCAGATCCTCTGTTGCTGTCTATGTCATTTCCCTGGAGGGTGCTGTCTAAATGACAAACAAGTGAAGGGACAAGAGGCATTTGGAAAGAACAAAAGCTCCCAGAAAACCCTAAAGGGCCTTTCTATTGCTGCAGAGAAGTATCCTCCAGGAGTCAAAAGAAAACCTCTTAATATCCAAGCTGAAGTGAGGCTTTCAAATCAAGCAAGGCTTCCCTTAAATTTAGGGCTCCCCTTAACCTTTTTTCATTTAGTGTTGCAAGTCTGAGGGATCTTTGAGCTCCAGCCATCAGAAGACAATTCAGAGGCATGTGGCCATCAGCAGCCTCCACTTCCCTAGTGAGGGAAATACAGGGAGTCCTTTCCCTGGGAATTTCAAGCAGCTTTGACCAAGGGAGCCTTTTTCATCTGACTTTGCTTCGGATCCAAACTTAGTGTAAACCCTTAAACAGGGTACCAGAACATTATGTGAATATTGGAAGCCCTAAAGAATTCAGGAAAACAAGAGCAGTCATTCAATTTGGACAATCATGGCTATGCAAGACTTGGATGTCATCGGTTTTACAGAGAACCATACTTGCTGGCCTGAGTTACTGAGATTGAAGTTACACACTGAAATTAAAGTTTTGTATATTTTTTAGGGTTTTTTTAATTGTGGATCTATAAGTAAAATTTCAAACTGCAGCAAGTAAACAAAAGAAATTGTGGAAAGAATATGCTGACCTGGCTTGTATTCCTTCTGCAAATGGCCAGGGCACTGTTCCTCCTACTTCATTTTCTTAAGCAGCCCATTTTCATACTTTTCCTCAGGAAAACCTACAGCAATCAATCTTGTAAATTAAGTCATCCTGCTGCTGGGACATGGGTTTCCCAACAGCCCACTCTTTTTTTTTCTTTTCTTTTCTTTTTTTTCCTTTTGTATCTTCTCTTGCATTCAGCTTTTCGTAACAATAAACTCTCTGAGATGCTGTAAAAGCTGCCTTTGGCTGCCTGAAGCTGAAGAAGGAGCATGAGGCAGAAATGGGTTCTGGGCTATGGTGCAGGTGCTGTGAGAAAGCCTCTGCAGGAGCAGCAGTCTCAGACTGGAGGGTTGTCTCAGTCCCTAGACCTCTTATGAACAAGGGCTCTCTTAGCTTTTAACTCACAGTGGTCTGAGCAGTGTTGTTCTGGGTCATGGGGGTCAGGACAGTTCACACCATCATATGGTCTTCAGCCCAGGTCCTTTAAAGCTGCTGCCCTGCCACTGCTTCTCTCCCACCTCAGGGTGCTGCAAATTAAGGCTGTACGTGCAAGTCCTGGAATGAGAAAGAGCCCAAAATAGTGTGAGACAGAGGCCAGCTGTGCAAATCATCACATGGCATGTGTGGCTTGGCAGAGCTGCAGAGTCCAGGAAACACAGAGACAACAAAAAGCACCAACTGGTCTTTGTGACCCTCTTCTCTCCTGGACCACACCTTTGTTTCAAGCTTGACAGGAGACCAGGAGAGACTCAGATGAACTGTTTCTAGTATTTCAGGCTCCCAAGTTCATAGTGTTGTTGCTCTGACTGTTAAGTCAAGCAATGTCTTTATATCTAATTCCTTTCCCATTACAAACTATAATAGCACAATATCATGGTTCCTTCTACCACATTCTCAGGCACATATAGTATCTGTTTTACAGGAAATAAAGACATAATATCATCTCAGACTTAGTTACCTTCCTTCCCTAGTACTTCAGTAGATACCTAACGTAGCTTTATGTTTATAAAAGTTCATTAGTTTACAAATGAGGAGCCTGAAGTGTATTTTGCTACCACTGAATGACTTTCCATTTATAGCAATATATCTGTTTGGATTTCTAGCAATACATTCTGTTTGGACTAATTTATGAAATATAAGTCACATGACTGACTCAGCTACAAAAAATTTTGAGGCATTCATGATCTTTTCTTGCTCTTACAGTCTGCTCTTCCACCCACACTTCCTACCACTTCAAAATTTAAAACCTGCCCCACCATTTTTCCTTCAGCCAGAGGGAAATGTGTCTTTTCCTCTAGGAAATGAGTTGGGTTTGGGAGAACAAAGCAATGGTGACAGAGCACACTTTACTTTGAGAGATGCTCAGCAACTGCATCTAGAGTCTGTGTAATTGCTGTGAGCCTTAAGTGACTTGTAAGGTGTGAGGCTAAAAGATCAATGTCTCCAGTCTCCTCAGGTGTAAAAAGATACCCTAAAAACTGAATTCTCAGGAGAAACTCAGAGGAAGAAGATTCAGTAGGAAAAAAAATACTAATGAGACAAATCTATGCATTTGACTCAGATTATAGACACCAGTTTGATATTGCTGACAGCTCATCTTCAAGTTCTGTTCATGTCCTGAGAGTTTAATTAGTGTTATGAACTCCATTTCTATCCACATGAGAAGACCTCAGGTAAGGTTAACAAAGTACAGCAAAGTGCTCTGTGAAAAGACATAGAAAAGTTTCACTAAATTTCAGCAATTTTGCCACAATGTCTTCTGGGTATTTTCTTTTTCTGAGTAATAAAACGGAGCAAATAAGGCTGAAGAACAATCCAAAGTAGCAAAGGGTTAAGAGCAAAAGGTGTATTGCTTTTTCTCAGACCAGACACCCCACATCAGCAGCTTGCTGGAACAAAGCCAGTGGGAACCATGAACCCCCAATACATCAGTATTGCACCTTCCTTGGAAACTCATGGGGTGCCAGATGCCAACCTTGTGTTAGCACTGACATTGGAAATGCTTGAGGGATATGCAGTGTGAAAATCTCCCAGAGGTTTTTGCCTGATTAAAATGACTGCTCTCTTACACCTGTCAAAACTTTTCGCTGCTGGTCTCGGTGGATCAGATTGGCTCTCACACTGCTTCTGTAGCACAGCTGGCCTTTTTTGCTGGTTTGAATCACAACAGATATAATCTTCCCTCCCCAGCTCTAGAGAAACCATGAGCAATAAAGTCTTTGTGGTGGGGGAAATGAGCCTTCTTGGCACAGACTCCTCATCCTCAGGGGTAGGTGCTGTGTATCTCCAGCTCCATGCAATGTGCTTTGGCAGTTTTGGGAAATAGAAGAGACAAAGGGAACATTTGCCATGCCTAGGGATTCATCTCACATTTAGCCATCTCAAAGGCATCTTGTATAGGTCTCAATTCTTCTGTAGTCAGCAGAGAGTGACCACCACTTCCCATGACTTGCCATATCCTTCCCTGTGCCCTCCACAGCTGCTGCAGCTAGGGACTGTCTTCAGAAAGTTGGAGCACTGTAATGTACTATCAGAGAGAACTGGGTGACTTCACAAAACAGCAGTATGAGTAGATGGAGGAACCCTGGAGAAAAAGCTTTTTAATTAATCTGAATTCTTTCTCTGGTCAAAATATATATGAAGATGTTGCAGTCATTAGGGTGCAAGAAAAAAATACTGTAGAAATCCACAGTGAAGTCCAGCTCTGCTTTTGGTGTTCATAAATATGTTGATGTTGATGTCACCGAAGGCAGAATCTTCTTTACTAACTAAAACTATAAAAGCTTGAGTGGGTACTTAATCTTCAATAAAACTGCTGCCTATGAAAAAAAATTCTAAAGCGATAAGAAGTCTCAAAATCACACAAAAGGATGACTCACCTTTTAAATACTCAGAGAATCTACCCCAACACTTGCTGGAGTGTGCATGAGTGGGACTTTGTAGCTGTGCATGCCTCAGGGATTTCAGAGGCAGGAAACGAAAGGTGACATGACTTCAATTGAGTAACATTTCCCTGAAAATTCATGGTTTATTAATCCTTCTTGCTCTGAGATTAGCTAAAGAGAAGTTGGTTGTTCATTTGTTCTTTCTGTTCAAAAGTCAAAGAGTAGATCTCTACTAGCAACTAAGAAGAAAATTAACTCTATTCCAGCTGAAACCAGAACAGACAAGACCTCGGTCAGGTGTCACTCAACTCTGTGGTAGACATTTCTATAGGTGGTCCCTGAGCTTGACAGAGTTAGTAGCTAGAATGATACAAGGCAAAGTGTGTGGCTTTTCAGATCTCCCTGACAACCACTTCTAGGCACTGTCACAAAACCCACATATACTAAACAACCTTGTTCCAAAAGGTACAGCCATGTTTAGGTCTAGATACATCCAGCCATCTTTAGGTGTAGGTACATCCAGCAACTAGTTCATGTGTACTCTTGCTGCATATTTATTGCCAGAAGTCAAATAAAAGCTATTTCTGGCCTGACTATACCATCTTCTCTTAGGAAATCTTCAAACTTTGAGTGCAGCACCTCATTAATATGGCTGTGTGACTCTCTAATCAGGCCTGTTTTATATCCAGCCAAACCAAAAGGAACACATATGTGGCTACCCTCATTGCTACAGGCATAGCTTACATTAATCAACGTTAACATTTCTGGGTTTCTTTTACCTAGAAATTTTGTTTGAAACAGAACATGACAATGTAAGTAAATGTGGCATGTGTGATATGTTAGGAAGCATTTTCTCATGCAAATACAAGGACTGTAGTGCTAGGAAGTGATGGGAAGATACTGACTGCCTTTTGAGGTGCACGGTGCTCAGTGCAGGGCATTTTGAAGACCAACTATATATCATCCATCAAAAATAGCTTAAATCCTGAGAGTGGATCCCAAATTGGCAAGATGACTTTCAGAGGCCCCTCCTAAGCTTACTTTCTCTGGACATGTTATAAATTGTTGTTTTATAAATTATGTAACTGTTACAAAGCTGTTGAGTGTCTCTACTAAGTGATTGGTCAGGCTCTGTTCAGTAATATCTGGGATTCAATGCAACAATAAGGGATACGCCTAATGGTCTTGGGGCTAGCACCAAACTGAAAGAGTTGGAAGCACCCTGAAAAACAGGGATGCAATGCTATGAAATGCTATGAAATCAGTAAGTGCAAATCAGTAAAGGCACAGGAAAGGAATTGCTAACAGATGGCAAAACAAAACAGGGAGTAATCGGGTAGGCAGTAGGACAGCAAGGAAATATGAGGGCTCTCTAATGGCTCTTAAACCAACTGTAAGTTTAGAGCCTTGTGTATTTGATCATGGGATAGGTTTCCTGTGTGAAAGAAGTGCTGAAACAAGCACTAGCAAGGCTCAGAAGGCCATTTGCACTAGGGGCTGTGGGAGGGAGAGAGCTGGAGCATGCAGGGAAGCTGTTTTGAGGAGAATAATGAGAAAACAGAAATATGTAGCAAACCTTGAAAGCAAGGAAGAGCTGGTGTAGTCAGAGATGGGAAGATGCATAAATCTTTCAGCATGCAGAAAGCTGTTGAAAAGGTGATATGAGAGAGGGACAGCTGAGAGAATTACCAGAGAATGAAGGGCAAAGATTGTTCTTCCTTTATTCTCTCATACACACTTAGTTGCTGGGCTCCTACCATGGGAGCTCTGTACTTTCCTTCCTAGAAGATTTCTTATGTTCCCACAATGCAATAAAGCATCCCAATACACTGTAAATGTTATGAGAAGGGGCTATAAACTTCCACTTAGGAAGCTTAATTATCAAGTAGGACCCTGGAAATAATGAACCTATCTTTTCTCTGTGCTGCTTACTCCCTGACATCTCTGAAGGGATGTGAGGAACAGATGGTGGCAGTCAGGAGGAGCCACCTTTGTGATGTCCAGAGCAGACCACCCACCCACGACAAAGATAAGATAAAGAGACGTTGTTGTGAGCAGACACTTAACTCTTGGGTGACTTAGACACAACTGCTCAGTATGCAGTTTTCCTCCCTCTGGTCTATTCTTCTCTGCTGATTATTTCCCCATGGAACCGTGTTGGTTCCTACAAAGCCATTTAATGCAAACCAGCAGGGGAATAGCTTCACTGAGAACCTAGTAACACTAAGGCAGAAGGGAACTTGGATTTTTCTATGAATTCACACCCAGCATAATCAAGACTACTAGTTTTTCTTACTAAATTATTTTAGAAGCATATGTAAGTGAAAACAATGCTGTATGGGCTGAAAGCACTGAAAAGATAATGCATAATTTCCACATATGTTGTCTTAGTACGTTGCACCAAAATGGCTTAGCCTACCTTCTGCCCAGAAGCGTGACTTCTGGGGTCAGAATAGATAATGTAGGAGAAATATGAAAGTTAACCTTTCTTAACCTCTCTTTACTTACCCCAGTAGCCAAAGACAGCTCTGAAATTGGCAGAGGAATTTCTCTTTCACCAGAGATTTGGTTATTACCTGCCCCTTGTGACTTCATTGGTGACATGTCTGTGTCAAAACACCTAATCAATTGTCAGCTGCCCACGAGAAAGATGGAGCTGACACTGTCCAGTCTCCATGCCATCTCTGATCTCATGCTTGAACACTGCCTGTCATGTACAAAACAGAACTTCTGGCTTTTGCACAGGGCCTTCAGTCACAAACTTTTTGCAAAGCTCAACAGTAATAAAAACTCTTAGTGAATTAATATATCAAAGTTCTGGAGATGGGATAGGGTTTAAAAGTGGCAAAGATCACAGCTCAAGAGGCAAATATTTCTGCTTAAAAAGCCACGGTGTTTGTCTAAGCACTGGCAAAGATTTCGCACCAACAAGTGCACATACAACTGTTATTTGCTGGCACTTCAGTAAGATTTCAGAAACCTTATTGAATAGACAGGAAAAGAAACAAGAAATACAGAGAGAAGCAATGTTGACAGCAGTAAACAGGAAAAAAATCAATACCATTATTTTATTTAAACTGTGGTGTTTCCATGGAGGGGCTATGTGGCTCAGGCATGAGCTAGCAAGCTGTAGAGCCTTTTCCTCCATTCCTGGTCAGCCTGGTAGCTGTCAGAAGCTACTGAAGCTGGGTGGATGCAATGGGATCCAGAAGGTATTTCAGGTGATCCATCTCACAAGCTCACGTTATACTGGGGGTGTCACATGTGATGCATCACTAGAGTGGAAGCTCTCTTGGAGGTGCGGTACTTACCCAGGAGCTCAGAAGATCTCCTAATAGATACCCCAGCCATGGGCTAACTCCACAGTGGTGGAGTCCCAGATGGGTGTTGGACTTCTGCCCACCATCCTGATTTCTGTGAGAAGAAACCCTGGACACATGGGCTACAAAGACCTATGGTATGCTCTGGTCAGGTCCCCAAGGCAAAAAGCTGGGATATGACAGTCATGGGCTTTGAATCACTTTCCTACTCTGTTCAGATGCCACCTCAGGCAATAGGGTTGATCCCTATATCCTGACACTACTTCTGCTAACCATTTGATGAAGTCTGAGGCACTCCCTGATTTGCAGATCGGTTTGCTGTACTTAAATATATCACTTTAAAGGCATTAAAACCTTAATTAATCTTAAGTTTATTCCTTTTAAATACATGGTAAAAAGATAAATATTATAACTGACAGATTTTGTCAGACATGACTGTCTCCCAGGGTTGCTGGGAAAGGGAATAATTTAAGGACAGCCTATGGAATACCTGCCTTGTTTGTCTGTATAGATGCTCTAGGAGCCAGATAACAGAGATAGAGCACTGAACAAGGACTAACATGTACCAACTACCCCTCAGCAGTTTTTAATAACATAGGACCAGGCTGGAGTTTATGCAGTTCCTACAAAACAACCACCCATGCGTTTCTACTCCAAGTGTTAAACTCTGTGCTGTGATACAGCAGCACCTGGCCTGGTTTTTAGCTTGCTCAAGCGCTGTACAATAGTTGCACAAACCAATCACTTGTTTGCCTCCTTCCTCTGATGCAACTGGAGTGCAGGCTAGCAAGAGAGGGAAAATGGGATTTTCTCCTTCAGCTCTCCTCAGCAGGGAGAGATTGAAGCAGTCTCTCCTGTACAACACTCATGGCAGACAGCTGTGTCTGTCTGTCTCTCGTGGGGAGGGAGAGTGAGGACCAGGACCCCAGCATGTACTGAGCTGCAGTCCTGAAGAAATCCTCACTCTCCCAGCTCTAAAAGAATACCTCATGTATAATGAGGAGTATTTAAATATGCCATTTTAAGGGCATTAAAATCTTAATTCATCTTCCTTTTAAGACCATGGTAGAAAGATGAATATTCTAACTGGCAGGTTTTATAGCTTGCAGACATATCATCAGCGGATGATCTCACAGCTAAGACTGAAGTTTTAGGCAGTTAAACTGGCTTGGCTGTACATGGGTAACTCAGCATATAGCAGTTGGCATCCAGCCTGAGGGTACGAAGTGCCCTGCCACTGGAACTGAACACAGGAATAACATGTTATTGTGAGAGTAAATATGCATATATGTGTACTGGGCCTCCTTCTTTCATTCCCAAGGCTTCCAAGATCTGATGTAGTCCTTTTTGAATCGCTTCTCTTGCTCTCCCACCCATTGAGTTGACCACATAAGCACTCTGCATGTGTTGGCTGCCACAGCAAAGGAACACTCAGGTTTGTCACTGTTTAAAGCTGTGAGGCTGTTCCCAAAGCCTCCCAAAGCCCTCTGTTGCCTGACGGGGCTGGGAAGATTCTCCCCAGTCTGAACAGAGCATGTTGGGACCACATCCATGTGTGACACAGGACCAAAATGAGTCTGGTGGCACTGGGTTGCTCCTGGTGGCAGAGTTACTTGCTTCAGGGCATGCCTGGCTATCTCTGCTCCAAGTGCATGATGCCAGGTATGCTTACCTAAGGAAGGATGGCTTAATTCCCCATTTGGCTGTAGCTGCATTTACAGTCGCCTGTATATCAAAGGTTGACATGTTGTAGCCATTAACACTTCCCAAAAATATAGTAGCACCTTCTGCTTTTTAAACAGCACCTTTCTGACACAGATCTAAATGTGCTCATGACAAGGTGAAAACTGTCAGCCCTTTGCCAGACAGGCAGCATTAGCTCTGCTGCACAGGGCAGCAAGAGCAAAAGGAAATGAAAATCCAGGTCTTCAGAGGCATTAGGTTGTCTAAAGTGCACTTAAGCACCATGTCTCATTCACTGCAGTTGGAGATAGGTGTGAAAATCCCAGTAACTATCGATTACCCTTAGATGCCTTGAAACTCTTGAAAGTCTGGCTCTTGACTTCCAGGTGACTTTATTATTCACACATAAGGTTAGTGGCAACTCCAGACACAAAACTGGGGTCAGAGAATGGCTGTCTCTGTGCTTTAGCCCTCTGCAGCACTCCTGCCTTACAGACAGGGATGGCAATTTTGCTGCAGCAATGGTGCTCATTAGGCCTGGTGTCCTGCCTGAGATTCACCTTGGGGAAATTATGTTCTGGATAGCCAGAATACACTCCCTCTTCTTTAACAAACGGATGCAGTATTATTATGTTGTTATTACATACTGATTTATAAAGCACCTTTCACATACATCACAGTGCTGTGTGATCTAATTACAAAACACCTGAGATGGAATAAGAAGTATCAGGCAAGAAAATTGCTTAAAGCCTGACCTTTTATGCACTACAACAACCAGAAGTTTGCAGTGAGTGGGAGGCTCAAGACGAAGAAATCCATCACTCCTGACTGCATATAGGAGCAAGAGCCCAGGTACTATCAAAACTGTTCAATTAGGAAGTGGCCAGGTGGAAGAATTATGAATAAAATGGAGAAGTTTTTATTAATCACTGCCTCCTGCATACCTCAAAGCCCATGGAAATCAAGGGGAGCTGCTCTTGACTTTGCTGGGCTCTCTGATGCCCCCAGACTGAATAATATGGGTTACTGGTACCAGAGTCCTGCTGTGTCACATCCCAAATTCAGCGTGTGTGTGATGATTGCTACTCATATACCTTTCCAACCAGTTTGAGGAAAAATACAAAGTATAATTAAAATAATTTTTTTTTCTCGTTTGATTTTTATTTCTGTCTTAATTTGGAAGATTGCAATTCACTTTCCTGAAGTCATCTCCTCAATCTTTATAATTAAACCTAATTTAAATATTTTGGTCACTTTCATGAACTAATTATAGTGACTTACACTTGAGAAGGTACTTTAATCTTAAGTTTCTATTTGCAGATGCTTAAAACTTCTGGAAAATAATATCCTTTTGGCTTAAAATTTATGTTTGCAGAGATCAAAGCTGACCTAGGTGTGGAAAACAATTGTGTATGAGGCCTTTCTGTCTCTTTTCTGACATGTAAAGAGATATGAAGTGGTAATTTTTCTCCTCCTTTCTTTTATTAACTGCACAATTAGTGGGACTGTATCACATTATTTCTACTCGTATTTAGGGAAGGCTTCTCAGAAGATTGAAGAGATGAGGAGGAATCTATGTCTTCAGTAATAAATGTGCTGCACTTTTTGGCTTTTTAATGCAGGTATTTTTTCTTAGAGTTTGAGGCATTTAAACAATAACAAATCTATAACGGAACAAAGAGAGAATTTTATGCAGGATGACTGGAAGGGTTCCCCTCTTCATTACCACAAAAATTTTATTGTTTTGGTCTCAAACCAAAGACTGTTAATCTTGGTTTTTGGTTAATTTCAGCAAGCCTCAGATCCTATGTCATGAATAGACTGCTTAACCTGCATTCTGTGTCAATAGAAAGAGGTTAAATCATCTGTTTTTGTAGGCCACAGTAAAATTTCAAAGCCATGTTTGTATTAGTTCTCCATTTTCTATACAGGTCTTCAGAAAAAAGAAGGAGCAAAGATTGTCTGGCATCCCATCTCTGAGATCTAATGTTGTCCAGCACAAGGACCTAGCTCTCTGACTTTATTTTACTATATCGAGAAAATGGCTTAATACACCTGGAGGATGAAATCTGACATTAAATTAGTGAGGATGCACATGGTTTCAGTTCCAACAGGGTTCAGAAAATGCCTTTTTGGTCATTGAAACAAAACTACAGCCTGTGTTCAAGCCCTTTCAACAGCCTTTGCTCATCTCCAGAGCTCCAGCCTCACAGCAGGTTATCCCAGATGTTCCATCCATTTCCTTCACTTCCCAGGAAGAGTGGCTTTTTCAACTGCAGGTGATTTATAGCAGAGCCTCTTTCCTGATCCCCAAGCTTTGTAGCATCTCAACTAAATTGAGGAGCTGTCTTGGGTATCTGATTTTGTTGCTTGAGCTGCCTGACCTATCCTTACATGTCCCTTTTAATTAAATAACACTTGACTTGGTTTAGAAGAGATAATAAAAGATGATGAGGATAGTACAAGGTATCTTTACCTTGCCAAGATGATTTGGGAAAGCTGAAAATCTAATCTGAGTGTCTGAAAAACACTTCTGTTTGGGGGCTGGAGGGGAAAAACCATCTTCGAATTTCCTAACATTCTCCTCTAGGGAAAATTAAAGGTGTCTAGGGTTTTCTTTGTTCTCCCTCTGCCATCCCATCTTTCACTTTCTGGCTTCTTTAACTTCCAATCTCCTTTAAATTGCATTAAAGGAATAGGAGAAACCATTTCTTTTCTCTTTTCACCTTGGAGCTAAAAGCTTTCTCTTTTCTTCATAGTGCTTGTTAAGTGCGATAGACAGAGTGAAAGCTTCATAAATCATAAACAAGCAGAGGACCTAAATAAAAGTGCAAACTGCAAACTAAGGAAAAGAGACACCCCAGCATGCACATTAGGGCTAGCATCAAGCACACAGTACTTATTTTAAACTGCACTAGCAGGAAGCAGAGGGCATGCCAGTTTTGTGTCTAAGCCAGGAACCAAAACAAAAGCCAGTGGGCCACGAAAATCAACTAATACCTCTGCAGTGTTATGGCCACAGACAGATTCAGATTTCCACTCTCCAATTTTGTTCATCCCTCTATAATGACCACCTCCTGTTCTTTCTGTGCCCCCTTATAGCATGATAAAGTTGCTGTTCCAAAGGGTTGAGTTTGCATCAGGTGTTTCACTATTTATTTTTTTTTTTTAGAAAAAAACCCTAAAACCTAAACCTCCATTTTTTATTAAGTTGTAATTTGCTCCAGGCTCCACTGAGTGCAGCAGCAGCAACCTCCAGAGCACTCCAGTGGTGAGAAACACTGGATGTGATGCTATTGGTTCAGCCTATGCTCAGGGTTCAACATTGGAATTCTGTCAGGGAAATACTTGTTTCAGGACATACTGATTTTCCTCATGCCTGCTTATGAGATGTCTGAGTAGGTGATACAGCAGAAAAAAAAAATATGGAAAAGCAGTCCACATTTCTTCAAACTTAAGCATTCATTGGTGGTAAGGAAGTGGAGCAAGTTAATGAAGGAATCAGGAAATTGGATCCCATTCATCCTGCTGGTGGCACCCAGCCTTCCCATGGTCAATCTCTATTCCATGGGAGACAAATTGGGCTCTGCTTCTCTGTCTCCCAGAACAAGTCTGCACAAAGAAGAGAAAAGCCAGCTCTTGCCCACCACAGCTCAGGTAGGGCTGACTCATTGTGTCAGCCAAGACTGTGTATAATGAGCAGGCTGCTGTCCTCACCTCTGTCTTAAGAGCACAGGTGCTGCTGACCATGTTTTTCTGAAAAAACTTCTTTGTGAGGAACTCTCATTGACGTTAGAAGAGCACATTTCCTCCCTGCTGCAGAAAGATTCAGTTTGGAATTGCACTTGTAATGCTGTGTGTCTTATCCTTGCTCTGAAAGTATGACTGTTCTTTAATCTCACCTCTTGGAGGTGGAAGCTTTCTAGACTTGGGTCTAGAAAATAACTTGTCAGGGACTGGCACTACAGAAGTGTCAGCAATAACACAGTATACTGTCCATTTGTTCCAACTTTATATCCTAATAATTAGCTTTTAAACCTATGACAGGAGTTTTCTCTTCATAGTATGGTTATCAAACTTCTTGAATAACCCTCCTATGAGCAGTTTTATCCTTTGCAGGGGAATGGTTTATATCTGTTTATCAATCCACCACTGTCGATTATACTGTTCATTTATATAGTAAGTTAAACAGAATGGATCTACAGTGACAGAGTCACATTGTTTTGTTCCTACTGTCCTCGTCTAAGCATAGTGAAGTTTTTAGCCTCAATAATTAGGCTGTTACCTACTGTACTAAAGCCCATCTGCCTAAAATTCTTTGGATCCCGTTAAGTTGTTTTTAAGAAGACAAAACTGAAATTTAAGGTCATCTATCTGTTGATTTTCCTAGAGTTTAGAAAAGTAATTTTTGTTTAAAAAAACTTGCTCTTCATTAGCACAAAAATCACAAATCATTTTGTGTTCCTTCAGCAGTGTTCGAATTTGAAAATATTATATTAAGTTATTTCAGTACAATTTAAAATCATGGGTTAACTGATAAGAATGTTTTGGTTTGATTTTGCATTCCTCTCCCTGATAACTATTTCTGCAGGTGCTTTGCTTTTACCACCCAGAAAGATGCACCACATGGCAGATCTCTTTTCCCATCACATCCCTAAGCAGTGGTGGGAAAAGAAACATTTAGTCCTTTGCAGTCAGTTTTCCTTTGTCTTCCCTCTTCATCCCTTTGCAATTTTAACAGTCCTGCCTTCTCCCCCACAGGCTGCCTATTTCAGGTGCACTCTGAAAATTGCGTGTCTCAGTTTTGCTCCTAGAAATCTTGACTTGATAAATGCTGCTCCTTCCTGGCATCCGATACAGCCTTCAATAACTGATGAGAGGGGTTAACTTTTGGTCTGGGGAGTACAAAGTTATAAATCAGTTGCTGTTCCAAAGGGCTGAGTTTGCATCAGGTGTTTCACTATTTTGGTTTTTTTTAAGAAAAAAACCCTAAAAGCAGAACAGATAATCTAATACAGCTGTGGCTGGGAGGAAACAAGACATTTGTAACAATTTTTAAAGCATTAAAAGGGAAGCACACTAGGAACAAATACTGTATTTGTGTTCTGAGGCTAAAACATGACAGTTCTGAAAGAAGAGATTTACTGAATCAGGTTTGATGCCTTAAAATAATGAGAGGGTAGGAACTTCCCCAGGAGGAGGGGGAACAGAGTTAGGGTATGTGGCCTCGTTTAGAGAAAACATAAATGTGCACAGAGCAGAAAGGAATAGAACATTTAAGCCTTGGTTTATTTTCATGGAGGAAAAAGCTCTGTAATGTTAAACATTTATCAGGATGGCTCTTACTGATGTGGTAATGCTGAGCCCAGAAACTGCTTGGGTTCAGAGGTTTGAATCATAACAGTAGGATGCTGAATTATTCCCTGTAAGAAGAGAGGGCACAGCCTCCCAGATAAGGGCAGGAGGGACAGTGGCATAGGGGGAAAGAGGTGGACGAGGACAAGAAGGAGGGCTTTGTGATCAGTGTCAGTAGAGGCAGAAACTCTAGCTGGGGCTTTCCCTGGGTGCAAGAGAGCTGTGCTAAATCCATGTGTGTGTCTCAGATCATACAATGCAGTCAGGCTAGGCAAAGGCTCTGTCCCCAGCCTTTAGACTATACAGACCCTTCTATTTGAAATGCTTTCATAAATGACCATAGTCAAGTCAGTTTTGTCCTCAGCTTCCTGGAGATCCCCATCAGCAAACTGGGGAAAGCAGGCATGTCATTGTTTGAGAAAACCTGCATCTGACTGGAGTTTTCCTGAAAACAAAATAAAACTTGCAATTTTTGTTGCTGTTATTTTTTAAGACTTTAAGACACAAAAATTGAGTGGTATGTATTCATTTTTCTTGTTAAGTGCTGAGAATCTTGACTCATATCTCCTTTGGTGCTATCATATCGGCATAAGCATCTTTTTGGTTTTACCAGCAGGGATATTTGGAGAGGCAAGAAGAGGCAAAGGGTTTGCCAAGGTCATTATTCAAATGTCCCCAGCTCAGTCATGGCACACACAATATTTTCATGTCCTTCATAAGGCTACAAAACACCTGTAGTTTGTAAGGAAAAAGAAAATGCTGAAAGGAATGGTGGATAAGCGGTGACAGACTCTGGTTCTCCAGAAGCAGAGAGCCATTCAACCGTGGATAATGATCACAGCACAGATGACAAGATAAACACAGTATAAGAGATTGAAGTAGACACACAGCATTTAAAAACATCCTCCAAACAATGCTAGCTGCTACATTCATTCATTAAACAGTGACAAAAATGTTATTTAAGGAGGGCAAAAAGCAAATTGGAGTTAAATGGACATATACAACTGCCTCACGTATCCACATGAAATCACACACCTGTTGATACATTTTCACGTGTTATCACATGTGTTATTCACTACCTTGCTCTTATTCAGCTAAAGGCATGCTTTGCATACACACACACTTACTTTCTCCTACAGAACACGATTTAAGGCTGGAATGCATAGCACACTTCTATGTTCAAGACACAGACTAAATCTTGACATTTCTGGGTGAAGTTGAGGCAGTGGGAACTATACAGACACGGATAAACTACTTAATACTTTTGAGTAGTTTTATGCAAATTGTATTCCTAGAGCCGGGGGTGATTCAACTAAGCCAGGGAAGTCCTGTGATCGGAGATACTCCAGGCAGACTCCTTACTGTCAAGTCAATGTTCACTGAGTGTAAGAAAAATATCCTGGAGTTGTGTTCCATTACTGTTTTGGACAGAAGTAGACAACTTGTTGTTGTTTCCATATAAACACTATATACTTCTCACTCTTGGAATAGCCACTCAATTCATATTCTATCTCTGAAACATAATTTTCATTATGTTGGAGTGATGATGCCAAGATACCCTATACTAAGGTTATCCCTTAGTACCCTTTCCAAAAAACATATACCAAACCTTCCATTTAGCATTCTAAGTGGAAAATACTTGTAACTCTTATGTTTCCTTTATGTGCTAAATACACAAGTGATCTGATGATGACAAAAAGATGGCTACTGTCAATTGGCTATATTGAATATCCCTGTTCCTCTGGCTTATTTTTTGGAGCAACTTTGTCCAGAATGGGATAACTAATTTCATTGTCCACTGCTGGTATTTGAGTGATGAGAGCAAGAAGGAGGATAGCTTGGGTAGCTAAGCATTCATCACAGCCTGCCCCACTGCTCAGGCAGTATCCGTTTCAGGAGAAGGGTGGTTCTAGAACAGAGTCTGTAGAAGGAGATTAGTGGCGCGGGGAACAAACAAACCAAAACCCAGCAGCATTCCTTCTTCTGATAGCAAGGGATGAACTTACATGCCAGGCAATCTGCATACAGCTTGGAATTTAATAGAATGTTGAAAAGTTCAGCTTGCTTTTTATCCAAAGCTGCTAAACCCTACACAGTCAAGGGAGAGCAGCTGGGATTATACTCTTCTTTAGCACCTCGTCTAGATGCCTTTTGCCATTTGTATTATGGCAGTATGTTACCACATCAAAGAATGGTATAGCTCAGCTGGAAGCTGTTTGACTTAATAATATTTAATTTACTACAAGAAAGACAAGATCAAAACAGATTTCTCATGGCTGTACCCATTCAGGTCTTTGGGGAATTGAATGCACAGTCCCTCTGGACAGTCTACTTGTTTTCAGTGTGAGAAGTTTTTCCTTATATCTGATGAATTTCTCTTGTTTTGTTTTGTGTGCACTTTGTCTCCTCCTTCCATGTACCATTTGAAGAGACGGGTTCTGTCTTCTTGATCTGTAGGAATACTGGTAAAGAAGACTTGGCTACATTTTATTTTCATGGCAGACATAAATAAGCAGAGAGTAAAACTGAGCTGTGAAAAGTACAATCAAAAGCTCTGGTACTTTCTGTATTAACTGCAGATGATATTAGAAGCTGTGACTATAAGGTGACTTTCCAATGTTGCTTCTTAGGAATCTAATATGGGCTTATATTGCCTATGAAAAACATGCCATGAGCTTTCTGCAGTGAAACAAACATGATGTAGTTATATATTCCAGGGCATAAAGACAATTTATACTCTATAAAAAGACAATGCTACTGTATTACTGCAGTAGTATCAATTAAGAAAAAATCCCAGCATACTTTACTCTGTCTTTCTTAAAGACAGTGTGGGTACCTCGAACTTTTTCCTTCTTCAAAAGCTGTCCTGCCAAAGATAATTTGTTCAATGTTAATTAAAGAAAAGCAGAGCTGGATGTCCCATGGTTTGTGTCGTGATATACAGTATTCTGTAAGATGCCCTGGGCAGAGAATGCATTGTAATCTAGCTCAGCACTTACTGCAATTTAGTACTACTTCAAGAGCAAAATGGACCTGAGTCTTCCCAGCCAAGGGAATTGCCCTTGCAGCTTTTTTTCATCGCTCCTGGATAAAAGACATTGTTGAGTGAAATGCCTGCACCCACTCAGCGGAGAAAGGCTTATTGCCTCTGAGAAGTGATTTGGAGGATCTCAGGAAGACACCAAAGGCAGTCAAACAAAGCACTAGTTACAGGACCTGGGTGAACATATTAGGACATGGGAATGCAGCCTTCAGTTTGCATTGTCCACTCAAATGAGTGGCTTGAGGACTTGATTATTTTCTGTATGAACAATATTTACATTCATAAGTGAGAAAGGAATCCCAAGGCAAAGTACATACCTTGATCATGGAGTGTTTTCTGCTGGCTAGAAAGACTGGCTGTCTTTTGGATCTGTGCTTGACAGACAAGTTCCTTGTCCTCTAATTGCTGTTTGCAACAGTACAGACACCTGAGGCAGCTGAAAAAAATCACAAGGATGAGAAAGGCTTTTATGTTGTACAAGGGCATTCAGGGCAGCATTGAGCTTGTGGGTTTAGGTTCAAAGTCTAAAATAAACAAGAAGCTTATTTTGAACATATTAATGTGGGCAGCATGAGGCCAAAGAAGGAGCTGTAATTTCCAGTCTGTTCGTGACTGACAACTCTCGTGAGGACCGGACACATAGTCCAGGCAAGTGTCCTTCATGCATAACTGTGACACAGAGCATATTTTCAGCATCCATGACAAAGGCAATGCATGTACTTTCTCTTTAAGCCAGCCTAAACGACTGCTATGGCAGCTTGAGTCAAGAAAATAAGTTTTTTACTTAGATCAGCTCTAATTTTTTTCACTTTCACCAGTTTCCAGGTTAGTGCTGAGGCAATTGAGACTCAGTTCTTTGGTCTAGGTGATGGTGTGCCCAACTGCTAAAGTGTTCTATGCCTTACTTTCTCAATTTGTTAAAGGGGGAATGCTCTGTGAATAAAATCTTGGATGGAAGAGAACTATGATGAAGGCAATTTTTATTATTCAGTTTTCCAATGCATTTTGACATTCTTATTTTCTTTATTTCTTCAAAGGTCACTCAGATTTGAGCAGCAACATAGCTGTTCAGTGCCTTTGTTGAGCTGCACAGATGAAAGACTACTGACTTATTCAGCCTTTGTCTGGCAAATCCATAGGAATTTCCCAGGACTGCTTAGAGAGGAGAGATAGGTGTTTTCTGTACTCACCTTCCTCAGAGGAACTGGACGGGCCTCATGCAAAATAAAAGCAGGCTACAAGATGACCCAAGTGAGTAGTTCCTTCCTACGACTGCTCAGAGCAGCAGGTTGTCTGAGATTGCAGGCCAGAGTGGAGATTGCACAACCTCTCTGGGAAATCTGTTCTGATGCTGAACCACTCTAATTGCCAACTCTTTTTTATCTTATGTCTACTTGCACACTTTCTTGGTTGGTATCAGGTGGCATATTCAGGGTTGCCACCTGACAGGACTGCCACTTATGTTTGAATGTCAGGACTTCAGTAGTGTTTCCTTCCTCCCCAGATGTTTGTGCACTTCCAGGCTGTGTCCTGTCACCGGGAAGTTACAAGCCTCCAGGGCAGAAGGGTGTTACAATGAGCTGGAGCTGATCAGGCACCAGGACTCTGGATTCATGGATTCATCAATGAGATGCTCCAGTAGTAGACACTGTATCTTGTAAAAAAAAGGTGACAGAAAAGATTATGATGATTTACCTTGGCCTGTAACAAGCCGTCTCTGAATCTGGCTGCTTTCCATGAAGCTCCTGTGCTGCTCTGGCTCATATTCCTGACCTGCCTCCTCTTGCTCTGTCAGAGAAATTGGGTTTCCCCCTCTCTTTTCTACTTTGCTTTTCTTTTCCAGCTTCTTCACACAAATCATTTTTTAGAAATATCTGATGCCTGATATTTGTCCTCAATGTTTACAAACCATTTACTGAAACACTTTAAATCCATTCAGTTTCAATGGTTGAATGCCATTTCAAGTTTCTCATTTGGTAATTTGCTTCCAGATGCGGAGGAAGGAAAAGGAAATCATCAGTGGAGCAGAGAATTATACAGTGACATCCCTGAACATCCATATAGAGAAAAGTCAGGCTCATCCCAGCATGGTCCTGAGGGAATGAGCAGGAACTCTGACAGGAAAATTACAAATTCCTCATACTTGTGTGATTGTTTGTACACAATCTGCATTCACCCCTTCAACAGCTTGCAGTCTCCAGAAGATTTCAGTTGATTCCCAAATCAACTGTGTTAGATTTAGCCTTGCGTATACCATTTTCCCTACATGACCAAGGCCCTGATTTTTTGAAAGAAACTCTTTCCCCTTTAATAAAATGCAAAAATGACATTTCAAAAATAAAAGAGCTTGTATATGCAGAGCTTTTGCACTTAAAGGTTTAACCGAGGGCTTAATGCTATAACAGTCAGAAAGTTGGAGTCAAGGAAACAGTAAAATTAGGAAAAGTGCATGAGTATGGTAACAGAGCTTAATAAAGTACATGCTACTTGGACTTAATCAGAAAATTCGTTTTTTCAGGACATCTCTTGGAGCAAACCTAATTTAAGCCTAATGACATTTAATAGTGATAACTATGGCTTGGTGAGGATGATAATTCCATTTAATTGGGATGCCTCCAGGTGATGCAATGGTGTCTGTGTGTGTCTGTGACAACTGCAGGCTGGTTTTGACTGTTTATATATCCAGCAGCAGCCTTCAGTCTCTGTCTAGCTGCCAGGCACCAAGGCGGCCCAAGAAAAAGGGTTTGAAAGTCCTTCACTGCAGCTTGAATTTGGTAAAAAACATATGTATTCACTCGCAGCCAGCAATGTTAGTTGGTCTCTTGGCTGCTGTCTCCCTATGGGCTTCTTCCCAGTGGGGCTGCATTCTTGGCCACCTTCACAGCATCCTCACCTCATGTCCCAGGACCCATCCCATTTCATGTAAGTTTGCTGCACAGCTTCCTAAAGAATGACATGAATATTGCAATAGCATCTGATGTCAGATGGAAATTCAGGCTCATCAGGATGAAGGCCATCCATAGGGGTTTCTCAGAAAAGAGACTGCTAAGGCAGATTGCCAGCAGTCTCTGTTTTAGTAATAGAGACTTTAACTTTCATAGCTCTTTTGGAGCCATTGCTGTTGAATTAACAGCTTCTGTGTTTATCTGTGCTGTCTCTGTAGCATCAGCATTCAACTTATTACTAAAAAGCTCTTTGGAGTATCTTGAATATTAAAGCATCCAAGAAAGCCTAATTTCATTCTTTAAAACTCCTTTCTCAGTCCCAGAGGAGTGTGATTGTGAGAAAAATTGGCCATTTCAGTTCCTTCTGCAGGACTTACTACATCCACAAAGCATAACACTTAGATCTTGTCTGCACACAAAAGTGGCATTGATTTAAATAATCAGGTTTAAAATTAATTTAACTGAACTGGTGCAACCTTTTTACAAGGACTTCAAGTCAATTTAAATAGAGCCTTTTATCCTTATTACTCAAGGGTAGAGTCAGATAATCATAAGTGATTGAGTTAAAGTGTGTCAAGAAGTTATTGTCTCTTCAAATGAAGGCTACTGTCCTCTCTGTTGGATATTTCATAACCCACCCCCCCTCCGCCTCAGCAGGAATTGAGCCTCTCACCCCATTGCACCCCATGACTTTGCAGGTGTTCTCAATTCCCTACATTGCAATTAAAAAGAAAAACTGATGGCTCTTCTGCCACTGAATTGTCAGCTTTCTGGCCTCCACAGTGAAGCAGCATCAAAAAGAGCAAGGGGAATGTTTCCACTCAGGAAGCCTGGACAGCAGCAGTAGGAAAAGGCATCTTTAAAAAAAAAAAATTAATCAGAATGAATTCTTTGCTGGTATAAAGAATTGCAAATGTCTTGATTACAATGAGCTTTAACTAATTTGTGTCAGTAGAGAATTTGGTATTGAAAAGTTTGACATAATATTCATGAGGTACACAAAGGGGAGGAAGCCAAGAGAAAAAGACACGCATCCAAAAGTGTATTTGCACATTCTGTGGATGTTTTCTTTCCCTAATACACAGGTGCCTTTTAAGAAGGGGCATGATGCTTATGCTCTTGAATTAAGGGGGGCATAATGCTTACGCTTGGAAACGTCACTGCATACAGTGCAGAACTTCTGCGAGGAAGGAAAACACAGGCAGAAGAGTACTGTGACTAGAGAGACTTGTGCCACTGAGTAAGAAAAGAATTTTAATAACACCATGAAAGCTGGTAAGAGTGGTTAAAAAGAATCCCACTTCAAGTGAGACAGACGCTATTTCAGCTTTCCACATGTTCACTTGGATGAATGAATGGATCTCTCCTGAACATTTCAAAATACTGCATTTTTAAATACATGTGTTAATTTTTCTCATTTTTAAACTAGAATTTACTTTCTATTCCAAAACAGAAAGGTCATCTTGACCTCTTAAATAAAACATTTTAATTGAAAAGAAGCCGACATGTAATGCCAAAGGAAAATGCCAGAGAAGCTAAAGCCTTTTTCTGCAAAGCTTCATTTCGGTGAATCAGCATGTTCTGACAAGAATTTATACGAAATATTCCTGTTCTGCTCCAGGCCTGAATACTGGTTCTTTACTGCAGCCTCTACAATGCTGCAGATCATATCCAGCTTGCTGGATGTATTTGGCTGATGGCTAACAGTGTGCTCTTGTAATAAGGCACGTAAAAAGGGGAGGCTTACACAACCTTCAATATGGCTGGACACTCCTCTGAAATATAAGGGGACATAGGATTTTATTCATATATATAAATATATATACACACATATGCATATATATATATATACAAGCATCACTATGGATATATGTGGATGGATTGGGCTGTCTCTGGATTTGTAGCACAACCTCTACAGGAATAATAGAGCTACCTTTGTTTTTTCCTTTAATTTACCTGAACAAAAGAAACATCTTCATTCTCACTCCAGGTTAGGAGTCACCAGAACTACCAAAGACTGTCTCTCCCAGCCTCTAAAGAAGAATGTGTTAGTATTGAGGAACTTCGCAGAGGATGTGACCTCCCATACACTCAGTAGCTCTGTCAGAGCCATATTTCATTGTACATTATTATGCACAGAAATGCACACTCAAGCCATTTCTGTTTACTCAGAACAGTGTTTACTGAAATATGTTCTGCAGTTTTCTGTTCCTTATGGAAGATAATATTGTATATACAAGAGCAAATTGAATATATGTAGTGCAGTAATTGCCATCATGCCCAGCAAGTTGATGTGTTTGAATACTCAAGATAAATAAGGTTTCTCTAAGGATTTACCCCTCAGTACATTCGCTAAATTTAATTTTGTATTGTTACTTACAATTTCTTCTATCATATTACTTATAAAAGAAAAAAAAATGCAGTGAATACGTTCTTTGAAAAAATGTTGCATGTGCTTCCCACAGTCTCCACCCTTGGGATCTTTGGAAAGTAGCTTTATTTTTCCTTCAGGCAGTAATGGCTTTCGTCACTGAAGAGCAACCCAGGGCCATTTTTCTAGAATGAGATTTGGGGGAAGCTGAATGCTGACTGTGCAAATCCACACCCCTCACGTACTTTAAGTATCCTGATGTATTTGCTCAGTATTTGGTAATGGCATTTAGGTGCTAAAAAATAATCTAGTTACCAGATACTGCTGGGAAGGAGTTTGAAAAGCAGTCAGCATTTAAATGAAGACATGAAGACATATCTATGAGAATGGAAAGGCTTAGGGGGAAAAAAAAAAGGAGACAGGATTTCTCCTTTTGTGATTCACGTGGGATTCTGATACAACATGGCAGGAAGCAGAGACTGAAACAAAACGCAATGAAAAAATATAGGTAAACTTCTCTGGGCAAGGGCTGTGTTCCAGCCCTGGTGTGAGATCATTTGTTATGCAGCCACACGTACTATCACTCTTGTTTCCTCAGGTCACTACACATACTCCTCCCTCAAAAGTCCTCACACTTTGTTTGCATTCCTATTCTATTGCTTCCTTCTTTTCACACAGCTTTCCATCTCTCCATCTTTTCGTCCTGGAGCCCCAGTTTCACCCTAAGAGTTAGCACTGTGAACAAGTACCTGCTACATGACACCTATTAAATAACTTTTTTTTTTGACTTCGCATTACAGAATGACAACTATGAAATACATTTTTCTGAAAGCTAGCTGATTACAGCACTCTAGATGTCAGTCCACTTAAAGCACAAAATTTAACAATCCAACAGAAATATTCCAAAATAATGTACTTAGTGTACACCCTTTGCTTCTGGAGAGAATGGAAGAAAGCAAACTGCAGGTAACAGGTACGGATCATGTCATCTGATGGGCCACCAGGAAGGATCTGTATATTACTACTGTTCAGAAGGATGTAACAACTGTATGAACAGGAAGCAAGGAGGAAGGACTGCTTGCCCAGTTTTCAGTAGTTTCTATGTCCCTAGTGGTTTGACCCACTGATCTGCATTGCTCTTGAACCACTGCCTCCTTACCAGGTCCTGCTTGAGCCTGCTCCACCCAGGATGTTAAGGAGTCATGTGAGCTTCTTTCTCCTTCCCTCTTTTCCTTTCCTGATTCAAGCAAATCCACTTTCATGTTCCCTCTGATTCTGGCTACTTACTGGTTTTGAAGTCCCTTCTCCTTCCTCCTGAGCCTTCCTGACAGTAAGAAGGGAAGCAGGATTTTACAATAAACAGCAAGAGAATTTTATGACACTAATCAGCATTTGCAAATGAAGATTAACAAAAGTGCAAACAAGCCTATGTGATAACTCCACAGTCTGACCTAATCTTAATGAAATCTACAAGATCTATTTATATAAATAAAAATGAATTTTCTTGCTTTCAACGTAGTGCAATTTGTGCATGAAGATTGCAAGTGACACACACAATTGTTTTGCCTGCATAAGTGCCCCAACTTTAAAGAGCTTACTGACAGCTCCCTGCAAAGTGAAGACATGCAGCTGACAGAGCTGTCGCAACTCTATTCCGCTCCAGCAGGAGGGCTCCCTTGCTTTTCTTTTAAAAATACATTTCATTTAATTCCTTACTTCCCTGAGGACATCAGGCAAGACTGGATGCTGAGAGGAGGGGGATCTCTGTAAGCTGGCCTGATGGCATGCAATGGAATAAGGACAGAGAGGGAAAATATTGTCTGAAGAGCTTTGGGATTCACCATCAGGAATTGTGACTTGAGCTCACAGTTTTTTGCATTTTACCACCAAGGGCTTAACACTCTGCACATGAAAACATATATTTAAATTAAAAACATTCAAATGGGACAATCTAGTAAAGCTCTGACACACTACAACATGTACATGAGGCAGAAGGACTACAAGGGAAGAGCTGGTACCTGAATCAGAAGACATCAGCTCAAGGAACTATTCAGTTGCTTTGTGCACAAAACAGTTCTCAACTCATGTGGTGGGATATTTTCGCATAGTAGGTGTCCATCTATCCAAACTAATATATAATAAGGTGAATGAAGAACAAGGTTTCCAAACTGAGGACAAGGAGGTCTCTGAGGACCAGCACGTATATGTAACTGCACAATTCTTTATATCATTCTTCTGCACAGGTACTCTACAGACATATGAAAGTCAGACTTGTGTGGTTTCTCTATCTCTATTCCACATGCTGTGGCACAGCTTCAACTATAGTCTGCTTATCAGAGTCTGGAAATAGTGCTTGAAGTGTTCTTTAAGATCTACAGAGAAGTAAAAAGGCCCTTACCCTTTTCTCAGGCATATCACAACTGACAGGTACAAGCAAACTAAGTAGGAAAGAAACTGAAGAGTAAATAAGGTAGGTGTAACCTTCCCCAGAAGTTGGTTTTGACTGCTGACATGTTAATATCTTACGAACTAGTGAATGGAGGTCAAGGGAGAGAAGATGGTTGTAAGAATACCATGGAAGGCAATGATTTCACTGCAGACATTTTAGCATCTTGCCTGCTGTTCTGCCTGCTCATACGTGGCAGACTTCTGCTAATTTGGTTTGACAATAAACTTTGAGAGCTGTCAAATGCTGCAATATCTTTGCTTATCTGCATTCATGTTTGCTTACTGTAACCCGTCAGATAACTTTCTAACCCACAGGTTGAGAAGAAAAGAAGTAGTGCTGGATAGTTTTCTACTCAATATTGCCCTTGCATCATTCATGATGGCCTTTCACGGCAAATTAAATTTTGAAGAGTCACAAGCCATTTACCACTGCATTTGCCTATCTTTCATAGACAGCTACTGCTTATTGCTGTGGGCTATCCATCTGTTTCTCTAGAGATCTGTGTGCCGTATATTTTTCCCATATCTACATCTGTAATATTTATGTTTACCATTTTTGTGCATTTGTTTATCTAGTTCTAGTCCCTCTGTCTTTTCTTATGTATGTATGTTTATGTAAGAAAGGAGCAGTATGTCGCTATCTGTCTTCATGAATTGACAAAAACAACTCAGTTACTTGAGATTAGAAACATGAGAAACACATAACGCCTCAGAAATCATAGGTACACATACAGTGTCTTCAAACACTCATTACAGGGACCAACTGTGGCCCTCAAGGGGAACCAAGAGCATAGGGATCATTGTTTTCCCATGAAAATCCACTTCAGGGTCTCTGACTCTTGCTCTGAAGGCACCAGACTCCTTAAAGCCTCTGCCAGAGAAGAGGAATGGTAGCATCTGCCTGCCAGCCTGCCTGCTCCATGGGAAGGTGGAAGCAAAAGAATCACTTGGACAGGGCTACCCAGCAAGGTGTGGAGAATACTCTTGGGCTCAGGCATTTGGGGAGGAATATTTCATATATCTTTTGTCTGTGGGAATTACAAAGTAAGAAAAAGCTGATTTTGGTACTGATGTCAGCTGCCCCTCAAACTCCAAGGTCAGTTCTAAGACTTGAAGTCAACAGAAGGAACAAAATGAAAACAAGCCACCGGCAAGGACTGAACTGGTCACTAGCAGCATGAAGAAATTCTCTTTTCACCAACTGTGATGAACATTGCTATTTCATGTTTATTTGTTGTGATGGCTTTAATCATATGCTGGCTGTTTACAGACATAGTGGAGTTATTATTTCTGCCTGGAGGTGGACAGTACAAAATCAAGGGAAAGGAGAAAATCTAAGCTCTTTATTCAAACATATCCCATAATGGAAGATGACATTTATGAGAGAGATTAGAAAAAATGAGGGCATTGTCCTTTGGAAGAGAGAAGATAAGTTGTTTGGTTGTATTGGCCTCCTTGAAGAAAAGAAGAGAATGAGGCAAACCAGTGGGTAACAGAAGAAAAGGGAGGATGTATGAGTTTTCATCTTGTTTTTGGTTGCATCATTGAGCAGGCTATATGAAGATATTTAGACACACAGATAGTAACTTCTACACATCTGTTTCCTTGGACACTATGGTTGTGATCCCTAAATAAATATAGTTAGTGCCTCTGTTACAGGGAATGTAAGACTTGCTTATACACCTAAAAATAGGCCAGACATCACAGACTACAGATTGAGAGCTGCTGCACCAATACATACTTACATGTATTATTCACCATCACTACATCGCAGAAATAAATGTATGTTAAGCCCCCTCTCTGACATCTCTGCAGAGTAAAAAGGAATCATTTAATTCTTGCTTTCAAGATTTCAAGGAATGGAAGGTAGATTTAGAAGACATAGGAAGCAGCTATTTCAGTGCAAACCTAGAAGAAATCTGTTACAGGAAAATTGCAAGTTACTGCCTAGGACACAAGAATCTGACATGTCAGTCTCAAGAAATGAAAACATGTTCCTGAGATTTCAAGTTTTTCCTGAAACAAACATAGCATGATTTTATCTAGTATTAACACTTTTTTAAGCCTAATGCGTAACAGAAATAATCACTTGCCTTGTAAAGAGCATTTGTGTTAATTCACTACCACGTTAGTTCTCCCTAATTCAGTACTCTGAATGCTGTTTTGTATCTGTTGACACTAAATGGGATAAAAATATATAATATCAATGTAAAATAAATTATTAACTACTCCAAATAATTTGATGATTTCTACACAGAGTATTGGCTATCTTTTAATTTAAAAATTGGGATATAATTCGAAATTTTCAAAACATACCTGCACACCAGCAGATTCACAGAACCATTAAGTTCTGTGACAGAAAAGCACAACGACCTCCTTTTTTTCTCACTGAAGGGTAGAAAAAAATAATTCCAGTTTGGTGTATTTACAAGCAGTTTTCAACAGCTAGAGGTTTCTGGATGGAAGCATAAAATTGAGTAAGACCTAAAGGTTGGGCGCAAAGGGTGACCGTGAATGGGGTAACACCAGACTGGTGACCTGTCACTAGTGGGGTTCCACAGGGCTCCATCTTAGTCCCTGTGCTCTTCAACACCTTCATAAATGACTTGGGATGCAGGACTGGAAGAGATACTAAGCAAGTTTGCAGATGACACAAAACAGGGAGGAGCTGTTGACACCCTCAAAGGCAGGGAGACCCTGCAGAGAGACCTCGACAAATGAGAGGGCTGGGCAGTCACCAACCGTATGAAGTTCAACAAGGGAAAATGCTGAATTCTGCACCTAGATATATGTACAGACTGGGGAATGAGATACTGGAAAGCAGCGCCACAGAAGGGGACCTGGGGGTCCTGGTTGATGGCAAGTTGAATATGAGTCAGCAGTGCCCTGGCAGCCAGGAGGGCCAGCCCTGTCCTGGGGCCATCAGGCAAAGCATCGTCAGCTGGTAAAGGGAGGGGATTGTCGTGCTCTGCTCTGCACTGGTGTGGCCTGACCTTGAATATTGTGTGCAGTTTTGGGCACTGCAATATAAGAAAGATAATAAACTATTAGAGAGTGTCCAAAGGAGGGCAATGAAGATGGTGAAGGGCCTGGAGGGGGAAACCGTATGAGGATCGGCTGAGGGCACTTGGTCTGTTCATCCTGGGGAAGAGGAGACTGAGGGGAGACCTCATTGCAGTCTGCAACTTCCTCATATGGGGAAGACAAGGAGCAGGCACTGATCTCTTCTCTATGGTGACTAGTGACAGGGCCTGTGGGAATGGCCTGAAGTTGTGCCAGGGGAGGTTTAGGTTGGGTTCTTCACCCAGCAGATGGTCAGGCACTGGAACAGGGTCCCCAGGGAAGTGGTCACAGCACCAAACCTGAGAGTTCAAGAAGCGCTTGGACAATTCCCTCAGACATATGGTGTGACTCTTGGGATGGTCACTTGAGGGAGCTGGACTTGAGGATCTTTGTGGGTCTCTTCAAACTCAGCAGATTCTGTGATTCTGTGAAGATTGATGATGTTTTGCCTTCTATTCAAAACTCACATCAAATGAAAGGCTTTGGAAAACTTCTTTCTGCCTTTCATCTCTTCATCATTTAACTGAAATTAATGAGGCTTGTTTTTATTCTGGACAAGTCAAGAGTTTCTTGTAAAAATTCAAAGGGGAAAAAGTCCTCATGTTTTCCTTTAGGGGGCAAAAAAAGTCAAAGGTCAAAGTACTTTGGCACAAAACCAAACAATATGATTCACTGTCACTGTTTTTGCCAAGCTGCCTGAGAGTTCTTTTAGGTCTTTGATCTCTCCAGCTTCTACATAGCAAGTTCACTATTTGGACTGCACTTTTTAGCATCCATTTATCTATTGTCTGTGGTTGTGGAAGTGTGGGAGCAAACTTCTTTTATGAATTAGATGATGATGAAAGGAAATTAACTACATCATGAAATAGCACAGGAGACTACCAAAGTAAAATGCTAGAGAAGTCAGGTTTAAAGGTATTTCATACCTGGCACACTCCCAGAAGCAGATGTGGGTGTCTTATACCTGAAGGTCCCATTTTTCTGATAAAAAAAACCCCAAACCTTTTGTGATACAATTTTTGACCAGCAGTTTCAGCCATTGAGAAGAGTCACCCTCTCATACACAATGATCTATTAATATTTATATTGATATAGGGACAATTTGAAATGTTAATGAGCTGGGATACATGTAACAAGCTTGTATTTACTTCTGAGGACATCTAGCTTTATGCATTCACATTCTTCTTCTTGTCTGGGGGTTTTTTGAGTGGGGAAGGAGTAAATTTTGCTTCAACACCATCCCATGTATTTTTAAAAAGCTTTTTTATGTAGCATTTGCTCTTCAAATTTTCCATGTACAATCACAAAAGTAAGTGAATAAGTTTCCTTTTGTAATGAATTTGTTTTCAATAAACATCACATGAGGTTCACATGTGCAGCCTGCAGCATAAAGCTCTGTAATTATCTGACAGCTACTTTTCAGATTTCACTGTGTACTCCTTGCTAAAGCTGCAAACGCTTATTATCACTGCTATGCTGTTTGCTTGTTCGTAGAGTCTTTTAACCCTGACTTTTTTAGCTGGCATCAACAGCAAGATGGTGATGGTAAAAGATACATCATAATGAAAACCCCCTTTTCTTCACTCCTAAATGTCTCTTGAGTACTCCCATGGTGAAAAGACTGGGAGACCAACAAGAATCAATGCGAAAGTGATTGTGCGTCTCAGGGTATGGTGGTTTATGGTGCTATCAGAGGGGTCACAGAATTAGAAGCTCCATCCAAGGGTGCAGTTTTTGTGGGATGGTGATACTGACATCAATAGTCCCTATGTATTAAGAGGATGCTGGCTTGTGAACTAAAAGAACAGCTGGCTGCAAGGAAACCAAAGCTCCCTTTCCAACAGCAATACAGACTGTTGCTGTCTATTCTCATATATTGTGAATCCAGAAGCCTATAGTATCAGTGACAAACTCAATAAGCTATTTCAGATCCCATCAGGCGGCTCTGCTGTTTCCACATTTCCAGGGGATAGCTTCCAAGTTCACCAGCCCTCTCCTCTTTTTATGCAGAGTGGGAGGGATGAAGACCTTTTGAATAAATCATATTTGAAGTTTCTAGGCCAAACCATTCATGAGCTATTGGGTGACAGCAGAGGAAGAATTATTTCAAATTGTTCCAGATATGAGTGACACCAAAAATTTCAAACTCCCTATTTTACAGGCTGCTTCTCTGCTTTTCTCACCATGTACCCACAAATAAATTATCACCCTTCTGGAGACTAGACACGTGACAAGCTTTTCAGAATATGAAGCAAGACAAACTATAAATTCAAAGATATTCTGCCAGTGAGTGCTATGGATGTGCCTTCATACATTACTTAATTAATGGTCTTTTACTTTTAAATTAAACTGGCTCATAATAAATAAATTCTGGCTACAGTCTTAATTATCCAGAGGTTACTTCTCACTAATCAAAATCTTGACTGAAGCCCAAGCGTTCACAATAGGTCATCAAGATCTGAATCAGTGAGTTGTCACAGGTGGGATGCTAAATTGTCCTTCCTTCATTACATTTAATGAAAATGTGCATGCCAAGGAAATTACTTTGAATAGAGATGAACAATTAAGAGAACCAAATGTATATAGGAAAAGGGGGAGGAAAAAGCATTCCTGATGAATGTGTTGGATGTGTTTAAGCAAGCTTCACATTTCAGAGCAAAATTCCTGTTGCCTTGTTTTCTAGATTGTAACCCCAGAGCAGAAGCAACTCTGCTGAGATATGAACCTTCAGAGAGGGAAGGATAAGAAAGACATTCCCAAGAGAAATGCAGGAATAGGAACAGGGAGAAAGAGTTTCAACTCTGAGACAAAGAATTAGAGGACAGGGGACAGCAAATTATTATGTTGAGGGAAGATGAGTGGAAAGAATGCTGAAGAGTCACAGAATGGTTGCAGTTTCAGCTGCCTGATTTAGGAACATTTTTATTTTATTTTATTTTCCTTACATACACAGAATGCACATAGTCAGTCTGTCTGTGTGACTTTGTATCTCTTCCCCACAATGACTGTTGAACCTGCTGCCTGATTTCAATCTGTTGAACCTGCTGTCTGAGAGATATAGAAGGTAATTAAGCTCCTAATTTATAATGAAAATAGCTATCTACGAAGAAGAGACTTCAAGAACCATAAATGTGAGAAAAACTGCAAGAGGAGCCAACCTTTTACTGGAGACTACAGGTCCATGCAGAATCCATCACGGATCAATTACCCATATACAGACTACATTTCAATCAGGAGTTATATTCCCCTGGAAATTGCAACTGAGCTCAATACACAAATCTGTCTTGTTGACTCTGGTGTTCACTTCTTTGTCATCATCAATGAAAGCTCAAGTAGCCTGGTTTTTGAAATCATGTTAATAGAAGAGCCATATTTTTCAGTGTTGTGGGCCCTGCAGTTAGTGTGTAGCCCAGGAATTCCCCCTCAGACACAGAAATTACTTACCTTTTGAATGGGATTGCTACTGGCAGTGTGCAAAGAAGTTCCACATACCTGTGTTTAGGACTACCATAGCAAATTTCTACCAAAAAATACAAAATGCGCAGGCAGTAAAATAAGCCCTGGTTTTAATCTGACTTACCTATGGCTAGATATAAAGGAAATATGAAAACCAAAGTCAGGTTTTTCTCTTCATACCTGCACAGATACACTCCCATTAATCCAACTAAGTTACATTGTCCATATTTGCAATAAAGCTTGCAATTTTCAGCCAACTGCTACCTGATAATAACAGACACAAACCATGCACTAGTTTGGTTTATGTTGCTAGAAGAGATTTAAGCACTCTGGATAAGATTCTTAGCCAGTGAAAACCACTGATTCTGTGCTGATTTTTATTAAAGACGCCAATTAACATTAGCAGAGAATCTACCTTCTTTTGCTGGTTCTCCATGTGCTGATGAAGGATTTCATTATCCCTTATCACAGCTCCTAGTGTGGGTACAGCCTATTAATCATATTCAGTTCATACAAAACAACAGGAAGAAACACACAAACCCACCAGCTGCATTTCTTTCCCTCTGCCCTCTATCCAATTTTACTTTTCATAAAGGAAATAAACTATCAAACCCTGAACAGAGTCAGAGATTTCTGAAAAGAAAACACAGCTACAAGCACATTGTATGATTGCCAGATAATTCACAAAACTTTCAAGGCCACAAAAGTATATTGGTCCTTTAGCTCCAAAAAACATAGTTCATCATTCTCTCCTTTTTCGATTTACAGTGCCCAGAATCCAATTTTTTCCCTCTGTACATTTCAAAATATGTTTGTAATTACTATTCAAGTCCCTTTCCTGTTTCTAGTATATTGTGTCTAGGGTTTCAAAGACATGAGGGAGTTAGATGCATGACTCTCTTAGGCTGCTTTGAAACTTCAGCTCATAGCACTTACAAATTATTTATTGTGCAGTGTGTACATACACTGCATATAGGCTCATAAACCATGTTGTTAAACTCAAACTTCCATACATGAACTCTCCCTAGATTATATCATCTATGCATGTCATAATTCAAATGGATTGATCACTCTGATCCCTCTGATCCTAACAGATTGATAGAATGTGCTTCACCACATAATATAATGGCCAGACTTCGTGAACGAAGAACTGTGGAAGGTCTTTGTACACCCTCCAGCCTGCGCATTGGATTTATTTTAGGTGGGACACAGTGCGCGCAGAACTGAGCCCACCCTTTAATCCTGAGGTTCATCTGCCGGGGCCAAGCGAGCTTGGACAGTGGCAGCGAGGTCCTCAGGACGTAGGTGGATTGCCTTACAGGGCTAACGGGCTCCACCTGCCCGGGGAGTTTCCCCGACCGGGAATCGAACCCGGGCCTCGGCAGTTACAGTGCCGTGTCCTTAACCACTAGACCACCAGGGGCTTCACCACATAATACTGGTACAAGATTTTACCNCGTGAACGAAGAACTGTGGAAGGTCTTTGTACACCCTCCAGCCTGCGCATTGGATTTATTTTAGGTGGGACACAGTGCGCGCAGAACTGAGCCCACCCTTTAATCCTGAGGTTCATCTGCCGGGGCCAAGCGAGCTTGGACAGTGGCAGCGAGGTCCTCAGGACGTAGGTGGATTGCCTTACAGGGCTAACGGGCTCCACCTGCCCGGGGAGTTTCCCCGACCGGGAATCGAACCCGGGCCTCGGCAGTTACAGTGCCGTGTCCTTAACCACTAGACCACCAGGGGCTTCACCACATAATACTGGTACAAGATTTTACCATCCTCTGACATAACCAAAACAATCCTGTGATTATAGTCCATCCAGGGTCCTTCACAGCATGTTTGAGAAAAACCTGCAGCATAAATCCAATGGTGTACTTCTGTCAGAACCAAATGAAGAGCAGAAGGAACTTGGAAAAATAAATTAAGAAATTGTGATGGTGAATGATGAAGGGTTTTGTAGCAATGGGGATTATGTTGTCAGACATACCATTCATCTTCAGTCATTCCAACTTTTTTGAGCAGTAGAACATTTGTAAAAAAAGCAGAATAATGTTTTTATGATCATTAGCTGGACTGTAGCAAAATGCATATCAGCCATAACTCTCTTCTATAGATGCTTTTTGTTTGAGAATAATGCAAATTATCCTCATTACAATCAGATGGGATGGTTGTTAATATCTTTGCATAATTAGAAGCTATTTTCCTTAAATGCAGTTTATGCATGAACTTTACAAGGAGATTTATCTACTGGGGTAACACTGAGTCATTTTCATCTGGGACACACTGAAGGTTACACAACTCAACATTTCAATTTAGTTTTAAAGATGAACCAACTCACACCCTACATATGGTAAGAATTTTGGCCCCAATCCAGGTATGTACTAAGGGCACTTTGCTAAATTCAAGTGCATGAATGGTCCCAAGGACAAACATGCCAAAATGAATTTCAAAGCTATAAATGATCAGCACCTAGCAGGAATTATGCCCCTTCACTGCAATATTGAAGTGCTTCCTATGCAATTGAGTTTGCATAACGAGGTGTCAGATGGAGGCATTTTCTTACTTTGCAGATAAGCCCCTTTTGCCTTCAGAATAAATCACTTTTAGGACTAACTTTGAAGAATAAGAACTTACTGATGAGATAATATTTTAAGAGATTTGATCCAACCTTGGTTAAAATATTGCTGTGCCATGTATTGTGTCCACTCTGGTCCCGGCAAAGGCAGTGACACTAAAAGATTTTCAAGGATCTCTCTATAAATTACTGCCCCTTTTCTACATTCAAACAAGACCTCGAATCAGAATTTACACATGCAGATTCTCTGCCTCTCTTGGCTATTAATTTTTGAGCAGAAGAGCACAGTTCTGCCTTGGACCCTGGAAATGCCAAGACCAAGGGGTAGGTCTGCACCCAAACAGCTGTATCAACTTCAGCAATGCTTCTACACATAAGACAAGAGGGCAGCAAAGCTTTTGGATTGAAATCAGTGATGTGAGTTTAGTACAAAAGAACAAATCTCTTAGCATAGGCTATATAGGGAGAACTTTTCAGGACAATGTATGCTCTGTGTAGAAAGCACATTAATGACAACTGACAAGGCTGGGGAAAAATTCTAATTACCCCTACTACTGGTCTTAAGTTCAGAAAACATCATTGCTCAGCCATACTAGCAAGGTTCTTCACAGCTAGAACTCCGAGGAAAAAGCTAGAACAAGATGAGTATGTTTTTAATTGGTTTTGCATCAGTTTTGGTGGTGTTGTTTTCTTCTTTTCCATACAAATGGCTTCAGCTTTCCATGAAACTGTAGTTATTGCTATTAGATCCTTTCACAGCTTGTGCCAAGTACTTTTAAGGACAAAAGAATGTCTACCATAAGGCAGGAAGACAAAACAAAATGGTGTTCACTGGTCTATAAAATAACAAAAAGGGCTTGAAATAGGGCTTGAAATCTCATGTGAAAGCATAAACCTAAACTGTGAACCCTGTAATGAAGTTCTTGATAAGGGTAACCGTAAAGGAGGGCCAGTCTGCTCTCTGCCCACACAATGCCTCGGGTGGGTGAATAAGCTGCTGCAGACAAGTTCCAAATGCTATTTGAAATGTGACAACTGACAATTTCTGGGAAATAAAATGTCCCAACTTGAGCCTCAGAAGAAGAGGTTTGCCTTTGTAATGGACCAAGAACAGGAAAAGAAGTTGAAAAAGAAAGGAACAATACGGAAATCACTGCAGCTAAGAAGGTCATACTGTTTCAAGACTGTAGAGAGAGGGGAATATTAATTCAGGGAAAATTAGCTGAAGGGGTGCCTGCTGTGAGATCCTGAACATAGAATCTGCCTCAAGAATTGATTGGCTGAAGATGTAGGAGCAGCTTTTATGACACTGTTTTCCTATTTTCTTGAGCTCACTGACGCCCTCAGATTTGGCAGCATAGTGGCAACTAGAACACGTGCTGCTTTCATTACAAGGAACAATAAATTTTGCCATTGCCTGTCTGCTGCTCAAGGGAGGTAGATTTTGTTACTGGCCATTTTCTCACAGAGATCTTAGCAAGAGAACTGTGATGGAGGGATATCAGCCACAGGGATCATGCAATGTTCTATCCCTTCCTCTGCCAGGATGCTGGTTGGGATGAGACATTTCTGGGGAGTAAGAGCGTCCAATGATATGACAGGACCACTGAAAATGCTAGGAGCTCCTGCCTTTTCTTTAAGCTCTTGAAGGCACAAAGAAGACCTCCAGAGGTGAGAAAGGAAAAGATCCCTCTCA
This sequence comes from Pachyramphus minor, assembly GCA_013397135.1. Lineage (NCBI taxonomy): Eukaryota > Metazoa > Chordata > Aves > Passeriformes > Tyrannidae > Pachyramphus > Pachyramphus minor. Next base: position 87,310 of record VYXB01006804.1, read on the forward strand.
CAGAGTACACAAAGTGTGGTTTTTCCAGTGGCCCTAAAGGGAAGTTTGAACCTCTGAACTGGAGCATTAATTGCCAGAGCTGAGATTGGGTAAGATAAAGAAAGAAGTGACACTGTATATTAAAACCTGTCTTTTTATATATCTCTAGGCATAATGTGACTTGACATCACATCATCATCCAGCAGAGCATCCAGAGATGGCAATGGAAATAGCCTGTGCAAGCACTCGGAGATGCTGAAACCCCTAAGTACCTCAGGGACTCAGCAAACTGAAGGACAGCTCGAGTTCCCAGCACAAATGTTGCTCACAGCTGAAGTGAGATGAAGAGGCTGCCTTCTGGGGATGTCATCCAGGGTCATGAGGTGTCACTGACACAGAAATCAAGAGGCCTTGAAAAACCTTCCTGCTGTGACCAAAAGCATTGGATAGAACTCAAACCCTTTAGAAGTCAGACACGGCCTTTTGGGGCACATGTCATCTGTGGGTGCTGGCAGCTGCTGAGGCATCTGTGGTATAGCAGGAGATGAGGCTGGGGGTAGACAACATGGGCATGCATGCCAGGGTTCATGTCATTGCTTCAAGACCTGCCACCGTACCTCCAGTCTGCCTGATCCTGGTGGGACATCAGGCAACCTTGTTCACTTTCCCCCTTATCTCACAGAGGGCACTGCAGGTGTCACAAAGTCCCCTCAAAAGAGGGGAAAAAATAAAGTATTTTTTTTCCGGACTTGAGAATGGGCAAAGAAACAGAATGATCACACTTTTGTGTGTTCGTATGTCAGCAGTGTACATGTGTAATTGGTCTGCCCTGTGAGGTATAATGCATGGTTGTAGCTTTCAGGTCTGTAAAAATGAACAATTGTATAATGGCTATTAAAGGAAAAAACTATACAGCTTGTGTTGTTTAAACTAGATCAGTACTGAAGCAGTCTATTGTTTTACTTAATGACATGTAATTAATTGCCAATCAGTCAATTATATATTTGGGATCAATATGAGCAATACAATGGATAAATAAGATCCAGACACTTAAAAATAATACTGTACAAATCAGATTTTGCAACATCCTTTTACAACTAGTCTAAATTCTCAAACTATACATTCACATGTAAGATCCCAAATCACACAAGGGACATGCAAGTTTCCCTTTTCCTTTGGGAGCTGGAAGTGCTTGAGTATTGAGGTGTACCCTTATCTCTCCCTACAACCCGCTAATGCCCGTGCAAAAGCCCCCCATGGGGCCACACACCCATGCACCCCTATGTACCAGACTGCTCCAGGGGTGCTGTGAGGATACAGCTCTCTCTGGCATGGGATGAGATCGCAATGCTACAGGGACAACTGCTTGCAGAGTCAGTTCAAGTTGTTTCACTATCAACTACACCTTGTATTACCTATTTTGGTATGGCGAATATGTAAAGTGATTTAATGCGCTTTACTTGCTGATTTGTTTAACTAGTTAACAAGTGTTTGCACTTAGTTTTTTTGCAGGTTCAATTGTAAAATTCAATAGGGAAAAACTCTTTTGCTAATTCATGTTTGTGGTCTCTTCTCGTTTCTGGCTAAGAGTGCAATGTGCATGTGAGGGGAAGAATTCATGTGGGATAGAAAGAGCAGGTTTCTTTTACAGTAGAGAGGATATTCTCTAAATCACAGCTGTATTTTCAGTGCCTGAAAGAAAAGATGCTTCTTTCTGTTGCAATTCTTTCATATGAATGTAAATAATTAATTCCTCAAAAGCTCAGTATCTGTTTTTCTTGAATGTGACTTTAATAAAAAGATATTTTCCTTCAAATGGGATGTTTAATCTTTAGTGGGGAATTGAATGGATGTGATACAGAAAATAGTAAGGTAAAGGTTTTAACATAGAACCATCAAATCAGTTATTGCCCTGAGGTGTTATAAAATATGAAAATAGACTGACTGTGTAATGATTATAGGTAATGTCCTCTTACTGTAACTGCTAAAGATTCCTGTGACTCGAAATTACACTTGCATTTACCTATGGTCTTCCTCTTTGACTCAAGGAATCAAATATATGCATGCAAAGCAGGCACTCAAAAAGCCCAAAGGAGGGAAGTTTTACAAACAGAAGAAAAAGGGAAGGGGCTCTAGTGACAGTAAGGAAAAGCACTGGCAGCATATGACAGACTATTTGTTGTTCCTATTTCCAGGATATGCTCTTCAACCAAGTCCCACAGCAAAGTCTGGTTTCACACACACATGATGCCAGACAAAGTGAGAATAAGCAGTTAGAAGTACTGTGTCTCCTGAGCCATTAGGCCAAAGCCACTTCTTAGCTATTCAAGGGGATAGTTACAGATGCAGCTCATGGAGTGGTGTTTTGCTGCTTATGGTGCTCCTCTATGCCCAGCGGCTGGGGGATGTGTTGAATAGGCTTGCAATAGGCATCTCTGAAAGCCAAGATGCAATCACTTTGTGAAATTAAAGCTAATTTCCTCCACTGTTAAAGACAATGTACACGATCACTGCCACCAAGTGATTATATTTAAAGTCAAAGGATGCAGAGGGAATGCCAATTCTTTTGGTCTGTATTCAGCTGCAGCTGCGAGGGATTAAGGGTTGTTTAAAAATCTCTTAAATCCCTGCCAAAAGTTGCCAATCATTAGAACCAATAGGTGCTTATCATTCCAGGCATTGTTCAAGATATTGGAAATTACACAGCCACAGATGACCACATTCTTCACACAACAAGAGTGTGTGGGAAGTTCAGGAGAAAGGATTTGAGCTCCTTCCATTCACTTTCAGTATGTCAATTGCTGGAAGCTTTTTCATCTGCATCTTCAAGCATCTCCACAGAAGCAAATATCAACCCAAATCATTCAGTTGCTAGACCCAGCAAACCTGCCAAGCCTGAGAGTTTAATCTGGAGAAACTTACAGACAAAGTGAAGAACAGACATTAGTGTTCCTTTCCCTTCACTTCTATATATGTATGTATGTGTGTGTGTCTAAGTGCTGGGCAGCAGGGCTTCATATTTCTTCAGAACCCGTTTTCCATTACATGTGATTTTCAAGAAGACTATCACTTTTCTTCATAAAAGTACATTTCAGCTGTGAAAATTAAATTTCTTCTTCTCAGCAAGATGAAGTGAAAATTGTTAGTTTTGCAAAGCAGATCAGCTAAGTGAAGGTAAACAGGGGTGGAGTAACTCACAAGGATCAGTAGAAATTACAGGGTCTACGTGAAGTCAAATAGCAGATTTCAGGACTGAAAAGAGTTTCCATTTCACCCCTCTCTTTTCACTTGATTAACCCTTTCCATGGCAAGTTGGATTTTCAGGTGAAGATGCTTTTCCACTACATTGTTAGTCAACAGGTGTGTTTGTGAGAACATTTGAGAAAAATCTGTTCAATTTTCTGTGCTGTGGGAGAAGAGCCCTATTCACTCATCCCACTGGGTTTTGTGGCACTTCTTGCAGCAGGCTGAAGAGAACTCCCATCAGCATGAAAAGAAAATCATCACAGTTTCTTTCCCTCCCTACACACAGATAATTAAAAAGCTCCAAAATCTGCAGCTCGTGGTGTCTGTTGTGAGGTTGCATAAGGCGCGCGTCCATGTTCAGCCTGCAGAGAATGGGCTAGATAAGGAAGTCTGAAAGACTTAAATGTCACTCACAGTCAATCAGTATCAACCAGGAATTTCAGCAGACCTAATCGACCTTTTGTGACACCACAATGAATATATGCTCTGCCCAAAATAGCTGCCTCTGGGACAATTTGCATGAGAGATGTGCATGCATTCACATCAAACTGAGCAGCTTCAGATGGAGAAGCTTAAAAGCTCAAGTGGTGAAACTTTTAATAACTCATTTCAGCTCCCTGCCCCCAACTTTTCCATTAATATTCCCACATTCTCTCCCTTTTAAATAGGAACATTAAGTGCAGATAAATAAAACATTAGGTTGATAAAATTACTTATATTTTGGCAGCAGCTGGAGGCCCTGATAAATACCTCGTGATTCTAGGTCCTGTATGAATGGGCAGCACAGAGACAGTGCTGGCTCCAGGCACAGAAACCCGTGGTTTCTGACAACATGCAAGCAGACAACAGGAAGGAGGTGAGGAAAGAGAGAACAGAACCAGCAGTTGTATTTGCTTCAATTAGAACACTTCAGGAGTTTTCACTTTATGTTCTTTATTTGTATAAGTAGACATAAGCTATTATTTATTGTACCATATATTGCAATTTAAGGTCCTTTGAGCATGTTTGGTATTATTAAAAATGACTTTTCAGAATTACAGTGTGGGAGCCAGAAGCTTGATACTACTTTGGACTCCTATTTGTTATTTGTCAACCGGGAAAGCTTATAAGCATGGCTGTTCAGAAAGGCTGTTAACATAACCTTTGGACTGTGTTTTTAATTATACAAGCAGAATCTGCATAAACAAGCTGGACAGTGAAAGAATTGTCACAGTAACGGTGGGTCACATCATTGTGGCAAAAGGCACAGTTGCAAGTGTTCCAGGATGCTGGGAGTGTGAAGTCAGCGCTGGTCACAGAATCTGACAAACTGAGTATATGTAACCCCAGATTCTGTTGGAAAACACACAGAAAAAAGAGAACATTTGACTTTTTTATGCAACGTAGTGCTCCTGGATGGAGAATTCCAGCCTTAGTGATCTCTCTTAACTACACAAGTTGTACAAGGAGCCTTCCAATATAGTCACTGAGAAAAATATATATAGGCTGGTGGCTGGAGTAGAGGAGAAAATATTTGTCCCTTTGTGTAAGAGAGGCATTTCAACAGGCAAACTAAGTGAAGTTATGTATTATAATTAACAGTACATGACAATTGCTATTCCTACTTGTCCAATATTAACTTGTAAATAAATTTGCATCAATATTTGGCCTGCTTTCTTAAATAAAAGAAAGGTATGAACACTCTGTCAGTCCATTCATACCCCAAAATTTCAGAGCCATTTTCTCTAAATGAGCCTGGCTTTGAAAGAGATGTCTCAGCTATGTTTCGGTCCTTCAAGCTTCACGAAAATACATGTTCAGGAAGATCTCTTCAGTGTTGCCTATGAACAAATCTGCCATCTGAGCCCTATGCAACGAAGCATACCCTTATCCGTGCCCTCCAGGGCAACAAAGGCTTCAGCTGGAGGTTTCATCTTCTAAAATTCCTGGAAATCCAGTCAGGAGATACAAAACAGTGAAAAAGCTGGGCTTTGTTAGCACTACTGCTCACAGGGCCCAACTTGATTTTTAATATGATGATGAAAAATGCTATTAAAAACCTAACTTTATACTCTGAAATTGGTTCTTTTCTGTGCTGTGTGAAAATTTGCATGTGGTTATGCTAATCTGGGCTTCCCAGTATGGGAGCTGCATATCCTGCTTAATGGTAGCCATACTTAACAAGGAGACTCTGAATGCGATCTACCCAGTGCTGAACTCTTTTGAAAAACTGCAAACATTTATTTTGGGAACCTAATAAAGATTTAAAAGTCCAGCTACTGGTACCTCTTTGCTCAGATCTTCGTCCATCATGTGTCAGTTGTAGTGGTACTCTGGGGCTCTGCGTGTGCTGTCAGGGGACTGTAGATATGCGCTGTGAGTGGCTTGTCGTGCACGGTCCCCTGGATCCAATTCCTACAGAACAAATTTGGTTTGGCTAGAAGAAAATACAGGTGCTGTAGAGCAATATGTTTGCCTCAGGGCAGTCTGCTACTCTTCTGCTGCTGAAGAAGCAGCATCTGCAGGGACCCTGCCTCCTTGGGCTTTGACTCCTCTGCTTGGTAAATCCCTCACAGCATGAACTCACTCAGCCCTTGTGGTTGGATTTCACTTTTGCCCACAGCCACTTCTGGACTGATCTCTCTTCATTAGCATGTTCCAAGTAGTGAGTAGCAGCTGAGCTAGAGAACTGCCGCAAAGCACCTCTTAGGTCCTTCTTTCCCTCTTCTTCTCTCTGACCAGAAAGATACTTATCAGTTCAAGTGATGCTGTGAAGTTTGTCACTTTAATATATTTCCTCCTCTTTAAGTTACAGTAAGAGAAAATGATGCTATCATTACAAGCCTATCCATTAAAAGAGCAGTAGAGAATCTCTTTTCATTTTTCAGATGGGTTAAATTGTGATTCTGAAATAGAAGTAGAAAGCTGAGGCACAGACAAAGCATTAGAGTAGGTCCATTTTCCCTCAGTTTGTTGCTAATGTGTTTGAAACAACTGTTCAGGGCATAAAGCCTTTTGTATGCTGGATTCCCTTTCTACCTGCAAAGCTAATCCTCTCTCTAACTCAGTACCTCTAACAACAGCATTATTTTCTGTGGGGTGGCAGAACCGCAGGGACCACCTGATTTCTGAAGTTCCTGTTGAAAAGTTGTGACATTGCTTATAGGAAGTGTTTTGGGCTGGTTTGCAAGCCCTCCTATATAAGTATCGCAGTGGCAAGAGTAAGAAGTTTCAGCATCTCCAGCTCTTATGCTAAATTTGTGAATGGTCACTCACAAAGTAAGGAGCAACCTCAGTGCTCCATGAGTGAATCTTTCAGGCATGCAACGATGGTGTAGGGCAGCGTAAGGATTTGTGCCACAGCAGCAGGTGGCAGGCATTGCACCTGGAAATGCCAAGGACTGCCACCCTGAAGAAGGAAAGCTGTGATTTTAAACCAGTACCAAGAAGCTTGCTCAGCCTTGAAAGTTAGCGGTATCAGAGGAGAGCAATAAGCTTGGAGAGGGGACAGAAAATGTTGAGATATCTGCTACTTGCAGTTCTTTTATAAACAATGAGAAACAGGGAGAGTAAAGCCCTGCCCTTGCAATAAATCTTGAATTGTGGATGGGTGGAAAAAAAAAAAAAGAAAAGTAATAAGGAAAAAGCAATATTTGCAAACACAATATATTAAAAAGAAAAAAACAATAACTTGGTAGAGGAAAGGACCAAAAAAAAAAAAAGAAGTTAATTTTATGGAATCAAGATTAATTCACATGTTTTGTCCTGGTGGTTCTTCAAATTCCTACTATCTCAAGACTTGTTTTTTCTTGAGCACCAGTTTAGAAAGCCCCTCTTTCATGAAATATGGCATGAAAGTGGACAGCAACGAGTGGAGAAGCCAGTGTATTTTATATCTTGCTCTGGTATCCAAGCCAAATGGCAGTCATGCCTCTTAGAAGGAGGTTGTCCAACATGTCTATCTTTTATGCACTGCTAACAACCTAACATAAAGTCAAATTCAGCAACTAGTTTCTTCTTCCCATAGGGTTCTCCAGAACCTATCTTAACAGGAAAGTAATGCATAGAAAGTCACTGTAGATCAGAAACCACGAGCAGGGGGGCCAGGAAACAGTTTGACTAGGAAACATAAATGTTACAAGATGTGCCTTGAGAGGCTTATGAAGGGAGTTATTTAAAATGGTGCCCATGACACCAGATCTCTCAATGGCACAGTGCTAAGGTCCAAATACTCTGGTGGTGATCTCTCTTTCACTTATTTCTCTCCTTCTCATTTCTCTTGCTCTCTGCATTTAGGAAAACAGGAGGAATATCAACTCACATAAATACTTCCAAGATATATTTTCCTTAAAACAGAGCTTCTTCCTTAATAGAAGAAGTGCTTTAGCTGGAATATGGTTTTCATCAGAGAGCACTTTGTTTTGAAAAAGATACTGAATTTCTAATATGCGTTCCTGATGGAGGAAAGCTGTAACTCAGCTGACACGCAGCAGATTACAGTATGTTGTTCCAGACTGTTCCAGCACAAAATTAGCTCCATCTTTCACAGTAATTAATTGCTTTTCTACAGGTGAAGGAACTTTGTCATTTAGTTTTGAGCGAGTTTCATCAGATGTACTCTTCCCCATCGCTGTCTCCATGGCAAAGACGGGGCTGTTCTGCAGTTACTCTGCTCAGCAGGACATGCTGTGTAAGTCCTTTCTCCATCACGGTCTCAGTGAAACCGACAGCCTAAAGCAGCAGAAGCTGAAGCAACAACTTCAAGCAGACAAAGCTAAGTTACACACTTTTTCTTCCCCTGCTCATCATTCATGTGAATGACTGCTTCTAGAAGTCAGAGAGGAAACTTAAATGATGCAAAGGCTGAGAGAATGAATTGGAGAAGTACAGGGAACAAGATTTAAATTTTGGAAGGAAGATAGTTGTTATTCAATGGAGCTGACTAGTTGATAACTTGTCTCTGCCACATTTTGTTCTCATCTGCTGCTTTAAAGAAAGATGTAAAGTGCTTTTAAGCTATTTTATGAGCACTAAGCTGACAGCACTGGAGGCCAAGACTTTCTCTTTAACCTCTCAGTTCCTAACAGGCTGTGGCTCTGCAGCCTGTCTGTTGTGCCAAGTCATCTTTCCAAGTCCACACATGATGTTTAGGGATGGCTTGAAAATGTAATGTTTGGCTACTGTGGAATTTGTGTCTAGCTGGCAGCTTCTCTTTTTCCTGGCCTTTTCTGTTACAACAGTGGCTGTTATGACCATTTGTGGTGTAAGTAAATATAGAATTTCAAAACAATTAAATGTAGGGCTTTTCTTGGCAATTTTTCCATAAAAAAATCTGGTTTTCAAAACTCAGCATACTGTCTTGTACATTGTCTCTTCTGAATAGGAGAAGAAGCAAAAGTGCAGGCATTCTGAAGATTTTAAATAAAAACTGATTGTTTCAACTCCAAAACACCTGTGTGGTGAGTTGAGGTACAGTTGTTCAGGAGCCCAAGCTCTGTATTAGTTCTCTAGGTAAGGATCAGATGGACCCATTTCCCATTTTCCACTAGCATGATACAACTGACATGAGGCATCACCAGCTTCTATCAAGTCACAGATCATGATGCATGACATCATGAGATGTCATTCCTGCAGGAAACTCATTGTAAAGTGAGAACTGGGGAGCAGCAGACGGTTGAACTACAGGTTCAGTAGCATTACATTAAAAAAAATTTGAATATTGAAAATAAATATTTAATGTCTTGATTTATCAGAGTGCAAAGCACTATATTTCTACATGTTTTTGACAAAGCAAACTTGTTTGTACTCATGTCAAAACTCTCTGTGCCGTGTTTTCCACTCAGGCCTGGCAAAAGGCAGCCTATGAGCTCTTTTCATATATGCCAATAAAATCACAAAAATGGTCAAGAAATAGCAAGCAGGTCAAACTTACCAAAGCAGACAGCTGATTTTTCCTGTCCTTAATCAAGTTGCCATTGAAAATGGTATGAAATTATTACCACAATCAATAAAAGGCCACTTTTTTATTCCAAAAGATTACCTACGATGGAACAGATGCAAGACACTTAATCTAGAAACACCTGTTAGGGCAATTTGCTGAAAGCTCTTTCAGCAGAGAATGGTAATTCAAAACACTTCACTATTGGCTTTTCCTTATTCTTCATGCTTTAATTCTTGCCCACATGTGCATGCTCGTACACATGTTCATAAACTTTCCTTAGATGTGGACATCCTTTTCTCTTGGGCCTGATTCGCTTCACAGCATGAAACTGATTTAAAAAACCCAGGGATGCAGAGACTATGAGCAGAACAAGTGAGTCAAATTTTCTCATCGTTAAAGTGCCTTGCCTTCACTCCATGACAAGTCTTTGCTTTTAAGGAGCGTTGTCCAAGACAGGAGCACTGAAGTAGAGTTGTGATTCCCACTGTTCCAGGATCATGGAACACAAGCGGTGGTAAGCTTGATCTGTCATAGACCTGGGGAAGGAATATGGTCTTCCTCTAAAGATCAAAAAAATTGGCTGTCAGCTACTCCTCCATCATTTGCTCTCATGGGCACAGTGCCCTTATGCATGTGGCTATGGGCAAGAGAGGACTTGGGACTCATTTTCAGAATGAGCTTGTTATTCACATGTCCAATGACGAGGCAACCTTCCATACTTGCCCAGAGTGTGAAATCAGTAGGGGAATCACACTAGGAAGCAACAATTTGCAGGATCAGATCTATGATAAAAGGGCAGATTCCAAAACCCTGTACCCTAGGGCACTTTGGAAAATTGGTAAGAAAAACACATGAGGTACCTCTCTGGAGCAAAGGCTGATGTGTGGGATATCCCCTGTACTAAGCGTGTCAAAGTCATTGGATTAGCATGCTCGCTTTTCCTCCATTTCTTCCTTCTGATGCAGTGAGCCTCTGGGCTGTACATTGATTTGGAAAAAGTGGTGAATCTATCACTTCCCTGTCCATCTCAGTATAGGATGGTCCAGAGCGTGGTGGTTAGACACCCCTCAAGAAAGAAAGGTTCAATCACCATCTCTTATCAAGTTCCTCACTCTATGGAATCCAGTGATGTTGAAAGGGTTATGAAAGTGTTACCTACAGTGGAACAAATGCAAAGAGAGGGGCAAATTTTAGGACACACCTGTCCCCGGTATTAACTGTGACCTAAGTCAAAGTCTGAGCAATCTGGGCTTAGCTGGAATCACAGCCAGCAAAGCAGTTCTTCCATCTCTTTCTGTGCACATGCTGTCTTGGATCCAAGGGTCACATGCCTCACAAGCAGATTTGTGTCCCTGAATCCTTCATAAAACATGGGGAATGATATTTCTTTTCTCTCTCTTTTTTTTTTTTTTTTAATCCAGTACACGAGAAAACTGTGATTAAAAATTAATTTGGTGCACTATGAATAAAGTGGAACTTTAAAAATCATGAACCTCAAAATGCCGATGGAGGTTTCAGAACTGCACAGGCAGGCAACAAGTTGGCACTGTCCAAGGGGACTCTCACGTATCATGCCTTTGTCTGTTTGTTACCATGAACCAGTAATTAGGACTCTTGAATAAACCACACCAGAATTATGAGTCACCAGTGTAGCATGACAATGCAGGCATAGTCTCTGACAAATTTGCTTGCTCTCTGGCAACCTGAATTAAACAAGATGCAGCACTGGGGAGGCATTCTTGCTTTGTGGCTTTGTTTAAAGTGAAGTTATGCTGAGGAAAGTGGTGATAAAAACGGCACTTCATGCACTAGGCCTCCTTGCCTTAATGGCAGCCCTTAATTTTACTGACACAAATAAAATTGTACTAGTGTCAGCACTGTAGTCAGGCAAAAGTGAGTTCTATTCCACGTTGCCACATACATCATGAAAACACACCCTCCTCCTCCTTTTTGACCCCAGAATCTTGGTTGTTAGTGATGATGTATGAAACAGAAAGACCATAACCTGATTGTGAGAAAGTGCTTTGAACTTGTATTAGCTGGTTGGTGAAAGCCTTATTTTTGAGTTTTAAATGAAGCATGTTTTGTATGGAAGTCACTGAGGGAATAAATAGGGAGCACTAAGAATTCATTTTACAGACTCACTTTTCAGATCGTAACCATACTTTAGAAAGGAAAATGGGCTGAATTTAAACTCTGATAAAAGGCCATTGACTGACAGTCCTGTGGAATAATGTTCTTTAGACACTGTGCTCATAATTTTTGCCACAGTGGGAGTTTCTTGCTAATTACTAGTCAGTCTAAGGGCTATATTTCCCCTCCCTTCAGACTCCCACCTCTTGTCAGAATGCCATCCTCAGCACTGTATATTCCAGAAATGGCAGTAGGCAAGGCCAAATGACTGTAAATGGGCATTTTAAACTGTCTGTCATGTGCACTTGCAGTGCAGTGACTCCAGGTTATAACAACAGCAATCTGTGGCTCTCCCTAATGGCCATTTTAGCTGACAGGTGCACTCAGTGTCAATGCAACCGCATGCCTTGCTCTGATCCGCAACCTGTTGCTGGTCAGCTTGAAGGTCCAGCAACTATATGCTGGGAGAAACAGGGCAATCACTACATATCTTGTCTCTTTGTCCTGCTTGCTTTCTGCAGAGCACAAGACAAAGGCAACTGAAATGGTGACATTTCTGAAAGCCTCTGTCCACAAAGAAACTAACCCAAGACAATCAACTTGCTCAGGACTAATCCTGAAACTATTTACAGTCACCTTGCCCTCAGCTTGTTAGGTCTACTGGGGGAAAAGGGAACAAATGCAAAACTTCACAGAGTTTATAGTGAGCAGTTTCTCCAAGAAAGGTATTGCTGTCAATCCTCATGGATGAGTTGAAGGATATCTATATTTGTTAACTACTTGGAGATAACCTCTACTTGCATGAGTCATAAATGTGAAATACTTTGCATTAACAGAAAAGACAACATGCATCTAAGAACCATGAAGATGTTACTATTAGAACAAGCACAAGTCTACAGAATAAAATGTGCACCTGCATGAGAAAGGGAACCAGGGAAATTAATTTTCAGTAGAACATGCTTTCATTGGATTTTTGTTTGGTTGGTTTTGGTTTTTTTTCATAATGGACTTTCTATTATCTACATGTAAACCTGTAGTATTTCTTTTCTCCTTCTGTTCTTTTCACCCAATTGATCACAATGACCTTATTTCCATTGGAAATCAGACTAAAATGTGTTTATAATTTGGGGCATTTCTTCTACCTTATGAACCACTGCCAATCAGTGCCAGATGCCGCAGTGAAAGAGAGTGATATGAAGATAGAGACATGCCTGAAATTCTACCAGGTTCATTTGGGGCTTCACTGTTCTGAACGCTGTGGCATGGTGCTCTCGCACGTGTGCACACAGTCTTGTTAAAGCCTAAAAGGGGACAGGTTCCTGAGGGAGCTATCAAAGGTGTCAGGTATGTGGTTCTTCCAAGCCAGGCAGTCAGCAGACCATCAGGGATGCAATCCTTCTGACCCTTCAGATGTAATTTTATGTTGCTGCATAGTATTGCCCTTTTTACTTTTTCTTTTTTTTTTTTCCTGTTTTCCCCAAGGTTTAACAAATACTCTGTGACTTTTGGATAAGAGATGTTTCACTTATTCTCTCCTAGTCTGAGGAATTTTCATGCATTTTTACATTTTGGATACTGGCGAGGGGGAAAAAAAATCCCTTCTTCCTTCCCTCCCTCCTCCCCCCCATTATTTATATGGTTTGTCTCCTCTGGGTCCTAGCTGTGCATTATGCCTCTCATTTTCCACCTCTAGTTTATGACCACTGAGTCTGTCTGGCAACTGTAAGCCTTACATTCGTATATTATAGCACACAGAGGTCTGCTAGTGTTATGAATCTGCATGGGGATCTGTAGCATCCTACAGTCTTTTACAGTGTTTAATGAGCCCTTCCCAAAGATTTGCATTTTTGTTGGTTGACTGGGCATCGTGTGTGTTCTTCAGATGTGCTGCCATTCTGACCTGCTGTACAATGTTGTCAGGGACGTGGATAGATAATGTCTCCTTTGTGTGTATCCCCTGTTACTGTAGTCCAGTGATTCCCCAAAGATCAGTTCTTGTGAGATTTTGCATGTGGCTTTGGAAGATGAAAAATTTGGGCTAATCTGGAAGAACAAAGTACAGTGTTGTCTAGGGTATGCTCAATGTAGCACCACCAGGCAAGGATCCTGTCCCAGAGCTTTGACATAAAGTATCTGCTGCTCCTCTTGTATGGGAGAACAAACATATTTTTCCTTCAGCATCTTCAGTATCTCATGAGACTGAATCACTCTGAAAACGCAAGTGTTCTAGCAGTTTAACACTGAGACAAAAATTCCTGGTGTTTTCACTGAGGACTTGAGAATATTCAGTTTGTTTTCCTCAGAAAACCGCACAGGCAAAAGCTTGGTCCCATTTTTAAGTTTGAACCAAATTATCCTGGTTTTCATCAGGGAGACGTGATGAACTCTCAGACAGGTGATTGTATGTAAGAGCAAATGGCAGAACTTTTGGTTTTAGGGCAAGAGCTGCTCCATATTAGTTAGCAAGATGTTCAGAGCTAGATTCAAGCAATTTGAGCTGAAATTACAAGTTGATCTTAATTTTTAATAGCTTTTGGACTTCCATTTTGGGTTTACTTGTATTGCCTACTATTGCATTCTAACACCATCCCAGCTCTGTCCACTAGTTTGACTTTCTAGCAGAAAGAAGGACCAGATGGAGCCTATTTAAGAAAGTCTGTGAAGGGGAAAATAACTTGTTCATTTTGTGGTAAGTGGAGGGAGGTTAAAATTTTTTTTAATGGTATCTGTAAGGTGAAGATGTTGTCCATGGTTCATTTTTCAGGGGGGAAACTAATTTGGCTTTTATTAATCATGTTGTTAGTGGCCACAGACGGTTTCATTCTTTATCAGAGTAATAGTATAGGGGAACAAGTTTTTTGAAGGAAAAGGACAGGATCATCTGCTCATGTAGCTATTAATAAAAGTATCTGTGCAATTACTTTACTTGAGACTATCTCTGCTTGCATATATTGGGCAAATTAATCTGCTCCACTGTATTTCTGAAACATTTTAGGACTGAAGGTTTAGAATAAATAAATCCCGTGTTTATTCAGACCCACGTTTCGAAAGCTCATTTGAGATGTTGCCGACATCACATAATTTTAAGAGTTTTAATTTGTAGCAGTTGCCCTTTTGTTCCTGTAATACATCAGTGGTGTCAAAGAAGACATGACAGTCATTACCGCTCTTTTCAAGTTTGCTCTTTTTCTTATGAAGTTGGGTGTTTTTCTTTGGCATTGGAATTCTAGTTTCACAGTCATCCTTCAGGTATTCTGCCCAGCTTTGACAATTCTGAATCTTTCTCCTTTTAAACTCTCTACACTCATGCGAATTTTTGCTGCTGCAGCATGTTCTGTGTTGCTAGTTTGATAATATTGAGTTGTATCCAATTAGACTTTTGGAAAAAAAAAAATCAGGCAAAATATAATTGCTCATATTGGATTTGAGGCAACATCTTAAGTTATTTTTCACTTGCAAAACAGGTATTCTCAGTAACATCATATTTTTCATTGGAAATAAAAAGCCACCAGATGCTACTAAGTGAGATATGCTATAGAAACAGCTTGAAGACTTGTTTTTTACACTTCCACGTAGTGATTTTAAAGGTTCCGGAATTGAATAAGTTTAAAAGTATGAGAAAGATTCTTAAAAATCAAAGTAAACCTTTCAGATAGGCATGTAATACTTTTGGTTGCTGTTCAAATTGGCAGATTTTAGTTCTCAATATATTTTTACCTCTTACTCAGCTTAATGAAGAAAAAGTCATAGTAATGTACATCCTTTGCTTTATGCCATCTCCCAGACTCCTTCCCCTCTTTTACTCGGAAGTTTCTCATGTCTCGTGTTTTGCTAATTTTCCCATTTATAAAGTTGTGCTGTGAAAAAAACAACAAAAGTCAGGAAAGCACATTCAAGAATGACAGATGTACAAACAAGTGATCAAGCATCACATCATAAGCTGCTCTTACAACTATCTTCAAGGGGTATTTGGGAAAGAGATTCACAGCTTAGAATAATGTTGCTGAAGTGGTGGTCCAAAGTTCAAACCTGGCACCAAATAATTCATTTTGGGTCATCCTCTTTGTTTTTTCTCTGTTGTACACTGCTTTGCCTAAGTAAAGGTCGGGCAGGGGAGTGGGAGGAGGGGGTGGAGTGTCTTTCCCTTCATTTGATTTCAGAAATAGATTCTAAATTGGCAACAGTCTCAAAAAATTGCAATGGGCAATTCCAGTGCACAACTCAAGCAAATGTCTGTGATCTTGCAAGAGTCTGAGGGAGTTACATAATGACAGTAGGAATATTTCTAAGTTTTTACTGACTTGAATGCTACTTTGGATAACAATAAATGTAAAGATTTATTGCTCTATCCATCTGTAAGTACAGGTCTGGCCTTGTTTCTAGATTTGCCAAGAAATTGCAGTAGAGCAGAGCATAAAGGAAATGTACATTAAAACACTGCCCTGTTTGTTTGCACATCTGTGTGTTCAGAACTGCCAGAATAACCAGTTATTGCTTCTTGCAGCCATGATGATGCAAACCTAGACTCTGAGTAAAATCTGAGGGGCCCCTGCTGTGATGAGATCGTGCATTTGCTGAGGCTGCAGTTCACTTGTAGGCTGAAAAGAGCCCAGCCACACCAGGAAAATAAAGCTCAATTGACATTTTCCTGCTGGGACCATTTGCTACCCCTTAGGGCTGCTGAACT
This sequence comes from Pachyramphus minor, assembly GCA_013397135.1. Taxonomy (NCBI): domain Eukaryota; kingdom Metazoa; phylum Chordata; class Aves; order Passeriformes; family Tyrannidae; genus Pachyramphus; species Pachyramphus minor. The sequence continues at coordinate 103,275 of VYXB01006804.1, forward strand.
CCAGAGTTATTTCTCTCTGATCCTGTAAGAGCCATCTGTTAATAGCATGTTTAGCACATTGCACTGGGAACAAGAGGGTGACAGGGTGGTAGTTGAACTGTATATATGAGGAACACAACAGAATCATGCGCTTCCTGCTCTCCAGAGCCTGATAACAAAACAAAACAAAAATGCCATTGAGAGCTGTTGTTGCAGTGGAACAAAGCATAATAAAAGCTCTTGAAAGAACCATCTGGACTGCGCTAAGGATGCTGTTCCATGCTAAATACACATCTTTTGGCAAGCCTGCATTATGATCAACATCTAGGGTTCTTTGATCTATTCCAGCAGTCTCAGGCTGGAGAGCTGCATCAGCTGACAATAACTCTGACGTCCTTGGAGGTTTGATCGCAGACCATGCTGACAGGCTCAGGGCTGGTGTGAGAGGAAAGAGAATGTTCTTATTGCTTTTTCAGGTCTTCATTTTTGCATTTTTTTGAAGGAGAAGCTGTAACATATTCTTTTCTTTTCCTATCCACACAATTGGGTTTGGAAATGAGGTATGGGCTTGAGGAGAGTTTTGCTAACTCCATTGGATGACAGACTACCTCTACTCAGCACAGCAAGGAAGGGTTGCACTGATTGCAGTGAATAAGAGGTTTTACCTCTATTTGTAAAGGTCAGCAGAAAGACCAATAGCAGTAGAAAATAAATCATCCTATGGCTTTGTCTTTCCTTCAGTGGTGAAATCGAGTTACTCTATAATCCATGTCTGCTAAAGCGATGTTTTAATGTAATTGTTATTTTACTGTCTTGAAATCAATTGTCATAAGCATTTGTTGACAGTTCCTATTCCCAACAGCAGAAATAAAATATCAAACAATGTTCAAGGCATTACCCTTTCACCTTGGGCTAACTTGACCACTCCCCGTGCCTGCTGTGAAACATTCAATGTTGTCATTCCAGTCTTTAGTGCTGTAGAGTTTATGCTCTCATTCCTGTGTTCTCGTGCCTCCTCACTGTGGAGAACACAGAGAAAGCCAAAGGAACTGTGATATTCCCACTTCACAGTAGTTGTTGTCCTGCACACAGATTTGTTAGAGCTACTGGCAGCAGGTGAAGGCTGTAAGAAAAGTTTTTCTAGGCTTTTCAAGGGAAGCTAGAATCAGGGCAAATAAATCTCAAGATCAAGAAGATTTGAGAAAATGTTTGTGCCTTTTGAGTAACTTATTCCTCAGGTGGTTCTTTGTGTCTGTCAAATGAAGTTCATTGTTAGCCCAAGTGCAGGTGTGTTGTCTGTGAGGCAAGTGAAGACCTTGATGGGAATGGTTTACATTAAGTCTCCTGGATGTGTAGAGCCAGGAGTTAAATGTGCATGGTCCCAGTTGTCAAGTGGGAGAAAAAGACATGCAGGTTGCCTCTACTATCAATTTCTTAAGGTTTTGACATTGACAGAAAGAAAAATACTTTCTCACTTTTGTTGCCTTTTTAACTGAGTGAAGCTGAGCTATGAATCATGCAATTATTGGCTTTCTTTTTTTTCCAGACAGCTTTCCTTAAAGGGAAATATTCTACTTTCAGCTTTGGAAGCCAAATATTAGTTATGAAAAGAATACAACAAATTAAAAAACATTATTAGCATGAGAATTAATGAACCTAGAGCCCTTATTACATCTGTCAGACATCCAGAAACCCAAAGGGTATTTGCACTAATACGAGCCAGTGACCTGAAAAGATTAAGCACTGCCAGCTAATTATGATGTCCTTATAGTAGGGATCCTTTGCATTGATACTGAGACTATTTCTTTCTAACACAGAGCCTTTGTGGACCAACAGGACTACAATCTGCAAGTGTATAGCTAATGCCTTTTCTGTTCACTGGTAGAGTACATCCCTGTGCCAATGATAGTAATTGCCTGTATGGGAAAGAAACATTACAAGAGCACTTAAATGTATTTGTAACTATTTCTAACTGTTGGAAGTGAAGGAGCCAGAAACATGTGAGGAGGCAGCTGCTGTTGGCAAGCAGTCCCATGTGCTCTGTGGGACATAGTCTGAGAACCTCTGTGTTGGAGAAGGAGGCTAAGTCATAGTTGCAGCCTATGCTCAAAAAAAATTGCCAGCAGAGCTTTGCCCAAAGAGGAAAGTAATGAAAAGCTTTATGGCAGATTTTTAGTATTACTCATTTGTGCACCTTCAGGTGTATCGAACCTTTAGTCCAGACCTGTCTTTTCATCACAATTAAATTATATTTTCTAAGTCCACTGTAACAAATCCTCTCTGTGGTAACTGATGAACCTAGTAATTAAGAAGACTGCTATGCTGGAACAGACAAAGCAAAGATTTCTGTCACGGGATCCTCTCTCCAGTATTGTCCCATGATGGAAGGAAAGAATATGAGAAACAGGACATACAGAAGGCGATCCTTCCTCCTGACATACCCTTGTTCTTCCAGAGAAAGGAAACTTGGGAGCTTGAACAGTTGGCTGTTAAAATCCACCACAAACATACATTCAGTTTGTTCAGTTTGTGCTGGTAGCAGCAACTGCCTCTGTTGTCATTCAATTATACTGGAAAATGTCAATTTTGATTAAATCTCTTGTTGCATTCTGCAAAGCTTTGCCCTAATCCCAGAACATTTATATAAGCTTCTGTGACGTTGCTGTCCCAGTCTGAATGTCACAGCGCTCCCTCCCTATGGTAGTCTGATGTGCTCTCTGGCCTGGCTCTTCTCCTTTGGGCTGGTTTTGGCTGGGGTAGGGTTAACTTTCTTCACAGTGGCTGGTATGGGGCTGTGTTTTGGATTTGTGCTGAATACAGGGTTGATAACATAGATATGTTTCTGTTATTGCTGAGCAGGGCTTACACAGAGCCAAGGCATTTTCTGCTTTTTATGCTGCCATGCTGGCAAGGAAATTGGGGGTGCATGGGAGGCTGGGAGGAGACACAACCAGGACAGGTGATCCAAACTGACCAAAGGGATATTTCAGACCATATGACATCATACTCACTGTATAAAGTGGGGGGAAGAAGGAGGAAGGGGGGAACATTTGGAGTGATGGAATTTAACTGTTTCCCAGTTAAACATCGTGCACGATGGAGCCCTGCTCTCCTACAGTTGGCTGAACACCTACTTGCCCATGGGAAGTAGTGAATTAATTCTTTGGTTTTCTTTGTGTGCACAGCTTTTGCTTTCCCTATTAAACTGTTCTTATCTCAAACTACAAGTCTTACTTTATTACCCTCCCCAGTCCACCAGGTTGGAGGAGGAGAGGGGGATTGAACAAGTGGCTGTGTGCTGCTTAATTTCCAGCTGGGCTTAAACCATAACACCTTTTCAGCAGAGCTTGCTGGGCTGGTCACAGACCCTTGTTACTGGCACCAGGAAATCCTGTCAGTACTTTTACCATTAGTGATCAAAACCACCTTAGAGGAGGAGTTGGAACTAAATAGGCTGTTGTAACACTCCAGCGCCAGGAGCTGCCAGCTCAAGGGCTCAGCTAGGAGTTTTACTTTAAAATATAGATATAGGGTTCTTTAATACCCCAAGGTGGCATCAAGACAATAAGCCACAGTCTTGTTTCCAAGGGGTTTCTTTATTAATTTGGGGGAGAAAATAAGGGAACTTGGAAAAGGTTCAAAAAAGGCACTACACAAGCTAGGCAAAATGTTCCACCACAATACAAACATAGTATATATTAATCCATAACACTTCAGATCCAATAAATCCACAACACTTAAGTCAAAATCCAATCCCTCCAGCTTCAAGCCACCCAAAGCACCAAGAAAGGAGCAAAGAAAGAGAAGCAGAGGGAGCAAGAAGAGAGAAGGAGAAAGAGGGAGAGACAGATTATATAGCTACCCCTGAAATCTTGTGGAAGACCTGCTCTCACATGTGCAGATGGCAGGGCTGTGATGCGTGGCAAACATACGCCCATGGTTTTATCTGCTCTGGTCCCTATGGCCAAACCCTTCAGGTGGGGTGTCTGATCCACCAGCCACTCTGGGGTTTCAGGCCAGGGTGAGGGGCAATGTCCTCACTGTCCCACCAATCTGAGCCTGGCTTAGGGGCTCCAGGTGTGCTGTGTTACAGTTGTCCCAGGCTGTCTGTGACCGACAGCTTTTCCAGGGCTTGGCTTCCCCATGTGGGGCTCCAGCGGCCTGCCATGAGGGATACAATGCCACCCCACCTCCATGAGGTTTGACCCATCCCTTCCCCCTACATACACACACCCCCCCCACCCCCCACACAGGGGGATTCTGACCCAATAATCAGTGATCTGGTGTCTAACATCTGTCCATTGTTTTTTAGTAGGAACTTCTCTGGAACAAGGCAGATGTACCTGAACACATGCATCACAGATTCTGTAGCTCTCCCTCTGCTGAATGAGAAAGGGGAACAGTAAACTAGTACTAAAAGTCAATTCCCTACTCCAGAGGCAGGAGGAATTCAGTAAAGATGACAGAGACACACATAGGAAGAAGATAATCTTCTTATGTACATCTGGATGACCATCTAACCAGTGCAAAACTAAGATGAAATTAATCACACTCAGTTTTCTTCAAACCAATGTTTTTACTTTGGCATGTGTAAAACAACTCTCACACAGGGCTACATTTCTCTGTTTTGTTCTGATTCATCCATACTCAGTTATCCTGGAGCAACTTCACTGTTCCAGAAATATGTCATCACTGCATAGAAAGGATATGTCATGGGTGCAATAACCCTTCAGTGGGTCCCATAGCCCTAAGGCTTCTTCAGGGAGCAATGCAAAAGGTCAGGAGAATCAAGAAAGCATTAAAGAACCTTTAAAAAAGACCTTTAAAGAAATGGCTCATCATATAGTGGATTAGAATTGGAAATTCTAATAGTGGTGGGAAGACAAACTGGATTTCCCAAGGTCCTTAGTATGCCCCACCTAATCCTTGAGTTTAGCTGAGCATGCATGTAGCCTGCGATTTGGGCTCCTTTTGGAAATGCTGGACTTGTTCCTGGAAGGCATTAGCAGTCTGTGCAAAGAGTGTTCAGCTAAACTCTATCATGACATGTTTGGTGGGGGAGTGCAGTGAGAATGAGAATTTGCTTTCCATGAAGTTTCCTAGAAGCTCTACAAGGCAGAGCTGGGAGCGGATGGGAACACTAACCAAGTAGAACAAGATTATAGATCAGTTGTCAGACTGGCAAAGAAATCTTTCCTTCTTTGGACAGATTGCTTGCTGAGGATCATTAAACATTTAGGATGCAATTTTTTTCTTTTTCTTCCCTTAATTTTTTTTGTTGCAATTCCTTTCAGAACTAGTGATACAAATATGAAACACCATTATGACAAAATAATATCCCATTTGTTTTCTGAAGCAAATCTTTCACTTCTGATTAGAGAGAAGAGGTGTTGGAGTTTAATATATTCAGTAACTCAGAGTAAACTGCTCTGCAGAGGCATTTCAAGGTCTCAGTAAACAAACAGACATGTAAACAGTGCTCCTACCATTTAAAGTTTAAGCTAGCCTTACATTGCCAGTGGAAGACGTGCTCAGGCTTAGCAACAGAATGAAAAGGAAAGAGGGATCCATCTCCAGTGAAATCTCTCCAAATCTTGGAGCTAGGCTCAGTGTGATAAGTGCATTTATGTGCTCATCTTCTACTTCAGGTGATTGCCAAATTGTCAAAATAGAACAATTATTTCCACCACTCACCTCATGATGAGTTCTGTATTCAGTGTCAGTAATCATTTAGTTATTTTCAGTTGTGAATGTAATTTTTTCTTATGCAATTGCTACAGCAATACAGTCCCTAGAAGGAACAAGCCTGAAATGGGGTAGGATTATTCCCATCAGTACAAAGTATGGACACACTGAAATTAATGTATGTGCATCTCCATTGTGGTACCATTGTGCTGATTTTGAGAAGGTTTTAAGTTGTCTAAACACAGACGTTTAATACTCTCAGGTGCCTAAAATGATATCTAGTTTCCTTGCAAGTGGCTGGAAAATATGCCAACAGTTCCTCAGGAGACTCACAATCTTCTGTTGCTGGAAAGTAGGTGGCTCTGGCAGCTTTGGAAACTAAAAAAAAGAAAAAAAAATCACATGAAAAAGACAACACCCAACTGAGTGAGGGGATTGAAGGAAGGAGGTGCTGGGTGACATAGGAAAAATGAGAGGATGAAGAGGAGACGGGAAAAAATGCAAGAAATGTAAAATCACTGTCATCTTGAATGTAAAGAGAAGCCTGTTTGAAAGTCAATGAATTACAGACATCAGGATGCAGGAGAAAGAACAAGAGCTGATTGGAAAACTGCTTTTTTACCCTTATATTTTCTGGTAGAAAATGAACAAACCTCGACTAAGGATCATTGTTTGAGGCTTTAACTGAAAAAAAAACAACCAAACAAACAAACTAAAAAGTAAACACACACCAAAAAAAAAAAACCAAAACCACATTTAAACAAATGTTGTCTGTCACTGTTGACAAACAATAAATGAAAACTGAACAAGCATCTGCCTCCTACCTCAAAATTTGATGAGAAATTAACTTTTCCACAGAAATGTCTATGCTAATAGAAAAAGCCAAGGCAGGGGGACAGATCACAATGAATTAAAAAATAAAAATTTTAGCCACTTTGGGTTTTTCTTTTTGAAATGCCTTCTGAGGCTTGACCTTGCTCGCTGTCCTTGTTGATGTCCACACCCAGAGCAGAGTCTGAGCATTTGCACACATCCCCTAAGCATCTTTTTTGTGCTCCTGCACTGAAATGTGTACAACACACATGCTCCACGGGTATTGTGCAGGCCCTCAGGAGCTTCATAGACCCTCTGAAACCCAAAGCACAGACAAAGGTGCCTCAAAGCTGAGCTGTACCTGAGCCTAGCAAAGATATGATGATCCCAGCATTTCCCAGTGATTATATTGGTACCCAAGGAGCATATCTTCCCATTCCAAAGCTTTCTCTTAAACTGAGTGTTCTCTAGTGAGGTCCAAGCAGTCCATATTCACTATTTAAAATTCCAGGTTTGTTCCTACCCAGCTAACATCCAGAAACAGGGTTTGTTTCCTAGTTCTCTACGTTTTCTCACTACAGAAGTGAGACAAGAACCTCCAGAGGTGGTTTGTTCCACCTGTGAACAAGTTTCTAATATAAGCAGGAAGAAAGTCCTTTTGAGAAGCTTCAACATAGTTTGCACTACACACTTGCACAGCAAAACCCTGCTGAGGTTAATCCCACCCTTATTGTTGACTAAATACTTGTGTTGCACTCCTTGCAAAACTCCTAAGTCTGTGCGTTGCATTTTAGGATCAATATTAGGAAAATGCTCTTCACCCAGAGGGTGGTTGGGCACTAGAACAGACTCCCCAGAGAAGTGGTTACAGCACCAAGCCTGGCAGAGTTCGAGAATTGTTTGAACAACGTTCTTGGGCACATGGTGTGATTCTTGGGGTTGTCCTGTACAGAGCCAGAAAATGGACTTGATGATTCTTGTGGGTCCCTTCCTACCCAGAATATTCTATGTTTCTGTGATTGTATGATTGTCACAGTTCACAACCTCCAGGACTCCAGAGAATCCTTCCCCATCTCTGCAGCTCCACCACATGCCTTCAAGATAGACCCGGCCTATTGGCCATCTCTGCAGATAAGTTGTCATCCCAGTCCACCTGTGCTGAAGGACTTAGTTCACCCATGTAGGTTGTATTTGCAAATGTCCATGTTTCTGTGTTGACTTCCTGAATTAGAATTAACTCAATTTTTTGCAAAGAAGGAAGGTTAAGCCCTGTACTTGCTACACCCAACTGGTGCATGCCATATTCCTTCTGCTCCTTTGCTTCCGAGTGACCCACTGACCTGGAAGGGCCAGGTCTGAAATCCATCCTCATCAGCTGTCATCTCCCTCACAATGTTGAAAATCATCCCTCATTGCCAACAGCAAGAAGACAGGCTGCAGCTTTGAGACAAGCCTCCACCCACACATGAAGAATAACCAGTTTCCTGCCATGTCAGTAGGGGGCAGAAACTTCTGTTGCCCAGCTAAAAGAAGAAAGAGAGGGTACTGCTCAGCTGTGACTGGGTTATATACACCCTGCAAACCCTGCTGCTGAGCTGGGCAGAGCCAACGGGAAGCAACAACCTCCCCAAGCTCCCCACTCTCCCAACACAACTGTGCCCAGCAGGTGCGTGAAGTGAGAGAAGCCACTCAGCCCTAATTTTCCTCTCACAACAACTTTATGGGATGATGAAGTTATTCTTAGTTGTAGCAAACAAAAAATATATTGTTTCTGTGGCTTGTGACTGAGGAGCGCTCTGCAAGGATTCTTATTCTTTTTTACCACTTCATCGTTAATGGGGTAATTTCAGAGTGTTCTCATATAAGGTGGCTGAAGTCTCATTATATATTTAAATGCAATTACTGGCTTGGTTCCATTCTCACACAATATCTCTCCTTGGCACTGCATTTCCCCCATTCTGTTTTGTTGCGTTTGCTGAGTGAAATCAGCAAAGAGTCCAGAATTCTTAGTAGATGTGCAATAGCCCTCTAAAGCTCAAGATTCCCATAAATTTAGCTTCACTCCTGCCAGGCATGAAATTGTATGTTATCTCAGGTTGAGTATGACTCAGGGAGAATGGAGGGTAAAAAGAAACAACCAGGAGAGATGGAAGACAATAATGAGGGAAAAGGTGACACAAACAGGCACTTGGGAGTAGACAAACAGACATATATCTATTTCTATAAAATAAAATCACAGAATCATGGAATCATACAATCACAGAATGACTTGGGTTGGAAGGGATCTTAAAAATAATCTAATTGCAACCCTCCTGTTGTGGGGCAGGGGCACCTTCCACCAGACTAGGTTGGTCAGACACCCATCCAGCTTGGCCTTAAACATTTCCGCGGATACATGTTTCTTCCCAGGATATTCACTCAATTTTAAGACAAATCTTCTGCATGAAAACATGTTTCTAAAAGAGTGACACAGAAAGCAAACTGGTTTGGAAGTATTACAAGTGTTATATAACAGCAACCCTGTAAAATTGACAAGTTTGAGATAAACCATCATTTTTACTTTAAGTTACTCATCGTCTCATGTAAATAGCACCCTATAATTCCAAGAGTTAAACTTTGACCAATATACAACATAGCACGATTTTCTCTGGCACACAAGTTGAAAGAAGACACACTAAACACGCCTGGGAGCAGGTTCCCAGCAATGCTTACAATACATTTAATTCTAACCTCTTTGAAATTAAAAGGTTGCTATAACAACATGATGCATTTTTTCCTATATAGCTTTCCTTTGCTTGTTTTTCATCATCACTTTTTAGAATATCAGTTGCCATAACGACAGAACATAGTATCTTAAATGCTACCTTTCAGATATATTTATGCAGTATAATTAAAGGCACGGGATAAGGGATTGGGCCAAGCTTTGGATTAGTTTAAATTCAAATCTCTTCCATGAAACATTCCAATGCTCCCACTAGAAGTAAGACTGAATTTGGATAGGTCTAGCTTTTCAGGGACACTGCCTCTTGCACCTGTAAATATACTTAATTTTGCAATGCCTCCATTGTTAATTAAATGTTGATGAGTCTTCTAAGTTATATCAGCAGGGCTCACTTTTTGGATCTTTCTCTAAGCTGTGATTGCTATTAATTACAGTTTTGTTTCTGTTCTTATTAGCTAAGCTTATCTCTCTCAGAGGAATATGAGACTTTCCTGAGTGAAGCAGAGAGCTGAAACAGCCAGCCTGCTATCTTGCCTTTCAAAGCAGACTGGCAGGCAGGTTCTTGGCTCTGCAACCAGCTTTTTTCACCATTACAGTGGTGTGACCTAAAATCAGCTTGAAAAGAGAACGATGTCTCCCCATGCAGATGGGGCTATGTCCCTGACTCTTCCTTCTACATGGCAGGAATATGCAGAGAAAGAAGCACGGATGAGCTGGGACAGAGCACTCAGCTTCCACGTGCTGCTGTCCTGGTTGCAAAGTGATGTGAGTGAGAGCAGCACCGGGTCATCTGCACTCAGAACTGTATTTGTCACTAGCGTGAGCACCACCCTCCATGGGGACAGAGCCCATCTCCAGTCTGCACCTTCTGGATCATGAAGTCATCAAATCAATAAGTGCTCATGTTTGTAATAGCACAACAGAACAACGATACTCTCATAAGTCTCTGTGCTTGTACTAATGTTCCTACATCCTTGTTTGCCATTTCTCCTGTTTCTCTGAAGTTTCTTTTTAGTTTTGAGCAGGTTGCTAACTCTTTGTGGTCAGTGGTGCCTGTTCCAGGCAGAGGGTATATCCCAGCTCTGAAAAACAAGAGAAGTCATTTGGGCACAGAGCTAGCTAGCAACAGGATGGCACTGAGGTCACTGATATTTTCTGGAAAAAGTGTTTCTGGTGAAGCAGTTTATCGGGGGATCATAAACAGGAACTCTACCATTCCACCTTGGAGAGATTAGGAGTCCCCTTGACCAGAAAAATGAACCCTCTGCCAGGGATAACTAAGGGGAAAAAAACCCACAAAGGAGGTTTGGGGTTTTTTTTCCACTCTCAACAAGCTCAGAGGAGCTGGAGTTGTCCGAAGACCAGAAGCAGCAGACTCCCACGACTCCTGTATGTGCCCAAGGTAAATGCCATGCCAGGGCAGCAGGGTCATACTGAGGAAGGATCCCAGGCTCAGTCCTGAAGGACATATTAGCCTGCTTGACAGGTGAATTCTCCGGGGACCCACTACAGGGCACACCTAGCAAAGGACTCTGAGAGGGATAGCACAGGGGGAAGCAAGAAAGACACTGTGATAATTATATCTTTCATTATTAATGTGTGGACAGTCACTGTGAAAGGAAAGCAGGGATTTCTGGTTTATGGCCAATATCAATATGTTTTATTTATTGAGAATATTGTGTGATCTGGAGTTCTTACAGTTTTGATACAGGGCAAAAGTTGTATAAAAAATGAGGTATGGAAATTATCTGTCTGACCTCCATGCTGTTTGTATGTGCATGAAAACAACCATTGAGGAGAGAATAGTAAAAGACAGAAGTACTGATCTTTTCAATTTCTGTCTTTTAACACTGACACAGAGTCATAAGCGTAAATTACTACAATCAATGTTCTGAGTGACTAGGTCAGGTTGATGCCACACTATTCACATGTACTTCTTTAGAGAGAACTGTGCTCTGGATACTACAGATTATAAGGCACCACAGGCTATCAGCTCTGTGCATGCTTATCAGAGAGATCCAGAGTCCCTGCAAAAACCCAGCTGGAGCATTCTGTGATTATCAAGTTGCAAAGGATTGGTCTTCTTTATTCCTATTCTGCTCTTATTCAATAAGCCAGTAGGGCTTTGGCTGAGGTTAACCAGGTATCCACTACTACCAGCCCTTCAGTGCCTGCTTCAGCAGTTTTCAGTCTTCCCCTTGACACCTGCAGGTTTCCCAGGCAGCTGCAGTTCCAGCTGTTCATCAAAGAGAGCAGATGTGGCACAGCTACCCTCAGGAGCACCTTTGGTCTCTTCACTCAACCATGTCATGCTGCTCTGCCACACGGTCATAGAATGGGACATCTTGAGGATGCCTGGATGAAATCTACCAACGACCCCAAATGCCACTTCTGGGGTGTCTCTGTAGATTAAATGGAGCCAAAAAAGCAGCCCTGTCTTAACAGAACTCAGCAGAACTTAGAGGAGTAAGATCATCCCCTGGTGTCCTGTGATCATACAGGGTTTTTTTAGACACTTAAGACTTTAGCCTCCTACCAGACTCTGCAAAAATGCAGGCGCAGCTGTGTCCTCATTAGACACCTATTAGTCATACAATACCAGGGTTGTAATGCTTTAGTGCATACATCAATTCTTCAGACTACACTATGGGCTGGGTGCCTCCTTACAGCCGCAACCAGGTTAGTTTTAGAAGATTACTCAGAAAACTACAAAGTGTTCACACTTCCCTTCCCTGAGCTGTTGGCAAGAAGTCTCTCAGTAGCAGATTCCCTAACAAGACAGATGGATCTGTCCATTAACATGATGGTTATAGAACTGTGACTTCTTATTAATAACCTCAGAAAAATGTGCAATATCCTGTCCTTCTCTCCCACACTCAGATTGCCAAGACCAAAGAGAAGTAGCTGATGTAATCAGGTTATGCCTTAATGATCTATGGCCAAATGCAGCTAATATATGGTTGTAGGCATGCTCTGGACAAGCAAGGAGCTCAAAGATTTTCAGGGGGAGAGAAAGTGCAGTGTCTGATAGCCCAAGTCCCTGATGGAGTGCAGCAGGTCTGTGTAGCTGCAGAGCTACTGTACAGTGTCCTGTTCACAGAAAATGGCTTGACTAAATATGCTTCACTCTGACCACACACATTTTGAACATTTATCAGAGTCTTTGTCATAAGGTCATCTCTGCACTTTCAGTGTAATCCCTGTCAAGCATGAGCAGGCTGCTCTTGAGGAGCAGGGGAGCCAAACTGAGAAGATAAATCAGCAAAGCAAGGTCAGGATCAGCAAGGTATGAAGATCTATCTCATATCCAAGGAGATCACAATATTATTGACTTTGAAGGTACTTCAGAAGATCATCTAGTTCACCATTAAAGTGGAGTTAGCACTGAGCTGAGACCAAGTTGTAATATACCCTCTGCTTTCCATGGCAAGATTGTCAGAAGGGAGGTAAAGGTAGCTCACATGCCAGCTCTTTAAACTTTGCATTTCAGCAACTATTTGTTCAGTGCAACTCCTTGGTCACTTGCAGAGCCCCAAACAAACAACAGAGTAGTTACTCTACAGAAAAGCAAAGTTAAACTCTATTCATCAGCAGAAGAGCCTCCCTGAATTATTCTGTGTGTTGCAGAAATGTTACTTGTCATTCAGCTTGTGCTCTCCTTCTCAGCTTGTGCAAGGAAGGGGATGAGAGGGAGAGAGGAAGGTGCCAGGCTGTGTGTTAGAGCTGATGAGATGAAAATGACCTTGTCGTTGTCTGGATTCTGCTTTGAGCAATGCTGCGTATCCCTTGGAGGTGGATTAGGTTTCCACTGACAGGCTCTGGGAGAGAGAATTTCCATTAGAATTAGGGCAAGAATATCTATTAGATAGATACAGCTCCTTATCTGCAGCTTGTCTCCTTCTCAAACTGCCTGTGTGCTATCTCTCATTCTCCTTGCCTGCTCTCACAGTTCCTCTGCTCATCAGATTTGTCTTGCTCTCTTCACCTCTCCCTGAGCTCTTCCTGAAAAGATAAAATAGTTCTTTTGCCAGACGTGTAGTGCCATTGCTTGTCCTTCACTTTCTATCTTCATCTTCCAAACCAGGGACTTCTCCTGCTGCTGGATCAAGCAGCATGCAGGCTGTGCAAACCCCATAACATGCCTCTGTTTTCAGCAGGCAGAGCAAACTGCTCGTGAAACTTCTTGTTCTGAGATCATCCCAGCTCTCTGTACACCACCATTAAAACTTCCTCAAATGGGGCAAGCTGGTAAATACAGGTTTACACTCTGATATCACACAGAGGTCCTGGCCTTGATATACAAAGCTACCTACTAATGCTTAAGCAGAAGGCACCCTGAATCTTGAAGCTTTTTGCACTCTAGTTGAGAGCTGTACTGAACTAATAAGAGTGGCCACAAGGACGTGTGTGGCCATTACTCAAGTCTGTGTTCTTATTCCAGTAGTCTGTTTTCAGTTTACCTGTGAGATCAGTGAGAACCATCAACCATTCAAACATCGCTCCTTAAGGATAACTGTGTGGCAAAAGGACACCTTCTTTGAGACTCTGTCTCAACAGACAATACCTGAGGACTAATGCCCAACATGAGGGCCATGCCAGAGCTGTTTCAGAGATTAACTGCCTTAGGCTGTTAGACCCCATCCTTATTTTTAAAATTGTTCTGTTTTCATAGATATGCTTTTATTGATTCAGTGGAAGAGTTAATGATACCTCCTTCCCTATCCATGATGTATCTTGTTTCTCTCGTACATATTATATGAACAGTAGCTAAAAAAATAAAACAAAAAACCAAGCAATAAACCAACAACTCATTCAAAGAACAATGGCACATTTGGTATTACAGCCTATTGTTATACACAGTTTAGAATAGAATGTGAAGTAGGAGGGATTCTAGAAAAGAGAAAGAAAGGATACATAAGATTTAGCAGGAAGCAGAGCTCTATTGGCCATCCGTTTTGCTTGATCCATGCCAGGATTGGGAATAGAGGGCAAAGTCTGCAGAGAATCCCACAAGATATAATGGAAGCTTGAATCAGATCCACTATTCCTGCTCAAGGAGATTTTAGCCAGAGAGGGTAACAGAGACTCTATTCTGCCCCAAATGGTGTTTTAGTTCCTGGGAAAGCCACAACAGCCTACATCTCGTTTGCAATGGCTTTTCCAAGCACGTCAGTAAATACCTCTGCAAGTCATTGCCTGGTTCAATTATTTACATATACTGTAATATATGTATTTACATAATCCATTTACATAATCCATGGAGATGGATGCTGAGAGACCCAGGAGCTACACCTGTCTAATATACTAGCTTCTAGATCAGGACATCAGTCTTGGCCCTGCATACTCACAAGCATTTACTTCTCTGTTGGACTCTTCACTAGCAATGTTCCTTGTGCACTGAATAAGTTTTCCAAGTCAGAGCACTGTGTTGCCACCAAACATAGGAAAAAATCATTTTACAACAATACCCATACTGAACCTGAATGACTTAACCTTCAAAATTTCATGCAAAACAAAAGGTATTATTTTTACTTCACAGGAAGCCAAGAACCAGTGAAAATTAAACCACTGCACTCTAGTCCTGACTTTTGCAATAGGGCACTAAAATGCAAAAAACAAACAAACAAACAAACAACAAAAAACAAAACAAAAACAAACAACAGCAACAACAGCAACCACCAAAAAAAAAACCAAAAAAACCCCCAAAAAACCCCAAACCAAACCAAAAAAACCCAAACCAAAAAAAACCAAATATAAAATATAAATGTTCACTCAGGAAAGAGCTAGAGGAACACTTCTCACACTTTCAAAAAAAAAAATTCTTCTCTCAATTGACCCATTTTCTGAATCTTTTAGCTTTTGATCAGTCAACATTTCCAAAAGAAAAAAAAATATGGCAGAATCACAGAATTACGGAACATTTGCCACCATCTTACTTGAATTGTTCTTGTGAGCAGGGTGATGCCTGCATTCATGTCCCCGTGGTGTCCCTGGCACCACTGAATGACAGCGTGCATTTAGAGGCAGCATCATACACCAGTTTGCACCTTCACCTCTTACATCCACAGGACACTCCAAAATATCTGCTAGCCATGCTTGATAGAGCAGCGGGTTACAGAACAGCAAATAGTATCAGCATTGTTTCAAAGCCATTGTTTCTGAAGCCTTCCTGCTGGCATCAGGAACTCTAAACATAGCAATGTTTTATAATGAACATCCATTCAAGCATATTCATGTGTGGTAATTCTGACAAGCTGGACAGTTGTTTTGCATTTGGGATCTCCAGCCACTGGCAAAATAATGTTTACCCTCTCTCACAGCCATATGTTTTCATGACTAAGATTCATTACTGCACAGCTCTCACAGTCCCTCAACTCTTACTCCACCCTGATTTCCCAGAGTTGTTCTCTTTTGAGAACTGGGAGCTCTTACTGAGAAAAAAAGTATTTTGAAGGAGTGTCTATGATGTAAAAAGATGGAAACTTGAAGGCAAAAATACTTTCACATGAAAGAGAACATTCAGATAATTTTGTAATAAAAGAGGATGCTGCATTATACATATGGCATTGAAAGCCTCCTTTCTGCATACAAGCCATATTGCATTGCTTTCTCCTTTGCAGAACAACATTCAAAATTTATAAAACTTTTCAGCTGGGAAAGCTTGCTAGCTTCTCTCTCCTTTACATGCCTTTTTTGTCCCCCCTCTCTGTTTTTCCAAAACAAGCACAGCTACACTGGGGTTGGTAATTGGCTCTGATCTCTCCAGGGGCCTTTTCTGTCAATAAGATACAATTAGGGATGCCTACCTGCCCTGCTTTGCAAAGGGAAACTAGCAATACCTGTGAGAACATTACATGCCACATTCATAATAAGACTTGGCATTATCAGCTGCATGGACTGAAGCAAATGCTGCAGATAAAAAATATCCAACGGCTCATCACAATGTAGACATTGTCAGTGTAGACATAAGTTGCAAGCATGGGTATTCTATGATGCTTGCTTCAACTGCAATGTTACTGCCCCACCCCCTTCCCACAGAGTCCTACTGGTACCACAAGTTGATGTCTTATTTCAGAGGGAGAGAACCATAATACTGGATTTTAAACACATGTTAAATGCTTCTTGAAAATGGATCAGATAAAAAAGAGAATTGAGTCATCATGCAAACACCAGGGAGCTTGTCTCAAAACTCACAGGCAAATCTTACAAATGAAACAGAAGACTTACTTGTGACATGCTGGGAAGATACATCTGTCTCAGGATGCATTTATTGATTTATTTTTGTGCTCAGAGGAGCAGGAGACTCCATTGTGTCTCTTGGCCATTTTTGGCCATTTCTGCTATCTTCTGGCCTTAAGGAAACACCAGGCACAACAGAGTCTGGCTCAGTTAGTTGATTAAACTGCCAGTCTCTCAAGTGTATTCTTATCCTGCAGATTTTCCCCAGAATTTGAAGTATGTCATAGTGGGCAAAAGCCCAGTAATTCTGCAAGAGAGGGTCTGTCATGGTGAGAAATGGAAGTGCTTGGCTAAAAAACATTTCTAAGACTTATGGCCCAACATTATGACCTCATCTACAGTTTAAAACAGAATCTAAAGACCAGGAACATGACTTCTCTCAAAGAAAAAGGTAAACAGAAGGACAAGATAAGTGCATTCTCTATCAGAGTAAAAGGGATTTGACAGGTATAACCCAGCCCTATGGACAATCCCTGGTGTTGCTGATATTTTGGACAAAATTCAGTTACTTGTCCAAGAAAAATATCTCTGAGAGCTGCTATTGATCTGGGATCTTGGTTAGAAGTTTTTTTAACATGCAGGATAGCTTTGGATATGCAGAGCTGCTCCCTTAGAATATGCCAGGAAGATAAGGAAAAGCTAAATGGTTTGTCCCCACCCACCAACTCCAGGTTTTGGTCATTGTAGTGAACAAAACACAGTATCAGGGCACTATAGCCTTTTCAGATACTTTATGTGCACAAGGTCCCCAGTCCATAGAGGGGTAACTACTGGACCTGAACCTCCTTATTTCTGTATACCCCTTAGGGACATGCTTATGAGAGTTTACCAATTCTATTATCATTAAAGGCTGATAGTGTTCTGATTCGCTTCTCTCAATATTTGTAAATAATGATTCAGATATCTGTGTCTTTCTGGCAGTGGAAAAACAACTATAAATTTGGGTTAATCAGACAGACAACTTCAGCTTAGGGCTTGTTGCCTTACAGTAACAGCTCAAAGCTGCGAGAAGACACTAAAGAATTTGGCCTTATATATCAACTGAAGAGGGTAATTTAAGGTCTGAGCATAGCATGAACACCAATGCTATTAGATCCAGCTCTGGTACCCTAAGGTTAAAAATATTACTCTTTCAGATTCTATCCGTGCAGGTGTCCTTGAGACCAAGGCCTCCCTTGTTGCTGGGAGAGTTCAAAAGATCTTGTCCAAGTGCTAATGTCAGATGGAGTTCAATACAGAAAACTCTAAAGCCTCTGAATTCCCATTAATGGTTTGTAAAAATACAGAGTGCAGTCTGTGCACAGAATTATCTCAGCAAAGCCCACACTATGTTCTCAAAATATGGATTAGTTTCTTTTTTTCTTCAAGAAGGAAATCACAGTGCGTGAAAGCATGAATTGTTTTCAAATAACAGTTTAGTTCAGTTTAATTCAATTCAATCAACCTGGTCCAAAACAGAGTGCTTTGTGTGGGAGCCTAATGTGATGTTTTATTTTATCTGTTACAGTGCTACAGACTGCAGTTTACATTTTGAGATCTACTTACTACCATCTTTGCACATCCTGACCTAGGATGTACAGCACTTTAGCATCACATTAGTGCAACTCAGCCTCAGGCTTAGTGAAGATACAGCTAATTATGTTAACCTAGGACAGCTCCAGGTAGGAAGTTGCATTCTCCATACCTCCTTCCTTATCATCACCCTCAGTACTCCCAAATTCACCCTGAGCTAAGGAAGGTCTGTGGGAGGATCTGTCTGGCCAGGTGAGCAGCAGCTGGTGCTTGCAAACCATGTATGTCCTCAGGACACAGGCCAGCAGCACTGTACATTCTGTGCTATGGAGGCTGCACAGTAATCCAAAAATGACACCAGGGTTTCAAGAAAGCAAAAGACTTGAGATAAAAGCAACCTACTCCCCCTCCTCAAAGACATCACATTTCTACCAGCCAAGGTCTACTGCCTGCCCTTTTATCTAATTTCTATAGACAGATAATTTTCTAGTAGAAATACAATTTTAAAAAATTAACCCCATCCTACACAATTCAGATTATTTTAAACATCAAAGTTTGAAGTCCTATGACTAAAGTTTTCATTGAGATCCTGTGGTATTTTATGCAAGTAAGGAAAAGTAAATCCTGTTTAATTCACCAGTAATTCCACTGACTTTATTTTGTTTCCAGAAGCTCTGTTGGTAAATTTCACTAATAAAAAATGCTAGGTAAGAATGAAATTAAACATGCCACAAAATATTTCATATTATTTTTTGGTGGTTTTTTTTTGTTTATTTAAAATTAAGGAAACCAAGCAACATTTGAAGTGCTACATAAAACAAATCCAGGCCTTTATTTTTGTTTAGTCAAAGCTTTTCTTGATATCATCAGAAGCTTTCATTTTTGATGCTGAATATTTTTAAATATAGATAATAATAATATATTATAATAATAATATTATATAATAGATAATAGTATAATAGATATAATATATAGATAGATATAATATAATCAATAATAATAATATAGATTCTCTCCCCCTGCTCTGCTCTTGTGAGAACCCACCTGGAGTACTGTGTCCAGATCTGGGGTTCCCAGCATCAGAAGGATATGGACCTGTTGGAACGAGTCCAGAGGAGGCCACTAAGTTGATCAGGTGGCTGGAGGACCTCTTGTATGAAGACAGGCTGAGAGAGTTGAGGCTGTTCAGCGTGGAGAGGAGAAGGCTCCAGCAAGACCTTATAGCACCTTTCAGTACATAAAGGAAGCCTAGAGGAGGGCTGGAGAGGAGATAGGACAAGGAGCAAAAACTATTCACAGTGACATAGTGAGGCACCGAAAAAGGTTGCCCAGAGAAGTTGTGGATGTCCCGTCCCTGGAAATGTTCAGGGCCAGGTTGGATGAGGCTTTGAGAAACCCAGTCTAATGAAAGGTGTCCCTGCCCATGGTAGGGGAATTGAGATGATCTTTGAGGTCCCTTCCAACCCAAACCATTCTATGATAATGTGATTTAAATTTTAACATGGTAATCTTACAATTAATGTTTAAAGTATAATAATTTAATGATGTAGAGCTATTTTATTATTATCACAGCTTAAATTTCTAACCAAAACAATAAACAAATTAAAAGTTTCTTCAAAATGGAGCATTGGACTGTTACTGTTTATATCTTTTTAAATGGATTTTTTTTACCTTATGAAAATGCCTTTTTTCCCCTCTCTTTCCTTCTGATCCACTAGATGACATTCAACTCTGTATTTACTAATGAGAAAACGTTGGATCACAAAATTTCTGCTCAGTTTTATTGATTAGACTTTCATGCACACAGTTCAGTTTTTGTCATTTGAAAACAGATGTTTACCTACCTCTGGTATTCTGTTTTATCTTGCTGGGGAAATTAAAGGAGGATAATGAGTGAGGAAGGCAAGAGATAGAGGAGTGTGAAAAATTAAATATAACCCTACCAATGTAACCCTATTTGCGGTGTGGGTTAAAATTCTGGTTCAGTACAAAATACTTTAAGATCATGTGTGCCATTAAAAATATGAATTAATTTTTCTACTGAGTCTGTGCTTTTCCTTTCTCATCACTTTCCCTTTGATCAAAGGGAAAGCATAACTGTAGTGCAGATCAGAAATAAAAGCTGTCAGATTAAAGTATGTTCAAACAAAATGTACTGGACATAGTATTAGTAGTGAGCTTACATGTGGCACTATTTCCATATTACACATCAGAGCCTTTTGGAAATTAAGCCATCTTTTTCATATATGTCCTTTAAGCAGTAGAGCAGGAAAATGTTGCACTAACCAGCATTTGCAAAAGTGTGAAAAAATGCTGTGGCAGCTGGAGGCATCAGGCAATGGATACTGGTGAATTTTGCTAAAGTTGTAGAAAGGCAGCTACAGTGCATGGAAGCGTCCTATGTAATCACTTCTGACACCAGTTAACTTTTCCCTTATCATCACTTCCAAACATCCTTTTAGCTTCTTTCTTCTAGACATAGAACTTCCTCTTGTTTCCAATCCACTGCAATGTTGTGTTGTGCTGCTGCGAACAAATGTGAAATCAATTCTGTGTTTTTCAGCCTGAACTCTCCTTTTTGCTGGCCATCAGCAAAACTAACACCAATGCCAGTGTTGTTCAACCTTATTTAAAATATTCACCACTTAGAAGTTGTACTAGGCTCTGTAGAAGGGGTGGAGAATATTAGCCTGGAGGTGGTAAACACATTGGAGCATCACCTGAATGCAGTCAAGTAGGACTATTAATATTTCAGAAGTCACTCCAGACCAGACCTGACCAAGAGAATTATTACAGTGAGCACAAGAAATGTCCCAAGATACCTCAGGTTGTTCTGTAAGACCTAAAATAGATTAAAATCTAGAGTGAAGAAGAGCTGTTTATGGTAGTTACTGTCACCTGCAAACCTTTTACTTGGTGCTTGTCCTTGCCTTTTAGGTGCTTTTGTGAACATCATCAGCCAGTTAGTGGCATTGGAGAAGACTCAGCAATAAGTTTCTTTCTAGTGACAACCAGAGTGCAGGGGTATCTTCCAACTACCTTAAGACAAATCCTATGTCACCCTGTCAGTCTAACTGAAATTTGATTTATTAAGAAAGGAGAAAGAGGAGATGTCAGCATGAAAATGTTCTGTGGGAAATAACCAGCCATAGGCATTATGTGTGAGAAGGTCAGACTACTGAATTACATCCAGCCTAGAAGAGAGAAGATGCATCTTCCCAAAGAGAAGGAAGTGGTTTTGTGGTTTGGGGATTTTTTTTCCTTTTAAGCCCTGTTTGGGAGGGAGCTTAGGCATTTTCTGTGAGCTCATTAGTAAGTTTTATTCTTCCTGCCATCAGGTCTTGATTTTCCTCTTTTACTTTCAGGATACCTAATTTCATTTTTGTTGGCATGCAAAGCTCAGTGCTTGTTACCATCTCCAGATACTCCCTTTATCTTGCTTTTTGTCTCTAACACAGCCCCCCACACGCACCTCTTTAATCTATTTTGCTTCTACACTGACACTTGCATCACATGGCATACAATACTAAGTTCCTCTGCTCAGATTTGATTTCTATTACTTTTTCTTCTTCTTTCTTCTCTCAAACTCTGAAGACCCATTCCTGAGAAGACCACAGACTAGGGATTTCCAATCTTCTTTTATTTTTCTTTCTGTATCAGAAGAAATCCTCTTGATGGGCCAGACAACACTTTTCTAACAGTTGTCCAGATGAGAAAGCTACAGAATTCAGTGAGGCAGGTTTACACAGTTTTCAACCCCCCATTAATGTTATTGTATGTTATGCTGAGCACATGCTGTTGGTAGACATCATATCTGTCATGTTTACTATGGAATAGTAGAAAAGAGAAAACAGTCTTCCCTGATTTACAGGGTATTGAATATACCTGAAATTTACTCAGGAACACATTTGTAATGAGGCTGAAAATGGCCTGTCAAATGCTGGCTGATGATTTCTTAATTAAAAACAATGATAAATCTTCTATATGAAAGGTAAGAATATTTTATTAAGGTATCAGAGTGGGATTACATAGACTACATAAGGAAAAACAAAAGGAAGAAAGCTGGAAAAACCCCCACCAAAACAACAGAAAATCCTCATCTTAGTTCTGTTTGTAAAAATATGCATGAATACCAATCTAAAAGTGATAAACAAGGCACAAGCAGTACCTTGAAGTGACTACTCAATAAATGACTGAAGAAACATCACCATTTCTGGGCTGATGTTTATTGTTAGAGCCCAGCTTTTGTTTTTCATGCCTTGCTTCAGCAATATGCAAGCTCAGTGGCAGCCCTCCTTTTACAGCTATTGACTTAGTCCTTTTAAAAGAAAAGTTTCCTAGAATTATCCCAAAGACTGAAAAGTGAAGTCCAAACAACTTAATTCAGGGAAGAAAAAACACTGAGTATCTTTTCACAGATTATTCTGAGTTGGAAAAGACCCATAAGGACCATCAAGTCCAACTCTTAAATGATTGGCCCATACTGGAATCAGACCCACAACCTTGGTGTTATCAGCACCATGCTCAAAACAACTGAGCTAAACTCAGGGTCATCTTGCACCAGTCTTTAACATGCTGTCCATGGAACTGATCACAAATATGTATGCTGTGTTTTAACCTCAGTAGGCAACTAAGCCCCACAGCCCCGTTCATCCTCTCAGCGGGATGGGGAAGGGAATTGGAAGAGTGAGAGTGTGAAAACTCATGGGTTGACATAAAGATGGTTTAATAGGAAAAGCAAAAGCTGGAAGCAAAGCAAAATTTTGTTTTGGGGATTTGTTCACTGCTTCCCATCAGCAGACAGGTGTTAAGCCATCCCCAGGAAAGCAGGGCTCCATCACGTGTAGCAGTGACTTGGAAAGACAAAACACAGAATCGTAAAATATCCAAAGTTGGAAGGGCCCCATAAGGATTATCAAAGTCCAACTTCTGGCCGCTATCACTCAAAACATTCCCCTTTCCTTCTTTTTTCATCAGCTTCTACTGCTGAGCGCAATGTCATATGTTATCAAATATCCTTTTTCTTCAGTTGGAGTCAGCTGTCCCAGCTGTTTCCCCTCCCTCCTTCTTGTGCACCCCCAGAATCCTCACTGGCAGGGCAGTCTGAAAAGTAGAAGTGGTGTTGATGCTGTGTAAGCACTGTTCAGCAATACCTAAAACATTGGTGAGTTATCAATAACGTTTTCATCACAAATCCTGAAGACAGAACCACACAAGCTACGAGGAAATTAACTCTATCCAGGCAAAACCAATACTGTTAATTAGTTCTTACCTTTGCACCCAATGCATCACAATTCTGCTTGTTTATCTTTACCACAGATGTCTGCTCAAAGCACACATATTTTCCCAAAGGAAAAACACCTGGTTTTGACTATGCTTCCTGTATAAATCTAATCTGGGCCCCACTGGGGCTGTTCTGTTCACAAGCAAAACCACAACATACAGATAAGATTTGTCACACACAGCTGATTCAAATTTACAACTACCATATAACTCCCACAAGCATGGGCTGCACATGCCAAAACAAGAGTCCAAGTCCTCTGTTTCCTCATCCATACTACAAAAAATTAATGATCAAAAGTCTCAGCAGAAGTAAATCTAACTAGATATAAGGAAAACAATCTTCACTGTGAGAGTGTTAAAGCACTGGAATAGGGGACCAGAGAAGCTATGGATTCTCCATGACTGAACTGGAGAACTATGGTCTGAGTAAATGGTTGATGAGAAGGTGGAAAACTGGCTGGGCTCCAACAGTGGCAATCTGCAGTAACAAGTCCAGCTGACAGACTCTTATTAGTGACATCCCTCAGGAACTAATACTGGGAGAATATAATTTATTATGATTGTTAGCAACAAGGGTGATGAGATAGAGCTCACTCCTGGCAAGGCTGTAGATGATACCAAACCAGGGGGAGCAGCTGTCATGCCAGAGGGTATGACTGCTGTTCTGAGGGACCTGGACAGGCTGTAAAAATGGACTGACAGGACCATGAACTTCTAGAGAGGCAAATGCCAAGTCCCCATCAGGGGT
This sequence comes from Pachyramphus minor, assembly GCA_013397135.1. Lineage (NCBI taxonomy): Eukaryota > Metazoa > Chordata > Aves > Passeriformes > Tyrannidae > Pachyramphus > Pachyramphus minor. The sequence goes on from VYXB01006804.1 coordinate 127,256, forward strand.
GGAATGACGCCATGGAACAGTGCAGACCAGGGACTGACTGGATGGAAAGCAGCTTTTGCACAAAAAGACCAGGAGGTCCTGGTCAACAAGAATGGAATATGACTTAGCCCTGTGTCCTTGTTGTAAAGGCAGCCAACAAGGTATCGGGATGTTTTAGTAAAAAGGTAGTCAACAGGTTGAGGGAAGGGATTATTCACTTCTGTGAAAAATCACAGTCTGGCACTTCTGAGACTGCATGTAGAGCATTGTATTCCCAATTGCACGAGCTGTTGACATACGGGAAAAATTCAAAATTTCCCCAGTCAAGTGGTTTCCTCTGGGTTTTCCTTGCTTCTGTTCATTAAACCTTTCAGAAGTACCACAGGCACTCAGGAGCATCAGCTCCCCTGAATTTCAGTTAGACGTAACCCCTTAGGATGCTTAGGGGTTTCTGAAGCTGTTGCATTTTGGAAGGAAACTAAATAGCTCTGCAAGAAAAGGCAAAACAGGTTGCAAAGCTGACAGAAGAAACCTAACTGAAATGATGTTGAATCAACTCCTTGCCCACATGTTTTTTCTTCATAGTGCTGAAAAAGATTTTGTACCCTCTTCAACTAGACTGCTTGTGTCCTTAGCTCATTCAGAGGAAGAAGATCCTCTTGCTGACCAGGAATAATTCTCCTCTTGTCTTGGACCCTGCACTGGTAACTGGAGAGACTGAGACCAGCAAAAAAGAAAAAAAAATTGGTTTGTTCATTAGAGAAGAAAATTTGAAGGTGAGACAGGGAGGGGTGATGGGCTCAAAAGATCTGTAAAATTGTTTCAGGTGTTTCCTGGTGTAGTAGGCACTGTATAAAAACCCAAAAGGCTGCACTAAATGGCAAACTAAGATGGTTTTTTTTCCTTTCTTATATTGGTTTCTCTTACCTGCAGTAACTGTTTACCTACATTAGACACACAGTTCTGAAAAGAAAGTAAGACATATAATTTTTAAAGCCATGTGTTGCTTCCAAATCATCTTTACAGAGACCTTATAAATATCCAGATATGTCACTCCTCTGCTATGCAACAATAACAGACTTGTTCAAAGCACCTGATGCAATTAAGGTGCTCAAGAGAGGCAAAGATATAGAAGTGCAATAAAACTCAAAGGCTGTCAAGGCTTAATAAAGTATATAATGTAATAATAATATATTAAATAGGGTGGAGGGAGTGCAAAACAATGATGGATTAAAAAAAAGCTGTAAATAAACATTTAATCATATCACACATAAAAAGGAGACTGCTTCGTGGCTCACTGATGTTTTCTAATCTTCCTTTTTGGAAGTCCTGTATGACTTCACAGTTTTTCTCCCATGAGCAACTCAAGCATACAACAAGGAAAAAGCCTCCATGCATTCTTATCTAACATCATTTTTGATGTTGTTATCCCCTCTGTAGGTTCCCTCCTCAGAAGGCCAGTGTAAAGCTGTTGTGTCACTTCAATACCTCTTCACCCTGCAAGGTAGGTATTGCTGCTCTCTGATCAGAGTCCTGTTTGGGAGTGGTTGAAAGTCAGGATGGTTGCTCTGCAACAGGGAGGCAGGACATTGCTGTGTTTGGGAAGGAAAAGCTGAATTTACAGACTTTCTAGGGGAGACAAATCCCCACATCCAGTTAAAAGAAAAACCAAACCAAAACAAAAAAACGAAGTTTGCAAGTGCAAAGACCACTTGTAGTGCAGAGTGCAGATGTGACATTGGAACATACTGGAGCTGCAAACTGGAGCTTAGCTGGAACAGAGGCTTGAATCACTACTTTCCATTTTAGTACAAGTCCCAGAGCTGACTCTTGAAGACAAATTGTGTGGCTTCTGCACTCCTATGAGCCTGGAAGGGTGACAGGTCAAAGAGCTAAACAAGAGGTATTAGGAACAGGCACACGCAAGGGAGAGGCTACACAGAAATGCCCAGCCAGCTGCATAATCCAAATATGCAAAGATAATGCATAATATGCAAAGGTCCCAGATGAAAAACCTTGTTCAGTGATAATTGCAGCCAAGAGCAACTGGAAGAGAAGCTTTGTTTACCTTAAATGTTTTTGCACCCACCCCATCAAGTGACTCAATGGTAGCCACCATATCTGTCCAAGAATTCCAGTTTAATAAGGTAGTAGGACTGGACAGAAGGATGAAATAAGGGCAGAGGGACTGGGAAGGGACAGAAAAGGCTTTTATTTTGTGTCAAAGACTCTTTTGCTGGGTGCTGTAGACCACTGTTTCCATGAAATAGATACCTTTCAAAAAGCTGGCTAAGAGCTCCAAGGAGGAGATGTTAACAACCCAGCCTCTCTGAGCTGTAACAGGGAAAGGATGAGTGAAATTCAGTGAACATCAACTACCTAATACAAATAAAGGTGGTGGAATTACAGAGGGGAAGGTGGGAGAATCTGACGACAGAGCCAGGTACCACTTCTTCCAGGGACTAGAGACAGTCATAGCTGAATATCTACCATTTGAACTGGTGGCAATGCAGGAGATGACAAAAAGATGTTTTCCTATGATGTGGTCAGGATTCTGATGTGTTTTCCTTACTGCTATATCTTCCTCTGACATTCCTTTGTGGTACATGTGGACTCCATATCAGCAAACAGTGAAACTCAGCTTTTAAAGGGAGCAAAATAAAAATTTCTCTTGTCCCAGATTTGGACGGGATTTTTTAACCCAGGTAACCCAGACTGCATTCCCAGGTTTGCCAGCAGCTCCAGCGGGATGGTGGCTTTCAAAGAGTACCCACAGGCAGGTGAAACCCAGCACCACTTGACCTCTGCCAGGTGTCCTGCTGATGGGATCCGTGTGACTGAGCAGAAGGGAAGACCACCCTGCTATGGGCTGGGTCTTGCACCATGTGAGCAGAGGCACATACCCCACTGAAGTGTGCTGTGAGGAATAGATGTGATCCTCCAGCTTCCCCAAGAATTCTACTTCCACGTTTACACTGCTGTTACAAAGAGGAAGAATGAAGTCCTGACACCATTAATATCAGTAAGAAGAGACCCCACAGGAAGAAAAGTGAGAAGCCTGCACTCTTGCATCCTACTCTCTACCTGCTCCAACATAAACCTCAACACTTTCTTTTTGTTCAGCCCCACTGTCATTGCCCCTTTTCTTGGGATGGGTGTTACAGCGTGGCAGCCTGGGGTGCAAGGCTGTAATCCCCCAAATTAATGAACATGTTGGAGATGCAGAAGCATCCTACATGTCTGACTCCTCCTAGTTCTCACTGCCTTTCTCCAGATTGTCGTAGCATGACATTATTGTAACAGTGTTCTGGAAATAGAGGACGGGATGCACTTAATTATACGTTATATTTGTAGTCTGCCAGACTGACAGTTTGTTTTTAATAACCACACACTTAGTGATCATCAAACAAAATTTTTGAGTTGTGCTGACAAAGTGCCAGCTGCGAGGAGCACAGCAATGCAGAGGATGCTAGGACTTCTGCAAACATGGCAAAACTACCCAGCCACAAGCCTGGCCCCAGGGCAACAACCCCAGTACTATGCTGCCCAGCAAGCTCAAGTCAAGGTGTACCTTAAAGTTGGGCTCTCCAACATTTGTCTACCAAAGCGCTGTAAAAAAGCTGTAGTTTTCAGAAACTTTGTCTTGACATAGGGGTGAGAGACAATATCTCCATTTCTTTTTCTTTTTCACAGCCTCCTGTGAGAGGCTTCTGTATTCCCCTACTCCCCATTCAACATTCAAGTATTCTCACTGGTATTTCTTATCTGGTAAAGACTGAGCAAGGACTATCATCTGAACCATCCACAATGATTGAAAGATTCTTAAAGATTATGATAGAGAAGTAAAAGCTCTCTCTATGGTGATATTTCACCTTTATATGATTGCCAATCTCAGATAAATACCACACTAGGTTTTCTTTCCCAGCCAGCTCAGAATTTACCCACCTCTCTACACTCCAATGCTTGTAAAAGCAATCTTTCCTTTCACATAAACCCTGTATTGTGTCCAGAACACAAACCAAAACATTTCTGTATCTCCTGAGAACTTTCAGCATGTTTCTGGTGCTTTTTGCAGCCCTCAACAGGCTTTTTCTCTCTGGTGGACAAACATTGGCTTTAAAACCCTAGACTTTTCCATAGATGCCCTTTATCTCCACTGATAGTCAAAGCTCCAGGTAGAAACATCTGCAGGGTCTCACAAAACACAGCTAAGCTCTGCAGTCTTTGGAACAGCTTCAATTCTGTGTACACACCTTCAAAGGGGACATTCCTAGAGACCTCTTTTTTACGGCCTGGAGCAAGGATGTTCTGTGATACATTCCACACTGCCAGTGCAGTGATACAATGGAAATTATGTTTCCTGTGATTGCAGAGGCTGTGAGAACTGCGGGACCATTGCTGGATAAGGAAACTACTGACACAGTGAAGACTCCTTTGGAAGCATTAGAATCAATTTCTTCCTATTCCTCTGACCACCTACATGAAAAACTGGTTATTTCATTCTTAAGAAGGAAAAAGAAGGAAAGGTGTGCTCTGTGATAGCTGAACAAGAATAATATTCAGAACAATGAAAGACAGAGAAGGAGAGGGAGCTTTGTCAATATTGCAAAATTACATGCTCTGGTTTATGTAAAAAGTACATACTATATGATACAACCCTATATGGGAATGAAAACTCTTTTAAAATCTGCTCTGGACCTCATTTCTCCCTAGAGGATCAATTCCTTGTTCATTCCAGAGGGTCTAGCTTTCCTGTGCTGTTGAATTATTTCACTCTTTCCTCCTGTCAGAGGACAAGACTCCTGGATGACTTTTCTCTGTCTAACCTCCTAATGAACAGCCAGGTGACAGGTCACTTAGTCTTTTTAGGAAGTCAGAGGACGAGAAGTCCAGTTCCATCTCTTCCCACCCTTATTCCCTGTGTTATTCATACGTGGTCAAATTGCCTCTTGGCTGGTTACTCATAAGCCCTGTTGCAGTAACAAAGGTCTTTAAAATCCGTGGAGAGGGTTCCATACCCCAGCACCAGGCAGTGATGCTGGCATGGACAAGCTGAGCACTTTTGGAAGCTACAGGCATGGTCAGTGTGAAGCTCCCCTTGCCAAAGCCTCCGGAATCACGTGCTGTACAGTGCACCCACTGCCCCTGCCAAGTGGCCATGGCAGCTTCTCTCTATCACCTTTCTTCTAGTCACAGGATGCTCCATGCTGAACCCCTTTGCACAAAATTTGGATCAAAGTCTCCAATGGATGAGTTGTTCTGGAGTAATCTTTTTTTCCAGTTCTCCTGCAGTTCAGACTTGTAGTTGTGATAAGGATCTAACTATAGCATGAAAAAAGTACAAATATAGTAACAGTCCAAAAAGGTGTTCCAATGACAGCCCCACTTTCAGGGGAGAGGAAATAAGCTAATACTTAGGTACATGTCTCACACTTACCTTGTAATTTGCCAGCATAGGAGGCCTATTTGTAGTATAGCTGTGACAATATTTAAATATAGTAATTTTGAATCTGAATTATAGATGATGTTTTGTACTTTAACAGATCTCAGTGGCTAAATATTTATCTTTTCATCTTTCAGGTGTCTCCTTTTGTTGGCAGATTTCCAGTTCTCTCTGCATTGCTTCTCTCCTTTGGAAATAAGGCACTGAATAAGGATCTCTCTTCTTCAGAGCCCTGCTCCTCTTCCCCTTGGCTCCTGTGGTGAAAGTAATTAAGAGCAATTGATCGCTATAGAAATATTAATATTTATTATTGGTACTGCACTAATATCCTGAAGCTTCAGCAGCTGTGATATAAATATATGAGAGAGCAATAACCGTGGTAGTGGCAGCTGAGGATTATTACTTCAGCCACAAGGTCAAAAACCCTGCTATCATGTAGGTGGACTCTGAAAAAAAGTAAAGTAGAGAACCTCCCAGGAAAAAAACCTGCAAAACACAGTTGCAAACATTTGCATGCAACACAAATGCAATAATTTTAAGCTCTGTTTCTCTTGAAAAGATCTCTGAGAACTGATATCTATGAATCAATCTTTTGAGAAGTTGATGAATATGGATTGACAGAAAAAAAATCTTCTATTTAAACTTCCTTACCATAGGTCTGCTTACCTTCTGCACTTGTACCACGTGCTTCATTCTGCTGAAAGTTGACTGCAATCATCAGAAAAGTTTGTCAAGGCATAAGCACAGTAAAGGAGCAGTTTCTCTTGGTGTGCCTGGCCTGCCAAACCACCATACTAGAGCATTAGCCTCTAATATTTCCTGTTAGGTGTATCCTACCCACAAAAGGCAATCTTCCTTTTGAGGAAGAATATCGCATCCATTCCACCTTGCTGCCACTGCTGACTGCAGTATCATTGATTTTGGCCAAGAGTGAAGTTATTTTAAATGTGCCCACACCAACCTGTTATTTTGTCTAGAAAGAGATGCAGCATGAAAAATGCATAATTGCAGGAGGCCCCAGATGATACAATTTCAGGGTACCACAAGAAAATGGCTAAAAAAAAAAAATGACACATTAAGAAGATGATAAAAAAGAACGTTTGAGATGTGTCTGGTTTTTCAAATCGCAGTATAACAATTTGAAGAACATGGGACATTGCTTCATAGAAATTCCTCTACTTCATGTCTTTGTCCTAAAAACATTACTTTTAAAAAAATTTTCACCCACTATAGTGCATTAGTGTATTACTATTTATGGGCACACAGATTAAGAGGATATACACACCATGTGTGTGTCTGAGTGAGTTTTTGACAGCTTTATCTATTTACCAATGAGTCAAGATAATTTTAGTTAGATCATGGGATGGAATGATAATGCACTTAAATCTATGAAGGGATTTTATGAAAATGACAAGGGCCAATCATTCTAATTAGTCAAGAAAGAGAGAACAAGATGTAAAAGGATTAAAGGAACATTGTCAAATTACATTTTAGAAACCATCTAATTGTAAAAAGTCCATACTCTGACAACTTACACTTTCAATAGCGTGTCCTGGCTTTGAGATCATTTAGAATTCTCTTGAGAAGGAAATTTTCACCTTCTGTTCATTTTTGGAAGAAATGTGAAAACTGGTTTTTGTACACAGAAGTCTCTTAAGCAATTATACATTGAACAGTTTATTGGGTGTTACATAAAGAAATTAGAGTAAAATAGCTTCTTCAAATCTGCCAGTTATAGCTAAAGTTTAATTTTACTTCCATTAAAACATTTTTTAAACAAATGTGGTATTTTTCAAATAGACAAAGGGAAATACAAGGATATGGGTTTTGTTGTGTTGTACCTGCTGTGCTACTGCCTGTGTCCCAGTGATGCAATTTAGACCATGTATTCAAAAAGAAACATTGGTTTTGGGAATCTCCTTTTGCAACCTCGAATTTGAGACAACTAAAAAAGCCCATTTTTCAAAGTTGCACTACTTAGTTCTTTCTGAAAATGAGGTTCCAGTTCAATGTTTCAGAAAACAGAGGTCCCTAAAACAAACAGTCATTTTGAAAAACTACACTGTTTTTTAAATTGCATAAGCTTTCCAGAAGTAACATGTCAGGGAGTTAAGAAGAAATATTTGATGTCTCTTGGTATTTTCCTTCAAGTGTGTCATTTGATTCCAGTAATTCTTCTGAGGAATGATGGACTAACTGTGGTATGCTAGCACAACTGTAAATATCCTCCTTAACACAATTGTAAATATCCTCTTTCTTTTTCCTGCACAGATACAAATCTAGTTTTGAAATTCTGTTATATAATTGTGTCAGCTAGTCTGCCCTAAAAACATCGCTGACAGTCTTAAATGTCCCTGTTCAAAATATTTTTCGATGACATTAAACATTTTGTATATTATTTCTTGTTTCTCTTGATTTTACTTTATTTTTTTAATGCCACCGAAACATTCCACGTGTTTAGTTAAGAACTAAGATAATTTTTTTTTTTTTACAGAAACAGTATTTACTTTTTCCTAAACAGCCAAACTGTTTCCATAGAGAAGACCTGTCATGGGATGCTGTTCAATACCATCGAGAACTGCTGTCCATTCCAGGCACTGCTTTTAAAATAAAAAACTTATTGACAAATATGAAGAAGTGCAAATAAAAGCAGTAGAAAGCAGATATGCTTAGATAATAGGAGAGTTAGGGATGAGAGCAATGAGAGGTAACGGTCACGTTAGGTAACCAAATGACTATATGAACTGGCTTACAGAGAAAGATAAAGGAAGTTAGGCACAACTAGATTGTCTAAACAAAAATGAATGGTCAGTGTAACGTTAGACTACATGCATTCATAATAAGGAACAAATGATAAAGAGAGAAGGGTACTGTTTAGGGTGACATAACTGGTCATGACTTGACTATTGCCATAACCTGAAGATCTTGACAATGGAAGAAGCATCGCAAGGGAAACTTCCTTACAAGATCTTCAGGTTGTTCAAAACTGCAAAGCAGATGAAGAAAGCCTGATTGTCTGAGGCTAGACTGGGCAATAGTTGAACCTCCTGAGTATGTATTTTACTACTTCTTGAAATTCATATCAGAAAATTCTAGAAAATATTTTAGATGGCAAAGCCAAGGTACAAACAAAGGAAGGTGCTTCAGAGTTAAAATTACTGACCCTGTTGCACTAAAGCTCTGCAGAAAACTTTCAAGAAAGGACCTTTCTGTGACTCTCAGCTTGTGTCACTTGTACAAATGGAGAGTGCAGGTATCGAGCCTTCAGAGGTAAGATGAACTAGATGATGTAATAGATCTTTTCCATCTCTATTTTTCATGAGTGCACAAACAAATATTCATGCCAGGGAACATTAATCACTATTGGGTAGAGGTCTAAATCAAAGAAGGGAAATAATGTTTTGTGCATGCTCAGCACACAATGTTCTAATGTTTATAAGCATGTAATTTCCAAACCAAATTTCTTCAAACAAGGCAATACATCATTCAGGAGTACATTCATTTTCAAGGGTGATGTTTCAAAACAAAGTTGTTTTGAGTTACTGGGGATGAAAAGCATATGAAAAATACCTTAAGTGGTGAAAATCACTTTTTCCCTCCTCTTGATTGGATAACTTTGAAAAAAATACAAACAGCTGGATTGATTTTTATGAAAGTCTCTAAAACCAATTGAGTCTTGGACTGAGACCAAGCACAAAAAATTTGAGCCCCAAAGGTATTATCTTTTTAAGAAAGTTATAAATGGCTGTGATTTAGAATTGAAATGTCATTTTCAAGCTTGGCAAGATCATCATAACCACAATGCTACATTAACTTGTGCCATGCAAAGCTGTAGTGATAACAGAAAAAACAATTCTTGGAATTTCCAATGACCTGGAACAAGTTACTCTGTCAGGAAATCTGTCACAAAACCAGAAAACAGGGAGTAAGAAAGAGGGTGAACTAGAGAAGAAAAGGGACAAAAGGAATAGGAGTGAATGATAGGTGGGGGAATGAAAAACAAAACAAAATTAAAATTAAGATGAACCAGAACAGTCTCTCTCCAATTCCTCTATTTCCCTATGGGAGGATAAGATCTCTGTGGTCAATGTTGTTCATTTGAATGCACTGGTGAAAAACATGAGACGTGGTAAATAAGAAGGCAAAAAGAAGATGAAAATGGAGGCAAGGTAGAAGAAATGGATAAAACAGGGAGATTAAAAGAGATATTATCAAGGCAAGTAATTTTGGAGCTACTGCCAGAATCCATAGAAAATTCCTGGAATGAGTGTCTCAGTTGCAATTCAGTGAGAGCTCACTTAAAACCATTTTTAGAAATCTGCAAAAGCAGGGCCAAATGAGAAGTAGGCTGGGTGGAGGCTGAGTGGAGAAAGAGACAGCCTGGAATTGTCCAAGACTGCAAAGCCATATTTTTTCTTCCTACCTGAAAGGAGCTACAGTTAACATTTGCCAGCAAGGATGTCTCACCAAAGCCAAGACTCTGGAAGTACCAGATGCTACAGAAGCTCCTGAAGCTCCAGGTTTGCCAAGGGTGCCTCTGTGTCAGGGATCTCAGATTAAACAGATTGTGAGGCATGAGATTATCCAAATTTAGCAGCTTTCCTTAAATTTGTTAGCAAACTGAGGTCTCCTGTTGGAGATTCTGCATAAACATACTCGTTAGAGATCTTTTCTGAAATTTCTGTGGCTTCTCAAAACATTGCAATGGTTGTCCTGGTTGCTGACCCTGCTCTGCAAAAGCTAGTTATAAAGTATTTCAGGCAGCAGTCTGTTGTAAGCTTGCTCTTGCCCTTAACAGCATAGGTCTGAAGCCTTATCTGTTTTCTTCTGCTACCATGTTCACTCCTCTCAGATGCAAAACGTTCTTTGCATATTTTGCTTGTTGCCAGGTAGTATTCAATGAAGAACTCCTCCATGAGTTTCAGCCATGGGCCCTGTTCTTATCTTTTTCCAAACCACCTGCAGGAATTGAGAGTCATTCCTAGTTTTTCCGGTATAAACCTGTTGTCATATTACAAAAATCCATTCAGCTTTTGATTTGTCTAGCTAAGAGTTAACTGTTTGCTGCTTCATGACCATAACTCAACGTGGACAGACAACAACAGAAAAAATCCCCCTTTCTTCTCCTCTGACTACAGATATTTTCTCTCCTTTCCATACTCTTATTTTAAACTAGCCATCATTGCTCTCTACCCAACAGTAAGAAAAGTTCAGTGACTCATTTCAACTGTTCTGGACTTGCTGACATTTAGAAACAAATGTCAAGTTGATACCTTACATAGGAGACAAGAGAGAGGTATTGTCCTCAGCTATTCAAAGAACCTTTGTACAACATTCTTAACACTTTTTGCAATATTCTACATATTACATATAAGGGTATAACTGATATCAAACTCCACCTTTATTTTAGCAAGTCCTGAGTATGTATGGCAGGCACATTAAGAACATGAGTCATAAAGCTGTTAAGAGAGTGCTTTGATCCATAATTTCATTCCTCTTGGGAATGTATTTGTATATTAGTTTTAGGGCCATCTTACGTCACACATAAGAAGCTCCTTTTAACCCTAAGGGTGCCTCATGGCCTGAGTGTCACATAATAGAGTCCACGAGCAAACCTTTGGTACAATGTAAGGGTGGCTAAAGGGAGGTATTTGGCAATATTGATTCAAAATACAGATATTTGAAAAATTTCCATTGGGACTGTTTTCCAAAGATAAATATCTTTGACAAATGTGTGCACACAAATATTTTGATCTGGAAAATGCTGATTCTGTAGAAAAACAAAGCTTCTTAAAGCAAAACATATCTATAAATCTCTATAGCTATGTCTAAACAGAAATGAATTTTGTTTCTTCTGTACATCAATAACCATAAAAATGCATTGTGAGACAGAGAGTTTGGTTTCTTGAAGTTTGAATTCTGGATATTAGTTGGAGTTCCCTGGAGAAAATGTATCATTTTAAGTGGTATAAGAGACTGTGATGCATTCCACAGGAAAATAGCTATATTATACTGTGGTATGGCTCTGTTTAATGCATTTTTGAGATGAACACTTCTCGCACCAAAATATATGTTTTTTAATTTTTCACCGATACTTGGTAACTTACTTCAGGGAGCAGAAATAATTTTCAGCTTGATTCTTTAGAAAACAATTGTGTGTCAAGCCCATGCTAATATGCAAGAGTTTTCAGCAATGAGGAGGCTTAGTGTGAAAGCTGGGCTGGGGGTTACTCTGTACTGTTAAAGTGAATGGATAACAGGTACAAAACTTCACAGAGCTGTGGTACTCGTTGCCTTCCTGTTATGAAGAAAGAGTGAGAACACTCTCTGTAGCATAACTAATTTTTATAACATGGTTTTGTTATTTTAAGGACAGTAAAAAGTTCTAGGCATGTTTCATATTGCGAGATATTTAAGGATAGGTTGAAATTTCATTTTGAGGGAAGCTTTTAGGGATAATATCAGCTCTGACATAATTTAGGTGAATGGCCTAGGCAGGCAATTAAAAATGTATTCCAAACTCAAGAGATCCATGACAAAACATGCAAAGTGGAGTTAATTGTGTTTTTTTCCCCACATTAAAAAGTCTACCAGAGAGAAAGACTAAGCAACATTAAATAACTTGTCCAAAATGTCCCCAAAGTTGATGGAAACACAGACACAGTATCTGATATGGATTCTATAAGAAAAATACTCTTTGCAAACGAAGTATGTCTTCTGGGTAGTGATCACAATGGCAGTCTGCCTTGATCAAAGTCAGGATCTGATTGTAGAATGAGACCTGACAACCTCATATTTAAAAGATTTGAAGACTGAGCAGTTAAAAGTTAGAGTGGTTGTCTACAGCAATGAGATATACATATTGCAGAATGAAAACGGTCTGTAATGACATCTAGTCACTTCTGGTTTTAGTGAAAGTCAGAGCAACTAATCCTAACCTTTCTCTTCAAATGGCGCATACACTTTTGATCACAAAGCAAAGAGGAAAAAAGAATGCAAAGCACACATTTTTGATAACTGCTATGCAATTTAAAGTTCAATTTAGGTAGATTTTGGCTAATTCTGTACAAAGTTATGGGCTGTTTACTAGTGGACAGCATTATATATTGTCAGGTCACTTTTATAAAGTTTACTAAGACAAATCTTTTTTTCTAGAGAGATACAAAGGTTTAGGTGTTTCCAAAAGTTACTTTTGGATCAGTTAGTAAGAGAAAATGTTCTGGAAATACTGAGAATAATGCTTCGTACGGCAGCTGTCAGCACAAGGGATGGCTTAAGATCTTTCTGCCCTCAACCTGCTTTCCTTCCTTCCTTATTGCCAACACGCCCTTGGTGCTTACCAGTGTCTTATCAGAGCTCTGCTCCATATTGCATCTATGGGTATAGTCATGTTTAAAATAAAAGAATCTCTTATGGAGAGTTTTTGGGTTGAAACCACAGAGGTTTGTGCGCACGTGTGTGTTAAATAGATTTCCCACATCTTTAAACCAATCCCACACAAATAGCAGAATGGATGGAAGTAAAGGAGTAACTTTTGTCAGGATGTAAATCACTTAAAATAGCTCTGCCATCGAAGGATTCATAACGTGAAAAAATGCATTTGTAACACTGCTATATGTAGATTTGCATTTTCCAGTCATACACAAAAGCTGTCTCTCCACACGGACTGATAGATTTTTATTGAGCTTTCTGATTGTTCTATTTTGTCATTACAGGCAAGCAACAAACCTATCATTGCTTTGTTTTAATTGTCTATCAGGTACTGTTGCAGTCTTTTGGGTCCCTTTGTGCTACACTGTTTTTAATTAATAGGTTATGGACCTGCTCACACCCATGAGACTCCATTAAATGCAGCTGGATGGTACATAACACTTACTGAATTACAGCACAAAATCTGTGTAAATGTACTGTCTTAAGACATGTCCAGCTAAAATTCAATGAAGAGTTTAATGAAGCTTGTCAGTCTGTCTAATAAAGAATACTGTCACTCTGTACAGAGCTGGAAAGCACAGAAAATTTTGTCACAGTCTTTTTGTCAGACGTGATGAGCACTGAAGCCCAAGCTGAAGTATAGACTAGAAACAGTTGCTTTTCATTTTATGTAGTTATATTTCTATTGCAGGATCACTGACAACCCTACAAATCTAAGAAACTGGTTATTTTCACATTTGTTTCTCTAGAGCAATGTGGTGCTATTTAATGCTGTTTGCCACACTCATCTGGTGTTATTTACAGTTGATTGGTTTGTGGAGGAATATGTGGTTGTGTTGGGGATTTTGAATATGGCTGTTGCAAAATGCATTTATTTTCTAATGTTGACCATGATAAGTAGAAAGTTGAGGTTGGTGAAATCCGTGGACACTCTAATGGGCAGGTGGTTGTTAATAAATTGGTGATGAAAATTGCTATAGGATTCTAAGGTTACAGGTCAGATGAAGAAATTATCCTCATACAATATAGATGTCCTCCTATATACAACACCTCGTAAACTTCTTAAACCAAGGTTTTTCTCTGATTATTCTTCTTCAAGAATAACTGCTGGTACCTTTGCACTGGAATTGGTGAAGCTATGAGTGAATGAGAAATAGATGAACTGTTTTGTATTATGCCCAGCTTTAAAATCTTCATGCTGACATATTCTTCAAGATGAGGCTGTGCTGGTATAGGATCCTGGTAAAATGCATGGATATACTCTGAATGATCAGAGAGATTTTATGCTGAGAAATTCGTAAGGCATAGTTTGTCTCAGAGAAAAAAATGCTGGCTGAGTGAAAAGACACATATTTTGTGTATCCTACTTCTATTAGAGCTCTGCTGGTTGTGTCTGATGCACCTACCTGAGGTCCTGTATTCATCATTACTGGGAAATATATAGAAAGCTCTAGGGAACAGGGTGGAAATAAGAGAGCTGGTAGTGCAGCTTTTTCTTGAGGTTCTCTGAGAAGTCGTTTAGTAATATCTTTGAGATTAAAGACAGACATATGTCTTTTTGCCTTGAGTTCCTTTTTGTTCTGACTATCAAAAAATCACTTGCTTGTCTTGCTGATGCAATCTTGCATCATGTATAATTTCTCCCCAATCTTAAAGATTCTCATTGTTTTCAGTGAGAGGTAAAATACAGCTTAAGTGAAGATTATTGTTACTCTCACCCAGCTACATGAATATAAGGTCAGATTTTGAGCTTTCTAATGTGTGATTCCCAAAGCAATCTAATTTAGAGCTTAACAAGATTAAGAGGGCCTAAAAGAGAAAATACTCTTTCAGGGGAAGGAGTTATTGATATGTAGGTGGGAGAAAAGACTAAAACCTGTTTCACCATATAAGTGCCACCAGTGGGGGTGGCTGTCACAGTCCATGAGGGTTATCAGGTCATCTGTCCTCATTTGTTCTCCTCCTTTCCTACTGGTAGCTGTATGCAGAGCGGGGAGCATCTAAGATGAGACAGGGGCCACAGATTTGATGGAAACTCCCCATCTACTCGGCCTGTGTGAACAGAAAGTGTGTCAGAAAGACAAGAACAGGAAGGAGAGAAGTGTGATGGATAGTTGGTTCCTCATCAGTTCTCCTCAGTCCACCATTCTTCAGCCTTCACAGGAAACGGAAGTGGAACATCATTATTCAAGAGTAAATAGAGATGAGAGAGAGGTCATGTAGAGGGGGGAAAAAAAAAAATAAGCAGAAGGAAAGCAAAGCAGCACGAAAAATACTGATCTTTCTTACACCGTGACATGGCCTGGAGGTCCTACTTTGTTTGTTTACCCTTCTGCTAGCCATTGTTTCAAACATTACAAAAATACAGCCATTACCCTGGCAGGGTGAAAATAAAATCCTGCATGAAACAGGGGAACCAGATTTACAGTCAGAAGTCTGAAAATGCTGGTAGCAACAAAACATGTTATAAGAAATGGATATCATAAAAGAGGACTGTATGGCTTCTTAGTCAAACCTACATAGATTTCAACAACATCCAAGTCCTGCAGAACATATTTCAACCACATCACAAGACAAGGAGAAAAGTTGTCCTGACTGAAAATAACTTTCAATGTGCTTGATGGCACAAAAAGTTTTCTGCTTGACAGGACCCAGCATACCAAAACCTAATTGCAGAACTGTAAAATATTTGCAGGTATGAGCAACTACCTAAGAGAGATGAAATGGGGTTAGATGAAAAGGGAACACATTTGACCAGCATGGGATATGCCAGTACGACAAAGTCAAAACCATACAGCCTCCTTTGAACAAACACGATGAAAAAGATTCTGAAACAAATGTTCCTCCTTGAGCTTTTTGTGCCCAAACTCATTGGGATCTTGGCTTTTGATAGGACATACACTGGGAATATGTGTGCAGCTGCTGGGGCAGAGGCTTCCTGCAGTGGGATACCAGCCTTGGCTAAAGGCAGGAGGAAGGACCAAGTATCTGCCAGCAGCTGAGCAAGGATCACATCACACACATATTTGGTCTTTCCAGGTAGCTGGTCATAGTTCAGCTCCACTCTGCTGACACAGAAAAATTAGCATTATGCTTGCTCACTGGAATTTTTAAGTATTTTTCCAGGAACGTTTAGCCCTCATATGCAAACACATTTACCTGAAAAGCTGAAGGAAACCTCTTATTTGCTGAGAAAACTCCAACAAATTTTTTTTTAATATATCTGTTAGGATATCTAGGAGACTGAAAAAGCAAATAACAACTGATTCTAATGTGTAAAGTAACAGGGAAACCGGTATATGATGCAGGTACTAATGCCTTTGGAGTAACAGTAATATAATTATATAATAGCCAGAGAGAGCAGTAATGTTCATTGCTATACCATGGGTACCAATTACTATCCCAACTCTGCCTTTTCTTAATTTTTTTAGAATTTATCCATGTAAAATGCTATGCTTACTCAAGGACAATTACATATTTTCTCTAACTGCAGCAAAACACATTTCAAGACCTTTAAGGAAGGTGGCAAGGAAAAATAGTCTACTCTGTTGATTTTCATTAAAGAATTAGTTAAATTTTTATTTTTTTTTTAAACAAATCTTCTAATGCCTCTATACTTTGCAACAGAGGCATGATATTTTCTTGATGGTGGAGCTGAGAAATAAAGAAAAGCTCTTTGTTATGACTGACAAAATCTAGTACATTTTATAAGTCAGAATTTTTGCATTCTCACTAAAAAAATCTTTTTTACATTTTCCTATGTGTTGTGCACGCTTCCAGACTCTCCTAAACTGTCTCTTCTGGGGTTTTTTGACTGTGTCATAACACTAAAGCCCCCCACCCTGTCAGCAACATGAAACAACTTCCAGAGATCTGAAATCCCCCAGTGCAGCCACCACAAATAGTTTTAGGCCACAGAAGTGCAATGTGTGTTAGCTTCCCCTCCTACACTTAGTTCACATGG
Organism: Pachyramphus minor; assembly: GCA_013397135.1. Taxonomy (NCBI): domain Eukaryota; kingdom Metazoa; phylum Chordata; class Aves; order Passeriformes; family Tyrannidae; genus Pachyramphus; species Pachyramphus minor. The sequence goes on from VYXB01006804.1 coordinate 144,073, forward strand.
ACAGCAAGAGTCTACTGATGATATCAGTCAGTTATTTCATTAGCTCAAATAACAGAAGCTCATGTTGGCACCCAGCCTCCCAGGGAAGGAAAGGGACTTATTCCATGTGAGACTGTTCAGGTGGAGAAGTCAGGGTGCAAGTCCAATGAAAAAATTATCTAGAATGCCAATATTAAAAGTTTGGAAAGTCAAATTGTGGAGCTGAAGAAACGTCAAAATTGTACCCAAAAACATACACTGCTTTCTCACCTGGGATTCTTGTCTTGTTCAGTACACAGAGAGTTTAATAGATGAGAGAGGAGCTGGCAAGAATGGAAAGGATGTTCTCTGCTTGAAAAGCTGGATGGCTGAGCTTTATTATAAATTCTGTTGCCACCTTTCTACAGGATGATGGACAAAAGTGTAACAATAATTGACATATACAGGAAAGGTTGATTATGTTATGCAACTCACCTTAAGTCTGCTATCTCTTGGTTGTTTTTTCAACCTTAACCTTCTTTTAATACATTTTTTTTTTCAAAGAGCATTTTAATACAGTCTGAAATGGGTCTGTTTCTCACACTCAGTAATACTTGTTAGCAGGCTGTTCAGTGCTGATCCGTTGCATACAAGAGGCTCAGTTATTCCTTCTACTGCAGACCTGTGTCCAGGAATCCTGCTATCCCAGTGCCTCAGCCTTACCCATATTGCAATACATCTTGACCATGTGGAGCTGTTCATGAGCAAGTGAAAGTCAAGCGGGTTTTAAGCTACTGTAGCCTATGCTATGATTTGAATCTACTCCTGGCTGGTTCTTCAACAGAAGAATTATGAAAACATTGTATTATCCTCTTTATCAGCCTTCTGAGACCTTGGTTAAACAATAAGGTCAGGCAAAAGTGCAACCAGGCTATTGCATGCCTTGTTTAGAGAGGTGTATGTGTGCATGTATGCACAGGCTCATGTCATAACCTTTTGCAAGAACACTGCATAAGAACATACTGTTTTTTACCTTGTGGTTACTGACTTTTCTTGTTTTGCAGTATTATCAAAGAGGAAAACACACTTTTCCTGGAATTGTTTTTCCCCTCGTGTTTGTGAGAACATTGGAATCCTCACTGACCTGTGCTAATAGGAACCACTATCCAGCTGAAGAGAATGACCTTTGCCAATATCGAGTTCGTCTTGCAGAAACCAATGGACAGGGAAAGAGCAAGAAAGCCAGAGACAGTTCCGACAGTAATGGGCTGTAATTGAGTTCTCAGCCTTGCTTTAAGTGCCTTGGTGCGATTGTCTGTGAAAGTTGCTCTGTTTTATGCTCTTTGTTAAGTTCTGTCAAGCCCCATTTAAAATAATGAGGTCCCTTCACTCACTTTCTCTCCATGTAGTTCAGAGCAGACTAGAACTTTCAAAGGAAGAACAAAAACTCATCTGCAGAGAAGAGGGGGATGTTGTAAATTACTGATACCCAGGATTCTTGCAGAGGCAGTTAGCCAGGTGTGACCTTGACAAAGGACAAATCAAACACACGTTATCCAACGCTTCCAGCCAACGCCTTCTGTTCCCAGGAGGTGCAAACTCATGCTGGATGCCTGATAAAGCTCCTGCTTTCTAGCAGCCTATACTCTCTCATCAAGTGTGTGAATCCACAACACACGCCACAGGGGCAGGCTGGATATAAAGACTAATGGGTCTTAGAAGGCCCTTTATGAAGGTTGTGTTTGAATTGGTAGCAAAGGCCATGTGTAGAGAGGTGCTGAGCACTCACAACTGTACGTTTCTCTAGTGGAGCTGAAATGCCCATAGTTCCCTTTGCATGGAAAAGTTATCCCAGAGCTGGACCTCTTTAATAAACTTTGCAAGAGCATGTTTTCTGCCTGCCACTCTACATACTGCCACTCTACAGCTCTACCATGAAGTGATTGATCTCATCATCAGGTGTGTGCTGTAACTATCCACAACTGTTTAGAGTGCAATAACCTGCATGTCAGACAATATCAAGCAGCAGATCCTGCAACTATAGAGGCTAATGAAAGGGTATTTTGCCCTCATATAACTCCTTTTAATCACCCTTGAACAAAATCTAAAATATTAACCATTGTTCTGAGACAAAGGTGGGCATAGGTTTAATTACTACTTGCTTTCCCTGTACTAAGAGGACTGGAAATCAGACACAAGTCCAGCGGATAATAGTGTCCTTAATGATCAAAGTAGGAACTTAGGGCTTGAGGGTATAGTGGTTTAATATTTCTGGGCTGATGAAGGAAGATCCAGTTGGTTTGTCTCTATCACAGCAACACCAAACTTCAGTGTCTCTCACTTTATAACCCTTTTTTTTTGAGAAAGGAGTAGATACCTAAAACTCCAAGATACAAATTTCTTTTCTTCTCGGGAATAGGAACCCAAAAGAAATTAACTGATAGGCTGAAAACCCTAAAGACATAAGTACCTGGCAAGCAGAGGCTTGGAAGAATTCATCACGTGACACCCGTTGCAAGCACTGGGCTTGCTTGCAATGTATTGACAAACCATTAGATGTCCCTTTGTGCCTTGCAAAGCTCCAGACAGGGCATAGCCCCAAGGGAAAACAAACAAACAAACAAACAAACAAAAACCTACAGAAAAAAAAAGTGGTGCTCAATCTGTGCAGAAACCTTTCTGCTTTTTTTGCCTGTTTTGGTGTTATTTAGTAAATCCACTTGTCCAAAAAGGAACGTGCTTCTTCATTTCATGGTATAAGCAAACTACTGGCATTCATTCCACTCTGTATTAGGCATGTCCTCCCAGTATGTTGGTCAATATTAGACTTTAAGGCTGTGGGAACAGTATGTAGAGTGGCAGGCAGAAAACATGCTCTTGCAAAGTTTATTAAAGAGGTCCAGCTCTGGGATAACTTTTCCCTTGCCCGCCTACTGCAGGAAAAGTTATCCTAAAATACTGAAACAGCATCAAGAAGTGAGACTCCCAGAAAATGTAGCAGGCAGGATATGGCTGGGAGGGAGGGTTTCCCAAAGCTTCTGTGGTCCGGAGGAGGGACCCTCTGTAAGGTATTAAACAATATCCCTTCCTCACACGGAACAAGAATCTGAGTTGTCTGTGTTCTGGATGCTTGCCTCTTCACCCATTTACTCCTGTTTTATTGCCAGTTTACTACATTCAGCATATGCCTTAGGCATAAAGAAAGGAAATGGAGTTTATTATTTAGTCATAAGTGTAATTTTATGATGTCTTAATTGGTGAGGAGACAAGAATTGTTTGCTATTCCAGCTCTGACCACATTCAGAGCTGCAGAAAGAGACACAAGGCTGAGTCTGCAAGAAACCTTGTGATAACTCATTGCTAACAATCCCCAGAGCTGCTGCTTTTCTTCTACAATATTGCTTTTCAGGATTCATTATGCTTTCTTCTTTCTTCCCTTTTGAACACTTTCCTTTTGCCTTTTCACAAAGATCCCATTACCAGTACTCTCACCCTCTTTCTCACAGTCTCAGAATCAGGTAATATATTTTTATGTTGGATCTCTTTTTCCTTCCCTTCTTCTGTCCATAACTTTGTTCTTCCGTGTATAAGCAGGCTTGGACAAATCATTGTGAACTCCAGCCTTTAAATATGGTGTTTATTTGCCTTCTGGTTGATTTTATCCTTACAGCTATTTATTATTGGCTGTTTTCTTTCTTTGGTGTTTCTCAGTGGTGGCACTCAGCTTGCTTTATTATATACACCAGTCAGTGAAATTTATATCCACTGTTCTCTCATAATAATAGTAAAAAGAAGGGAAAATATCTCATTATGTTGTGCGTCTTGTGTGTTTATTAGCAGCTTGGAAGGGCTGTCCGGCAGTGATGTTGCTGATAGAGTTCTGGAGCCACCAGATTTGAGACGGAAAGTGGCATTTGTCCTGCAATGACAAAGACTTTACATTTCTCATCTTGCTGACTAGCTTACTGTCAGTTGCTTGGTTGCTTTTTATTAAGATATTGTTTTGTGCTGTAATTTTTTATTTCAATTCTACCGCTCGTCTACATTTAAAACTGCTGTTCATCTTTCTGCTCAGGGCTTTCTGCAGCACAAGACGTACACGGACTATGACTTAAAGCTGTCTATGGAATAACTGGAGAGCTGGGAACTATGTGCTCACATAGCTCATCCATTAAATTTTAGGGACTTGGGTTGGGTGGTTGTGTAGAACTAGAGGGAAATGATATTCTAGAAGTACGTGCTGTACACGTATTTGCCCACGACACAGCACAACACAACAGAGGCTGCCTGCCAAGCAGACACCCCCAGCTAAATGCAGAAAGCTCATACAAAATTGTCACAGGAAATTTTTGCAAAACAATCAGTGCCACACAAGCAATCTAACAGTTACATTTTCATAAAGCTTTCCAGGGATTTGGGGAGAGGTTGCCAATTCTGTTTTACCTGAACCACACGCTGAGGTGAGGCTCATCTGAAAAGCTGGCAAGGCAGAGTAATGTGCTCTGCCACAAGTCTATGACATTCTTCACTGTAGTAGCCAGGAAGGAACTTGAAGGCTTAAGTTATCTGTTCGCTGCATCATTGCCTGGGGGGGTGAGATCCACTATAATATTGTTACTGTTGGGTTCAACTTAAGAGGCACTTTTTGCAGTCAATTATTTCTCAGAGGTGGCTTGACTTTGGTCAGGTAAGGACCAATCCATACAAGACTCATTAGCATTGCAGTTGGATTGTCCCTTTGTCATTGTTTGTTCAAAGACTTGTTCTGGGAAGAAGGAAGTTTGCATTTTAAAAAAAGCAACCCCTTCATTTGAGATCCTCATCTCTCCTGTATTCTAGCCAAGCAAGTAGCCAGAAAACAGAAGATAGGTGTCTGGGCCGTGGTAGTAATAGAATGACATTTGCAGAAATATGAAATCCATGCTGAGATCCATGTCTCAGACCTGAAACAAGGGAAGACTATCTGCTGTGTCCTCAGTGAGATATTATGGCTGAGGACCAAAGTCTCTAGCTGTGTTTCCTCTTGCTGCAGCTGCTTTCCAGACTTGTCAGGCAGTGTGACATTCAGAAAGGTTCTGGATCACAAGCCTCCTGTGCCAGCAACAGACCTGGGGAAAAGCCACAGTGCTGCTCCTTGCCACTACCTGAGAAGAGCGATGGAGTAATGTGGAAGTCCACTTCCTTGCAAAACTGATAAGTCTGAAGCTGCAATGAATTTGCCTTCTTATGATAACTGGTCCAGCTCTGTAGGAAGTCAGAATCCCACCTTAGGATTTAGGGGAGAAAGGAACTGTTGGGATATAAAGATCTGCCCCCTGTAAAAAAGAGAACTTATGCAGATAGCTGAAGAAGTCAGCAAGCTCCCCTTGAGTGGGTTGGGATTCAAAGAGTTTGATATTGCTCTGGGAAGTAAAGGGAATATGAGAAGAAATATTTATAAAGAATCCACTGACCATTTAACAGCAATCTGCTTTTCATTTTGTTTGACTTGGATATTTATGGGAGATGTGGAAAAAAACATGTGAGTTTCCCACAGAAAAACCTCTGATGCAAAGAAATCTAGGGGGAAAGCTTCTTTTACTTTGCTATAAATCACTTGGCACAACCTTTTTTAACATGACAGCCTGAAAGAGCCTGTGTCTCATGTCTCTTATCCCAGTTTTAGTTAAACTCTGCTCAAAACTCGGTCTAAGTGGTCCTCATAGGAGGCAATGCAGCAGTCTGCGAAAGTGAATCAGGCAAGAGGTGAGGAGCGGGAGAGTGATGGAAGTCTCACTTCTATCTGGGCTATTTTTACACTGCTCTCATCAGCACAGTACCAGTATGCCTTCCGCTGGCACAACAAGCTGCACAATTAGCATCTTGCAACTGTGCCTCTTTCTCCTCCCTCCTATCCCCAGTATGCTCAGGGGGATTTTGTTTTTAGCTAAATACTTTATATGCAGGACTATAGGTTTATACATCTTCAGTACCTGATACTGGAGATGGTGAGTTGCTAGTGAGTAAACCAGCAGCATTCTGGCAACATAACATAACATAACACAACAACATAACAAAACAAACATAACATAACCCAGTGTAATGTACATTCTTCACACGTAACATTTATTTCTTCTTTGAAAAAAAACCCACCAACCTCCAAACATATAGAAAGCTGCCAGTGCAGTTAGTGCCAGCAGGGAAGATACAGGAGCTGTTTCCTGATAGGAACAGCAGGCATCCATGTTGGTATAAGAGGTGGTAAAGGCCAAGTAGGTGTGTTTGATGAGTAGCAGTGGCAAGTCAGCTTCCAGTCACTACAGCAGGGAGGCAGACAGGAAAGTAAGGCTGAAATACAGAAAAATGAGGAGGGAGACTACAAACTACGACTAAGTAAAGCTTTTTTCCTGGGCCATGAATAGGGGGAATACTCTGGGCCTTGCACACCTGCCTTCTTCGATGCCATTTGATCTCTAATTGCTGCAGCAGCTTTGATGGGCTGTGATCCCCACTGTGGCTTTGAGACAAAGTAAAATATGGGCAAAGTAGGAACTCATCGATTCTGGTACATAATTCATAAAACTTCTGTGTAAAAGATCCAGTTCATGAATTCCAAGTTGATGAAATATTCAAAGGAAGATAAATACATTTGCAGGTATTAGACTTCCTGGCACTTAAAATCTCTCAGGACATTGTGCCAGAGAGTTCCCAGCGACGTTAATCACACTGTGCTATGAGTAACCTGCTGCAGAGTACATGCTCTGCCAGATAAGGAGAGCTAGGAGAGCAGGCAGTTGGAGAACCATGCACAGCACTAAAACCACCATGCCATGGGCTGGGATGGGAAGAGGATGCAAAGCCTCTGAGGTGGACATGTTTGTCCTCTGAGAGTCTAGCTCCCAATCACCAGGCTCTGAGGATAGCCAAGTACATCATATGCACTGCTTTGAGAGAGGACATGTGACAGAGTCAAGGAGAAAAGTCTGGGAAATCCCCCAGAAAATATTTCCTCTCAGTGGAGCCACTCAGCTGTGCTAGTCTGTCCCAGGTGTGCACTGGTGTGTGGAAGCCATCAGAGACCAAGTACACAAGGCACTAGAAGGTCCTGAGCGGGCAGGGGAGTGCACCAGTGACCACGTAGGCAATTGTTATCAGTGATCTCTCTGGCATATTCTCACAGCCATCATCAAAGGCCCTAGGGAGAAGGACTCTGTAAATGGTGGAATCTCCCATGCACCAGGGACATGGGTTGACTGTGGTCACCACAAATCTCTCAGCATTCACGTTTCCCAGCTCTGGAGAGGTGCACCTAGGTCTTGCACCTCAGCTCCCTCTGACATCCCAGAGACCCTCATGGCATCAGCACCTCACACGCACCACAAAGCATCATCATTGAAGGCACAGGCACATGGAGTGTTTATTTTGAGGGAAATAGATTCTTTAAGGTGTGCCATGACACACCTCACTCACCAGAAGATTGCATCAGTGTTTAGACAGTATCTACCTGCTGAAATATGAAGGAGATTTTAGTCAATAGAACTTGTGACTACCCCTCTTTCATGTTGAGCTAGTCTCATTCTGTGAGGAGAAGAAAGTCATGCTCCCTTTCCAACACTCCTGACCAGACCTGACAGATCTTTTGCATGCTAGACAAGAAAGTCAGCAAGATGCAAGATGAGAGGGAAGAGCAGAGGCCATTGAGTTGCATATTTTTGAGGAGCTGGAAAACAATATGTCAGAAAAGTGTCTAAAGTCCAACAATGCAAGTTCTCTGTGTCATTTGGTTTAGGAACTGCCCTATTCTTGGAGATACACAGGAAGGAAAAATTTAGGTCTTCCTGTGGAATGGAGATTGCCCAATTTTTATATTTGTTTTAGACTTATAGCTCAGATTCTCAAGAATATGCTTATAGCTTTTTTCCTTGGGGTAGGAGTAAAAACCTAGGATTACATGATGTCAAAATGCAGCGATAACCTCAACGAAGTAATATCCTAATGGTTATAATAAGCATGACCTTCTTACTCAGTAGCTAAGTGTATGACTGAGAAAACAGGAATCACAAAATAGTCCCACAATATGGGAATTCAGCAACGCTACAAGACAAAAACAGTTGAAGATACTCTGAGAAATGTTTAGCAGTAATCCCCACTGATTGGGAGTGTAACATTTTTTGTATGCTCCTTTGTAGGCTTCCTAACCAGTGCTGCAAGTGCTGCCTTTCCACTGAAGTTCTGCTCAGAAATCCACCAAAGTCTCAGAGAGGTGTCCATATGCTCGTAACAGTCATAGTCACTTATATGTAACTATAAAGGAAAAACAAATCTGTCAGGTGAGCCAAGGAAGATGTGCTCTGTCTCTAACAGTCACCTAATGTCCAGAGTGATGGAAATCAGATCATCCTTTCTTCTCCAGATCAGCAAAGACTGAACCAGCTGACATTTGGTACAGAAAAGTGATGAATTTCTAATAACTTCATTGAGAAGATGATAACATTTCCACAAACTATGTTTGTTCTACATATATTTTTTCAAGTGTGTTTTTTTAAAGTTCTCATTAAACTTAATTTAAATGTCAACCTTCTCTAATCTTCAGATTCCAACCCTCAGGACAAGAAAGGTTTGTATAAGTAAAGAATCAGCTGTTACAGAATTACAATCAATGTCTTCAGGAAGGCATAGATTGTCTTGGTCTTAGTTTCTATTTTCTCCTCTTTCATTATTAATGCAGCTAATGGGCCTAGAGTAAATAGGAGCAGAAAATATTGTTGCCAAATGTTTTAAAAGGTTTTCAGCTGGAGTACAGAGAGTTATTACATTTCCAGAGAGCACAGAATAATTTGTTTATCTCTTCAGTAGTTATAGTCTTTCATTCAATGCAGTTGTGAGTTGTTTTATTTTATTATACTAGTGCCAACAGATCCATAGAGAGACTATTTACTTTCAAAATGAAGTAACCTATGTGTGTACATTAAGATATTAGCATGCAGACTGCAGGGTACTCCTAAAGGCTAATTTAGGTAAAAATAAAGGAAATCAGTCTGCTCAGTCTTTTCAGTGAAGGGAAAGAGCTCTTCTAAGTGGGTCAACTAATGGCATTTAACATTACGTATATAACCATTATCTCTCCATAGGCTGTAAAGGGAGGCTGGCCTTCCCCATATTATCATTATTCTTGTAAATATCCCTATGACTAGAGCATTTATTGACACAATGACATTGGGGAAGGTTAAATCCAGCTTTAACAACCAAGTGCATTTATAATGGATTAGTTAAACTGCATTAAATCCTTGCACAGCCTCTGGAAAATGGAAATCAACTGAACTGAATAAAGGCTATATTTGTTCTGAAGAAGCATCCATCACCAGATCTGAATGCAGTCAAATGGGCTTTAAAAAACAAACACAGATTTTTTTTTTTTCTGAATATCACTGTGTGGACAATATTCCTATAAGTGTCAGCACAAAGTATATCACCTGCTGTAAGTTTATACCCTGCTTTGCTGTGCACTCCTTTTTCCACAGACAGATTTGAGAGTCTAAAGCCTCCATCCTAGAATTGCTGATCTGATTTCTACAAAGCTGTAGCTATTGCAGAGGAATTCAGTTGGCAGACCTTGCTGACAAACATAGTAAGGTCTAAAGATTTTTATCTATCACCAAGTGAAAGAGGTCATATTTATTTTACATCTCTTTTTATTATTTTTTACACAGTATGTTCTCGTTTGGCAGACTGTACCAGGTGATGTGTTGTCTGCATTTGCCTCAAGAAACGCGTTTAATTTAAGCAAAACTTTTCCATCGTTGGTTTTCAAATCTGGTCTGGAAACATTCAGTAGGAAGAGACAACAGTTATCTCAATATTTCACTTGTGATTTTAAGAGAATTATGGCTTTGACTAAAAATACAAATGAAGTAAAGACTTTCAAAGACCACTGCAGGAGGTGCATGAAGGAAGCTGTTGTTGAAACTAACCTAAAGTGGTATAATTGCAGAGGCTTTCCCAGGTCAGTAATGGGATGCATCATCAGAGCCATCAGGCATTGTTGCAGACATGGAAGAGAAAGTGAAGTGCTGGTCACTGCCAGAGTATTGTCACAGTTGCTTGCTCACAATTTGCTTGATGGTATTCATCCCTTGTCTGTCCTTCCCTTGGCAATCTGACTATGGAGGAGCATACAGATGTTCACTGTAATATGTACAGAAGCATTTTTTATAATCTTAATCTTGTTTCAAAGTTCTCTAAATTGCTGTGGAAAGAAAAAATGCTACTTGAAAGGAAACTGGTTCAGAATGCCATAAGGTAGGCTTTCTTCCAAGTACATTTCCATCAGAAAAATATGGCCCGTGGATAAATTACAGAAAATACTCCTTCTCAGTGTGAGTTGATAGAACAGATTTGTCTGTGCAAGATTGCAGGTGGAGAAGATCTCCTCTGAGCTGAGAAGCAGCATCCATGAAACTTCTATGAAATTAATTTAGTGCTGTTGTTTGTCTGACACTTGAACTGGACTTAGTATCAGTGGCCAGAATCTCACACACTGATGTGCAAAATGCTGTTGCAGCTGGTCACTCACTGGACTTTTCCTGAACAGACAATGTGTCTCTGTTTTGCTTCAAGTATTTTAATTCTGTGATTCAACAAGATTTAGAACAAAACTGTCAGTGTGACACAATGAGACACAAAGCAGGATTGAAGTCAGATATCTTGAGATGAACAGCTATAGTATCAAGGACCCACACTGAATCAAGGACTTGCTCTTGAAGGAAATTTTTTGAGATAAGCTAAGTTTTACAAAACCAAGCACTGATCAGTTGTATGCAAATAAATAAAGCAGCAAATCTCCTTTTAAAAAGAGATTGGTAACATGATAAAATATTCAACAAGGCAAACAAGACAAAGTTTAAAGTGAAGGGAAAAAAAAGCAAATTATCTCCTGAATGGCAGTGTGCCAGCTCAGCTCTTTCACTTCCACACCAGAGATGATTACTTACCAGAAAAAAGGCAGAGGAATTTAACTATACTATCACAAGTCAGGTGAAAAGAAAAAAATGTGACCTGGTTAACTGCATGGCTAGATAGAAAAATATTTCTGAGAAACACTAATATCAGTGGACCTAGTAATTTAGCATCTTTCCCCCACTATTGTGGCCCAGGTCTCCATATCCTCTGTCTGACATTTTGTGGCACATCTACAACTGTGGTTGTCCAGAAATAGCTGGATTCACAGACAAAGCAGAAATTACACAAAAGGATCAAATAAGGTCTTAGTTTTTGTGCCAGCCCTGATGATGTGTTTGTGTTTTCATAGTGGCTTTGTTATAACCTTGGGGAATGTCATGCTACTTCTAATTCCACACAGGAGCGAGATGAGCTGTCAGTTTCCACCAGAAGACACAGTGAATAGCTTTAGAGAGAAAAAGTTCCCGCTGCAAATTTCAGAGACCAGTCAAGCACAAAATCTGCTGGTTTATACCTAAATACTGGGGAAGGAGACATTCTGGATGGATTCATCTCACCTAGCTTCCATTTGACTAAAGAGCAGTGGCTATGATGCAGTTGGATATATCCGACTGAATGACCTTGGCTTCCCTTCACAGCTAATTTAGACCTAGTCAGTGCAGCCAGTAGACATTAGGTAGCAATTTTTCCTTTTTCTAGTTTTTCACTGAATGCTTTCCAGTGGTCCCAGAAGCCTGTGTCATGATGAGTATTGACCAGTGTGAACAGACATGCTAAGAATCATTACTTTTCCCAGAGTATTTCTAGTTCTGCTAGTCAAGACAGAAAAAAAAGTGGGAGAAAGGCATTATTACCATGTACTACAACTGTGTTATTTCTTTCCCCTTGTTCCTAAGTGACACAAACTGCATACAAATTAAATTTAAACTAGGGAGCATCAGGAGGATGTGAAATAGCATTATTTGGAACAGAGTTCTGAAGGAAAGTGTGCAATGCATCACTAAGTGTGGGGAGATACGGCCAGACCTTCAGCTCACCTTTCTTGCAGGGGCAAGCACATCAAACTGCTTCATGGAAAAATACAGCGCATTTCTATCCATCAAAACACATTGATGGTTCATGCAAATGATCACATTTACGCAGTGTAAAAACATTTTGGCACAGCAGATGCCATAAAGGTCCACACTTGCACACTTAAACTTACGGCTAATGCAATAAAAGTAGACTGAGCTCCATCATGGTGCTGCTTTTTATATAAGGTGTAGAGAGGCACACAGAGAGTTACAGAAGACTGACAATTCAGGAGGCCAGCAGAATTTGATCATGTGCCTGAAAAATTACACTTGCGAGGAATCTCACTTTTCTACTCTAACTTGTGATTATTGCTGTTACTTTATCCACAGAGTAGGTATTACTCCATGAGTGATCCCTTCAAGATTAGGTGCAAATTTTGCCTACAGAGCAAAATATGCAAAACATAAGCAGAACAATAAAAAACCCCCAACATGGTGAGCTTCTGTGGAGCAAGTAAAATTGCTTACACAGAAGGTAAGACAAGATGTCCTAATGATTCCTAATGGCCTTATAATCCATGAGACCTGAACATCTGAGAGGGATAAGACAGATAAAAATAAAAAATGAATATAGGACTTTACTCATAAGTCTTGGCAAGGTTAATTTGCTTTTAAATTTTGATGACAGTAAATTCCTGCATGATCATCAGCGAAATCCAACTAAGAGAGTATTTTTTGCTACAGTGAAGGTTGGATGTATATTAAAGTCTCTTGTCTGAACTTTGGCAGTAAAAGTGTCAGACTGACATTTTTTTCAACACTTTTGATACATCTTGCATTAAAAAAACCAAACAGCAGTAGAAATATGAATAAAGATGGCAATCCCACCTTTCTTTGGGTATAGTCAAAACTAATCTTTCATGAGTTTCTTCTTGCTGATGGAGATGAGCTTAAGGAAAATAGGTTTTACTCTTTTCATTCACAATAATAAGCTAAAGTGACAGACATATAGCTTGAAAAGAGTTAACAACTGAAAAGGCATATGTGTGAGTGTATATATATATATATATATACACACACAGATAAGAGTGTGTGTGTGTGTGTGTGTGTGTGTGTGTGTGTGTGTGTGTGTGTGTGTGTGTGTGTGTGTGTGTGTATAATTAGGCGTACAGCTACTTTAGAGAAGAGTGAAGCATTAGACACAAACTCCATACCCTTAGATGGTGTTTTGAGAAGACTAACTCTGTATTTATTTCTAGGATGAGTTGTTGGTACCTTCACATAAGTTGTAATTACATAGAAGAAGATATTAAAAAGGAGAGACAAGAGGTGCATATCTTCACTCCTTGAATTTGTACCTTATAAATCATCTAAAGCAAAATTAAAAAAAAAAATATTGCAACATTTCGGCACATGCTTCATAACCTAGATATCTTTACTGAGAGAATTCAGAAACCTCAATAAAGCTTAATCTCTTAAGGGGCTGTTATTTTGAAGATGGGATTTAACTCCAGATCCTCAAAGATACTTTGTCCTGTAACTTCTAGTCATTTGAATGGAAATACCTTTGAGCATATGAACTCTAAATCTAAGCAAGCACATGTGAAAATGTCGCTCTAGCATTAGGGATACATCTGTAGCTGAAAATTAATTCAGATTAAAATAGAGTGTACATTTGAAGTACAGGAAGTATTCTGGAACAAATATGTGAATACAAGCCCGTGATCCACCACCAGCAACCTGTGGCAGTTTAACAAGTTGTTGACTTATGGTCGAGTCACACTAAAACTCCAGTGGGGCAGTTTGTGCACTTGCTGCTTATAAGGTAATGAGGCTTAATACTTAACATCAGCTGATGATATGAGAATTAGTATTTTTTCTCCCATAATCTGCATGTGACCATGCTTACTCAGTGTCCACATTTAGTGCTTTGCTTTCATTCCACTAAATTTGCTGTCCAAGCAGACTACATTAAAATTGAGTGATACGCTGTTACTCTTTGAGTAGGTCTGTACCTAAATCAGTCTTTCAGGTAAAACTGGGCAGTTCAGCCAGGCATCTAGGAACTTAGGTTTCCTCTGTAGCCTGTAAAAGTGGTGGAGAGATATAACCATGCCCAAAGGCAATTCATCCTGTTCAAAGACAGCATCTAAGAGAGTCACTATCAGCTAGAAAGCAAATCTAGGCAACCAGGCTGCAGAAATCATTTACTGTTTAGAGGGCAAAGGTAGGAAAGATTAATCCCATCCAACTATAGAGCTGTTCAGAAATTGTGGAGTAGGTTTTTCTGAGTAATTCCATGCACAAGGTAGTTTTAAATCTCCATAAGCTAACCACAGTGATATGTGGAACACCAGATATGACATCCAGTGCATTTATTTTCTAAAATCCTGGGGTAAAAAAAAAACAACAAAAACCTACAGTGGTGTTTTGCCTACCATGCAATATTTCAGGAATAAAAATAACTGAAATTATTTAAAATTTGACCATTCAAATTCTAGAACTGATTTTCAGGAAAATGCAGAATTTATATTATAATGCAAAGATTAGAATGGGAGGTGAGACATGTCAGGTTTGTCGCTCCATGATTTTCTTGGATGCCAAAACACTACATTTTAGGGTGGAATTTCTGAAAACTGTGGCTGAAAATAATCAGCATACAAAATCATTTACTTGTGATATTTTCTCACTTACACAGTGTTGTATCTCATGCTCCAGGCCACGTGCCTGAGAATGAATTCCTATGAGGAGACTTAGTTTACTGAAACATGTAATCTGTATAACCTTCTTATCCTGGGGTGGTTCACACATATTAGTTACCTAACTGAAAAGCATGTCTTTCAGTAATAGTTAAGAAAGGTTACAAGCTCTAGAGTCCTTGTTTGAAGGGTCAAACAAGTACTTAAGCTCTAACTGCAATTCATTATAGCCACTGTCTTTTTGCCACCATAAGGCAAACAGAAGTCACTTCTTTAAAGTTCTGCTCATCAACTCATCGACATGCAGTGCAGGAAGGAATTTACCTAATTTTTATCACTGAAAAGGCAGTGCTGCATAATGTTATGAGAATGCACTGATTTTCACAGTGACCCAATAGCTTCAGTCACATGGTTCTGGAAGCAATCCAATGCATTTGGTCCATTGCATTGTTCTGTGTATGAAAGGCCAGAACCCTTCCTGACTCTGTGCCAATGAGATTCAACTTCCCTTTTATTGGGTTAATAAAACTATGAATGTTGTCAATGGCCCTAGATACATTAATGCCTTTTTAAATCCACAGATTGCATTTGGTTTGATGATCTTGTCTGGCAATAAACTAACTCTACAGATTATTAATTGTTATTAGGAAATATTTGTGTATGATCACAGGTATGAAAAAAAGCCCCAAAACGTAAGGAGAAAGATTCTGACTCTGTGGTTTCTGTTTTGTTTTTTTTTTTTTCCTCTCTTGTTCTGCAGGGAATACCTGCTAAGGAGGGAGACAATATCCGTTTACTCTTCACAGCGTTGACTCCCATAACTCTAGCTTTGGAAAAGCACCTGCCTCTGTGGGCATGTATGGGGCATGGGGCACACATGACAACTGCTGCCATAGGGCCATCACAGACTGTGCTGGCTCCACTTGCAGCTGCAATTTAAGGTTCTCTAGTTGATACAAGGGGTAAGTGCTGGCTTGTCACAGCACCAGAGGTGGGTGAGTAGACATGACGTGCAACTGGCTGAGTCAGCTGTTGGGGACCTACCTTGGGTCAGGCTAAGTTAGAGGAGCCCCAGGAGCAACAAGCCTGTGGTATTACCCGGCAGACTTCACAGCAGGATGGAGATGGATACTGTGTGAAAAATTCAGCCATTTTTATAACGGGAGGTGGGGCATATTAGAGTCCGGGGAATATTTAAACCTGGTTGCTCCTTCCCTGTGTAGAGTGGTCTTCCTGTCTAACCATACTGCTCTCCAGCAGCTCCTGGGATCATGAACTTTTCCCACTAAACAGACATGCACCAAGGGATCCTCTGGATTAGAGGTGGTCATATGGTCTCTGTGTAGCTTTTCTCCATTATCCACTCCCAAGCCAAGATGAGGAAGCCCACGGTGAAGGACCTGACTAAGCGTCTGATGTGCAAGGTTTTCTGCTGGGGTACTGGGTACTCTGAGTTTGGGCAAGAAAATGGCCTGTTTGACTCACACCATTTCTTGGAGCAGACCACACTGATACTATGCATTAGCTTGAAGTCACCCTCAACTCAAAGTAGGTCTTGAAGGCAAAAGCAAATAAAAAAAAAATAATTGTTTACAAAATCCAAGATAGACACTACAGTTAAAAAGTGATATAAAGACATGTGTGACAAAATGGAAAGAAAAAAAATTGAAATAAAATAGTATTTAATGTATTTATCCCAAGGTTAAATCTAAAGGTTGGTCTTTTCTCTTGTATCTAGCTGACAAGATGTTAGACACTTATTTAACCCACATGGTTGGGGAGTCAGTCCTTGGGACAATCTACATCTCTGCTTACATTTATAGGAGGTATCCTTCAGCTACAAAAATAAGTTAGATTTTATATCTAATTATTCCCTTCAGTTTTCCTTGGAGCTCTGTGTAGATTCTTAACTCCGTTTCTCTTTTCATTTCTTCCTCTCATGGATTATTGATCCTTAATTTATTTTATTCATATAAATATGTAAAATGACATCCACATTTTATACAGGCTTCTTTTTCTGTTCCTTATTGAACCTAAACACAAGATTATCCAATCACAGAGAGGTGATACCAAGTCTGGATGATTGATCTCCAACTCTGTTTTCATGGGATGAGGAATGGACCCACTTTTCTTCTTTATGTATCTTCTGTTCTGGTGGTTGGGCTGAGACAGCAGCACCATTTCTTTTGGTTCGGTTTATGGGAAAAATGAGAATTTGTGTCTAATGTATTCCTGTAACATGGCCCATAAGTTTGTGGACAAGTCACTGCATACAGAATGAGTGCTCACCATTGTTGCTCAACTCATGCTTCCCCTCTGAACCCCTGTACGTGGCTCTAGGCTGCAGTAGTCCTTACCTCAAAGGCGATCTTAGCATTGCAGATTACACCCTCGTTTGCAGTGGGGCCATATGGAATGGAAAGAGAGGTGCTTGCAGGGAGGGAAAACAGCATAAGCCAGTTTGTTGTACAGAGGACTCCAAACCAGCTTAATGAGGACAGGCTCCAGGGCTCTGTTCATCTCTCTCACTGCAGGCATCTAAAGGCATCTGGGGAAAACTGCAGTATTCTTCCTGGCTTCCAAATGCTGCTTCAGGGTGTCCCATAGATCCTGTGCCATGTCTGTCAGCCCTCTGGGAAGGTATCGGTTACTTCTGGGGAGTTTCAAACGTTTGTGAATGCTGATGCTCAGTGGGAGCGAATTAAGTGTTTGATATCTATCATCACATGCACTCACTCAGAGCAATGACTTTTATAACCTGTATACTCCTCTCATACCTGCTGTTCTGCAGTTAGTGAAGGACTTTCACCAAAATCAAAGCCTGCGTGTGCCAGCAGGTCTGCACAAAGGTAATGCAATGGTTCCTAGCCCAAAAGGATGTGGGACAAAAAAGGCAACATATCTTGCCAAAACTTATGTAAAGGATCTCTTGCAGAAAAAAAACCAAAAAAACCACAATTCACACTTTCTGGATCTAGGCAACAGCTACACAGTCCAGACTATCCTTTCGTAGGGTACTTTTGCAATATCTCTTTTATCTTGTCTGAAAGAAATCACAGAATAACACCTTGTGACCCTACAGGGCCAATGAAGGAGGATTGCATCCAAGCCTGTAAAATAAAGGTTGAATTAAGACAAAATCAGTCCTGAAATGCAATTATCCCTTTTCTGTTCCTTGAAATATCTCTACTCTTCCTGCCTTTCCCTACCTTCATTTCATGCCACTTGGAGTAGGATTTATTTTCAACTAGAAGTACTGAATTATGGTCACTGTGCTGCAGCCTCTCAGACCTTATATATCACAAGAAGCTCTTTACCAGCAATGTATTGCTAAAAGTATTTGTGCAAAAACTTCAACTACTCCATGAAGTAGTTTCTTTACACCCACACAAGGCAAGAGGCAGTGCAATGTTATGGTGCTCATATCTTTTCTCCTTGTTTCTGCTAGCTCTGTTCAGACTGGAGGTTGGATTTGGGGGACCTAATGATTGTCAAACAAAAGTGAATTTCTTGGTAATGACTCATAATCCCTGCCAAGATGGAATTCGGAAAAAGATTTTTTCCTACTCTAAGGATTATTGAGGAAACAACCCAACCCCAAATCTCAAATAACTTTGGGGAGTCTGTCTTGGATGTCCCTGATGTACCTTTTTGCCTTGCTCAAGGCAGAACTCCCACTGATTCACTTCCAGTTTAACTAGGGAAAGACAAAAATGCACGTATAAGACACTGCCCTGCTGGGCAGTTGTGGCAGTCAGGTCTAATGCCGTGACTGTCAGGGTTGCCTACTAGCTGGTAATTTTGCCCTGCATCTTTTGCAGCACAGAAGATCAAACTCAAGGTAGAGTGACTCACTGCAAGGGTCTGGGCTTGCCTCAGGTCAGGTACTTGGAAGAGGTTCAGGGCAGAAACATTCCTGACACTGAAATCCATTACACCATCACCATGGGTCAGCTGCCTGCTGTGTTTGGGTGGCAGAACTGTAGCATCAGAGTAAGCCTGAGCTCTGCCCTTGTCAATGCTGAGGCTCCACGTGCAACTGTTTCCATTTCCCTCTCAAACTACGGGCTCAGAGATACGGCCTTTGTCCTCCGCTCACTGGGAGATGTTCGTTCACAGGTCTAGCCATCCAGCACATGCAGTCAGCCACTGCTTCCACAGCAAGAATGAAAGAGGATGAAAACGAGAAAGGAACAGATTTGATTTGCTGGGGAAATGCGGAGAAAATACTTCAGAAAATCAAGGAGGCAGACTATACCAGTTGACGAAACACCTTGCTCCACTTCAGTTTAACTAGCAGCATTTACTTGATGAAATGTTCTGAAAGGGCCTTTTCCCCATATATCAGAATAAATAGAGACAGATAATAACTTGAGGATTACTTATATAATGCCAAGTCTTTTTCCTCCGCTTAGTTTTGGTTTATTACCACCTTTAATCAGCTCACTACTGCAAAGACTAGGAGACAATGCCAGTTACACACTGTTTTGCATTGCCCTGGTGAAACTTGTAGCAGAAAGGCAACTCTGGTACAGATTGCATTTCTGCTGAGATCCCATAAAAAATAAGTTGGTTTTGTAGCCTCTCATTCTGAAAGATGGTCCAATCAATCAGATATTGCTGGGGAGTGCTGACAAAAGGATTCTTGTCCTACATAATAGAAAGCACTCTATGGACACAGCAATTAGTCTGACATCTTCACCAGCATATGACTGCCAAGAGAGCATATTTCCAAGAGGAGTCTGTGGGTAGTTCTGGCTGTTTGTTGTAGTACTTCAATTGGAAAATAACCTGCTTTGGAAAAAATCTACTCTTAAAGATTTAGTTCTTTGACTATCTCATTCTGGCTCTTGCAAATATCTGCACTTAAAGAGAAAAAAAGAAAAAAAGAAAGGAAAAAAGTTGTTTATCTGATTAATGCCTGTCACAGAAAGATGCAAATCAGAATCCTTAAAAAAAACCACAACCAAACACAAAAAAAACCCCACAAAACCAAAACCAAATAAAACAAAAGCCTCAAAAGAAAGATATTAATAATTGCAAACCAACCTCGAAAGAACCAAATTGAAAAATCAACCAACTGCAAATCAATTACATACAAGTAGATAAAACAAAGAGAGAAAGATACTGGTTGGTTGGTTGGTTTTCTTTGCCTTACTGTCCCCTGTCACAGTGGATATGACATGCACATTAGCCCTGGATGTATTCATAATGATCAAGAAAGTCATTACATGACATGACAAATGAATTATTAATGACAGAGCACAGGGAAGAAAGCATCCCCTGAGCCAAGTGGTGGGCGAGGGGTTCAGCACGCTGCACTGCCAGGAGGGAGCAGCAGTACAGTCACTGGTCCCAGTCTCTTGCTCCCCAGAGATCAGGAGGGAGGATGACCTAACATTGCTTGGTTACTGTCTGCAAGGAAGGCAGCTCTTGCACACCATTTAGAGCAGTCTTTCTGCGTAACTGGAGACAGGCATTTTGTGGCTTCAGCTAGTGTTTGCATCTTCACAGTTCAGAAAAATGCCTTTGCGTAGTACAGTGTCACACAGCGGAAAATGACAGGGCAGGGTCTCTAAGCTCATTAGTAGACACTCAGGCACACCAGCATAGACAAGCAAAGATATCTGGTGTGTCAACCACAACCTGAAAGAAAAGGAGGAATTACTAAAGGAGTAGTTGATTTGCTGGGGCCACCCAGGTCCTTCACTGGTTGCAAGACCCAGCTGGTAGCTTGCTATTCCAAATCAGACTTCCACATCTCCTAAGCTGGCTGCTGCCAAATGGACTCATGGGGCTTGGAGCTCCGCTTTCACTGACCCCTATCACCACTTGTGTGACTCAAGCATACTGTGGGGCCTTAAGTGGCTTCAGGAAATGTTCACAAGACCCACAAGACAACAAATACAGCTCCATTTTTGAAACAAGCAAAGACTTGTAGAAGGCCAGCAGAGGTAAGTCTGGGATTTTTATATTTTCCCAGGAATCAGTGTGTCTTGTTCCTTGGATGACACCTTCCTCCCTCCCCTTCCTAAGGAAAAAACTTAGAAGTGTTTGGAGAACAGTGGGGGAAACTGAGTACTTTGGAGCTGTTTCTTTGTAGAAGTTTCTGCTAGTACATCCCTTCTGCTTTCAACAGTGATTGTATAAGGCAGAGAAAATAGAGATGCTGTCATCCCACAGTTTCTTTCCCTTGTGTGCATCAGATTTCCTAGATCTCTGTCAGGAAACACTTTGGGGTAATTTGTTTAATTTACATCTCATCTCCTGGTTCTCTAAGGATTCCTGAGGTTTAGATTTCCTGAGTTCTCAGTGAGCAAATGACTGTTTTGGCTTTTTCTCTTTTCCATTAGGTTAAAAAAGAAATAAAAATATAAAACTAATTGTAACTGTAATGCATGGGTTTCAATAAGTAGCAAAGGTAGTCAGTCAAATTTCCTTTATTAACCATAAAGAAAAAGAAGGACAAGGGATGATGCTGTGCAAGGGCATTGGGATTGATCTAGGAAAATGCAAGAGAGGGAACAAAACCAGAGGGTTTGGGAAGGGAAGGGGCCCCACACAGGGGCAAAACGGGATTGCAAGACCTGGGGGTGGGGATGCAGGCTGGAAACCAGGGGGGAACAGGGCTGCTTCTGTGGCTCAAAGTCCTAAATGAAGGGACTCACATGTTTCCCTTAAATTGGAGAGAACAGCAGTTCTGTTGCCAGTTAACTTGATACAGACATACTGTCAAAGGAATATTTGTGCTCATGGAAAAACCCCAGTGATGGCTGCAGCTGCATTTTTAAACAGGGCTCTGTTTCATCAGCATGAAAGCTGGATGCTGCATGGAGGGACGGCGTAGGCAGCGAGCAAAGGTGTCTCTCCCTCTCTGATTTGTGCCTGGCTTAACCTGCACGCAGCACCGTGGCCTGGGCTTGCTACTCCCCCATTGGGTAGTCCTGCACCCCAGAGAGTTAAAGCTCAGTAAAGAGTAGCTTTGCTTTGTTTAATTCGCACCCCACTGACATTAATGAGGTCATAGATTGCTTCCTTCACTGGCCTCCAAATTCCCTGGAGTGGAGGCCCATGTTGTGTGCTGGGAATCACATGTGCCCAGTGTGGTGTGCAGAGGGCAACCCAGTCAGCCCCAGAAGTAGAAGGGTGAAATCCAAACGGGGAGGGTGGGGAGCAAGGACATCACTGTTCAAGTGGAGACATCTCTGATGTGGCTGCCACTGGTGTCAGCTCAGAAACAGGTCTGTCAAGAGAGGAGAACGGGGAATGTGCTACTCCCTTGTCTTCACAGCTCATGAGACCAGACCATGCTAACGGGAGAGACATCCTCAGAAAACTTTACGCTCTCCCACAAATCCAACCTGAGCAATGGCTTCTTTTGTGTGTTGAAGAAACAGCCTGGCTACTGTGACCTTTCTCCTGGCTTTTACACACCCTGCAGATGGACAAGAGATATTACTAAACCCTGGGTGAGTGTGCTCAACCTTTAACTCTTTTCTGGTCACACCCAGACAGGAAAGACAAGGCTGTGGCAGGACTGATTAGGCAGATTCGAGGCCCAAATGCTGAGAGCTTTCCCGGGAGCTACGTGAACATTTACTCCTGTGATGGGGTCTCATAGCTCACATCTCCGGCATGTTGTATTTTTCCAAGAAGGAAAACTCCAGGCACAAGCACCTACATGATGTAGTGTGTGGCTCAGGATGCTGCAGGAGATGTGAAGTGTAGATTTTTATTCTATCCTCAATTCTGCTTCTACTGTACCTTGGTACCATTTTTCAAGGTTCAGTAATCCTGGAAACGGACTGAAGGAATAGACCAGAAAGGTGATCAGGACAAAAATTATGAGACCCTTATTATCAGGCCAGGGATGGTGAGACAGCAGCTGGGTTGGACTCATAATACTCCTGGGAAAGCTCAAGGGACACCTTTCTATCATTTTGCTCTTTCTCCAAATCTCTTGAGAAACCTGCTGCTGCTGCAGCTGTGTCTCCTGGCCAGATCTGAAGGAGTTAAAAGGATCCAGCAGGGCAGAGAGAGGAGTCCCACAGTTTCTAAGAGGAGAAGCTCTGAGTTGCTGCCAGTCAGTTCAAGAGGGAGCAGCAGGCAGTCATTTTACTGCCTTTCATCTGGAGCTGTTTTGGTATTTGTATTTATTTTTTGCTTTCTTTATGCCTTTCTCCTTATTAAAGAAAAAAAAAAGATGAAAAATAAAAGAAAATGGGATAAAAGGGAACAGCTCTTGTCTTCTATTAAATTTGAAGGTAAGGGAATCAGGATGCAAATTAGCAATAACACATCAAAACAAAAATGATGATAACATGTAGTTAAGTCTGTTAAATTGCTCCTTCAGCTCTGGGGGTAAGACAGGAGTGTGGAAGTTCAGGAATCTGAAAAGGAGCTGAGATTTGTATTTAACTTTCAACTAAGCAGCTGCAGAAATAAATACTCAGGAGACACTTAAATACATCAGTGGAAATATGTGCTAAGGGCTTGAGCTTAGTAAGCAACAGGAAGGACTGAGGGATGCCCCAAAAAGGAATTTCTGTGGATGTGCCCTCTTCTTCCACAGATAGAGACATAGTAGGGAACACGACTGTTCAAACTTTTAACAGTAATGGGGAAAACTCATAAATCTAGCCAGGGTATTTCACCCTGTTGTGAGCTTCAATTAAGGTTTCCATCCCTCCATCACCCTGTTGCTTACTCTGTTTGGGATGCATTGATCGGGGCTTCAGGTTCCGACAAATGATCACTCTGCCATCCCCAGCTGCTGGCTGCTGCTGGTGCCAGGGCTGCCTCATTACTGAACTCTCTTTCTAGCAGGTCAGAGATGGCTGAGTTGCCTACTGTGCTGTTATGAGAGCCACAGATCAAGAAAAAATATTGTGTTGGCTTATTTTTGCCTCCTTTAAGACCTATTTTCTCTTTTTGTTTCTATCTGTCATTTGCTTCAGCTACTACTGACTTGCCAGTACAATGTCTCTTCCCTGTCAGAGATAATCTGCATTCTTATGGAACTGCCTGTTTCTTTCCATCTCTCATTTATCACTTCTACAGCTGCATGGCTAGCAAAAGAAATGTTTTCATGTCCAATGTAGAGCAGCAGTTTTCAACTTACGAATATCTATCAGGACCACTAAATATACAAACTGCTTCAGAAATTAAATTAATATGCATATCCTTCACACCTTTCTTTCAATACCTGTGAAATGTTCTACGGAAAACAGACATTTTGCAAAAAAAAACCCTCTCTAGAAAGATCCAGATCTTCTTTGGCTCCTCGTGTTTAACATTCCCCTTTTCTTCTGATTTTCCTCCCTTTTATCTTCTTCCTCCTTTCTCTACCTGATTCTGTTTCTTTTTCCCTTTCCCTCACCTACTCTTTTCCATACTTTCTAATATTTGTCCTTTCCTTTTAGCTCCACTGTAAAAATGGTGGGAAAACTCTTCAAAAGTGCTGTTGCTTTGCTGGTTAGTGTCTTCTCCCACTGTCATCAGGAGTGCTCCTGATGATCTGAATGCATTTTTCCATGCTGAAAGGAGATATTAATATCACGTACCAAGCCTGGTGCCTAAAGCTGTCTGGATCACACTAAGTACCATTGGTCTTGGAAGGGCAATATCTCACACCATTCAGTCCCCTACACAGAAATGGGCCAAGCAAGAGAGTTTCCCTTTGAGAGGGATTTTCAATAGATACTGTTTGTCCTTGCCATAATGCAAAACATTTGTGGGATTTAATTCAGCTCAAAAGTGAGACATGTGATAAGAAAGATTTAAAAGGACAATCTTATTCCTGCTGAAGTTTTCTCTGAAATATGCACATGCATTTAGTTTTATCTACCTGGGTAAATCTGGATCTGGATTGAGGTCCTTAGGCCTTTCAATCTAGGAACTTCACAACAGGAAAGGCTAATATAGATGCCAAATTGCCAGTCTAAAACATTCATAAAAATCAAGTCAGTCCCCGAAAACCATGAGATTAACCTTAAAAAGAAAAAACCCTCACATCTGAAAATAATAGTTTTCTTGTTTCTGTTCCTTTGAATCACAAGCGGGACATAGGAATGAAGCCCTGTTGGACAGGACCCAGTGTGAATGTGAGATGCTCAGTAAACCTGCAAGTGAATTGTCTCCCATAGAGAAATTATTGGAAAGAGGATTTGGCACCCAAGTATCTCCCACTGTACCTGGCTGGTCATCCCGTATCTCAGCTAACAATTTTGTGCAGGCTAAATCTGCAGAGGTAGATCTATATGTGTGCTCAGGATTATATCAGGTCAAACCCAAGCCTCATTATTACCACCATGTGGTTTCTAAACAGGAGCTAGACAGCACCCACAACTTTGGGCATGGTCAGCTCAGTCTGTCCACATCTGTGTGCACAGGTGTCCCTGGTGACACCTACACTCTTTCAGCCATCCCATATGGGATCACTTCCTTTCCTGACAGCCGTATTCCCACGTGCTTCACTCCTGCCTTCTCTCTCCTTTGTGTATTTTGTCTTAATCTTTGCCTTTTTGTCATCAGGTAGAGCTTGGAATCGGAAGTGATATTTGTTTCAGGGAAGGTCCTCGCAGATCCAGAGATCTACAGCAAAGGGAGTTCCACTGGGCCTATGACTTGTCAAAGATTTACCTATGTGTATTTAACTTTAGGCACCGGGAAAGGCACACTTCAGGCAGCACTGAAGTCAGCTGCACTGCTCACAGAGCACAAAGGGCACTGCGTGCTGAATGCATTGCATAAGCCTGAGGCTATAGGCACACCGGGGCAGGACTTTTCTCCTTGCTGTTATTTGTATTAGAATTATATCCCACTCAGACTGTATATTTCCCCTGTTCCCTAAGTGCTTTACAAAGGAAGTCGGCACCAGATGCATTTTGCAACAGAAGCAGCAGAGGAGCAGGAAGATCATGCGACACTAAGGAGGCCTCTCATGTTTGCCATTTAAGCCCTGCCCCTTCAAAGTGCCTTGAAATTTGAAGTGCAAGGTGCTCTAAAAAGCTGTCTTACTTCCAGTCTCACTTGTTTGTTTCACAGACATGCTGCAGCAAAACATGGTCTTCCAGGACATGCAATGCTGTCTTATTCAATGAGTGATCCAGCTCAAGAAGCAGGACAGTGTTCTGGGATGCTGAGCCTTCAATTTTGTCAATATCACACAACATATCACTCCAAATTGGCCTCTGTTGCTGCCAAAGCTTGGAAATGGCTGTGGTAATTAAAAAAAAAAAAAAAATTAAAAATTATTATAGTAGGTTTTTACAGTCTGTCCAGGAGACAAATGTTCCCTATCTATTTTGGTTTTTGGTTGCTTTTTTTTTTCCTTTCGGTAAGTCTTTTTTTTTTTTAACTGAACTGCCTTATAGCTGCATCAAGCAAAAGGCTGTTGAATTTTCTTCAATATTTTAGAACTGCTACACAAACTAATAACCTCCTTGCTCCATATCCCCCCTCCCCTCAAATGAATTAAATAAAAAAAAATGCAGGAGGCAGAGGTCCTCCCTAGAGATATAAGAGTAGAGCCTGCCTTTTCCTTTGCAAGTATGAGCAGATGGTATTATCTGAACATACAAATCAGAATTATTATGCTCTTTATAAAAAGGTACATGTAGTCTATGAATAAATTTAGCATAAAATTCACTGTTCTCCTGAGAATTCAGGAATTAGTAAAAAATCACGTGTTGACTCCAAACAAATAGTCATTATAGGTTTCTGAAGTGGAGACCACATTCTCTTGGTGAAGTGTCTGGTGAAAAAAAAATACAGCTCCTCTGTCCTGCTACTTGGACTCATAATATTTTTACCATATTGAAAATCTTTTTAGGAAGGAGTTTACATGTGAGTGAAACTCCAGGTACAACTTCATACTCCATTCACAAAAATGTTTCCTGCATTGTTTTGAAGCTGGTTTTGCCAAGTTCAAGCAGCGTTGAAGTCTACAAAATCTCCAAATTAAAAACACTCTATGAGAAAAAAAAAAGTTGGCATTTCTGTTCCTTTATTTTACTGTCTAATTGCTGAGCTCTTCAGGTTTCTTCTTCAGGGTTTATTTCAGCACATGTGACAGTTTTCTGCATTATAGCTGAGATTCGTACACAACATGGCAGTTCAAGGAGCTAGAGTTTGATGGAAAACAACAGATTTTCCCAAAAGTCCTTTGTCAGGCTTTGACAGCAGATTGAGGGAGGTGATTCTTCCCCTCTGCTCAGCACTGGTGAGGCCACACCTGAAGGGCTCATCCATGCTTTCCCTTCTGTCCAGTACAAGACAGACATGGATACACTGGAGAGAATCCATTGAAGGTCCACAAAGATGATTAACTGACAGGTAAAAAACTGGATTGCCAAGGCCAAAGAGTAATGGTGAATGGAGTTAAATGCAGTTGGCAGGGACTGAGTGTACTCTCAGTAAGTGCAGGGATGACACTAAGTTGGATGAGAGTGTTGATCTGCTGGAGGGCAGGAGGGATATAGAGAGGGATTTGGACAGGCTGAATAGTTGGGTTGAGGCCAAATGTGTGAGGTTCAACAAGGTCAGGTGCTGGGTCCTATAACTTGGGTCACAACAACCCCCTGCAGTACTCCAGGGTTATGGCAGAGAGGCTGGAAAGATGTCAGATGGAAAAGGGCATGGGGGTGCTGGTTAACAGCAGCTGAACATGAGCCAACAGCATGCCCAGGTGGCCAAGAAGGCCAATGGCATCCCAGTATGTATCAAAAATAGTGTGGACATCAGGATCAGGGCAGTGATCAGTCCTCTGGATTCAGAACTGGTGAGGCCGCACCTTGAATTCCGTGTTCAGTTTTGGGCCCCTCACGACAGGAAGGACACTGAGGTTCTGGGGCATGTCCAGAAAAAGGCAGTGAAGCTGGTGAAGGGTCTGAAGCACGAGTCTTCTGAGAATTCACTGTCTGTTTTCTCAAGTAACAAGCAATAGGATAAGAGGAAACGGCCTCAAGTTGTGCCAGGGGTGGTTGAGATTGGATATTAGTCACCAAAAGATTTGTCAAGCATTGGAACAGGTGCCTAAGAAGTAGTCAAGTCATTGGAAGTATTCAAAAGACTTGTAGATGTTGTGCTTAGAGGCATGGTTTACTGCTGGATGTGGCTATGTTAGGTTAATGGTTGCACTCAATGATCTTACAGGTCTTCAACACACACATTTCTATGATTCTAACTCTCATGTTTCCCAGATAGGTTGGAGATATTCAAAAGCCATGTGGACACAGTCCAGGGCAGCCTGCTCTAGGTGGCCCTGCTTGAGCAGGCAAGGTTGGGCTAGATGACCTCCAGAGGTCTCTTCCAACATCCAGCAGTTTGTGATTCTGTGACTTCCTTCTATTTTTTCAAGATGTATTCAGTGCCATCCATGCAGAACACAGGGCTTCCTTCATTAGATATCTTTTGTTCAGACAAAGCTCTTGCTGATAAAGGCTAAAACTATAATTGTCCTTTGGTTCATCCTAGGGAATGAAATTATATATTGGAAACTACTAACTCTTGTGCCAGGGCACAATCTTTGTACAGGGCAGTTCTCTGGCAATTAGAATCAACTAGAGGGGAGCTGAAATACCGGGGCATTTAGAAAGAAAAAAAAAAAAATCACAGAATTACTAACAGTGAAAAAACATAGCACCATCAAAACAGCCATGCAGTGCAGGGTCTATTAGCTACAGTCCAAAACTCAATCAAACCACTCTCAGACTGACTTAAACAAAATCTTTTCCAGCTCTGGGCTGATGTTGCTGATGACATATTCAGTCTCATGGTCACACATAAAAAGAAAACAAAAATACTATAAAGGGCCTGGCTTCTCTCAGTCAAGGAATAACTCAGATTTACTCAAGTTTTATGGTAGTGGTGGTAAATTGAGTCTTGTCATCTGAGCTCAGATATACTAAATTATCTGTGTCCTAGAAAACGAGACTAATAAGAAAAATTCTATAATCCATGTGTTTCCTGTATCAATGGTCTTACAGAAAATCCATTTGTTTCATATGAACAAACTTCCCCTTGCTGTCAGCAGACTGCAATAGGACATCACTTTTCTGTGCCATTCATCTACCTTTTATAACAATGTAATTCTACCTGAGTCAACAACAGTACCCAAGAGAATTCACAAATACGACCAAGGCACATGAAAATCAGGCCTGCCAATTTGCCTGTCTGTAATCTCTATCTTAAAGGCTTTTCAAAAATTATTAGAACAATGATAACAAGTACAGTACATTAAGAAGAACTGGCAAGGAAAGATTAATTTTAAAGAAGAAACCTGAAGACAGGTTTAGAAATTTGTGTTGAAGCACAAACTGAGCACACAGACAGCGTGGTCCATATATGCATTATTGGCCTCAAGGGATGTGACTCAGAGGGCTTACTGGCCCTAGGAAAGGGAACTAGAAAACAGATTCTGCTTTCCCCTTTCCTTTTTTCCTTTCTTCCCTTCTCCAGTTTCCAGCTCTAACAGTGGCTATCCTAATGACGGCAGAAAACTCATTGAGAAAAAAAGAAAGTAACCACTCTTCCATCAGTTCATTGAGCTGAATCAGCCTGCTGATGGCTTGGAGAAAAGAAAGATGGAGAGGCCACAAAGGAAGAGATGGGCAGGGATGAGCAGTACTGTCCTTTCAGCAGAAGCCACAGGGTCAGCACAGGTATTTTTGCCTACTACATCTTCATTACAAAACCCTGGCTGCACTAACAAAGCACCATCAGTGCATATTTCCAAGGCACCCATCAGTAACTTGTGAGTGGGTTTACTTACTACCTACCAATAGACAGAATCATCCTCTCAGCCCCACCACTCTGTTTTCTGCAAAATATTTTCCCCAATACATACTCAGTGAGTAGCAGGCTTGTTACTGTAGATAACTGGGAATTCTCTGCTTAGCTTACTTTTTCCTTCCTGCTAAAGAATTACTTATTCATCAAAAATAAAATTCTTCTTTGACACAGTTTAATTGCAATGAAGTTGCGATGACAGGCTTCCAAATCTGACTGAAAAGTGTGCCTGGCCTCCTACCAGTATGCCTTTCTAGTTCAAAGAGAAGAAGTCCCATTTTTTGGACTGTTCCCTGCTTGACAGTTCACTGTCCTGGAAGGCCAATGAGGGATGGAAAGCCTGGAGCCTGTTGGAAACTGAGCTTAGAAGCTTCAAAGTCTCCAAGTCCCCATCTCCTGCCTGTCACAAGGCTTTCATTGCTCCTGGGCTTTAGGGATGCTGGATTGCAGCTTAGAAGTGGAACTGACAAGGAACTGGGAACCTGGAAGCTCCATATTCAACAGCTACTATGAATCATTTTTTTGTTACTTCTCCGCAGTGGAAGTCAGATTTCAGTAGAAGTGGGATTGTTCTGACTCACCTTGATAATTTGAAAACTTTCCATTTTCTAGGTTTAAAATGAAAACAGCATTCAAACCCTGTCACACAGTTTCTGTATAGAGCTCGACCTATTAGTATCCTTTGTAAGTAAACAATACAAAAATACAAAAATACCAGAGCTTCTCTTGGGTAGAAATCTCCAACACATCAGTGACAGTTTTTAGGAATATTACAGCCCCATAGTCATAGTAACTATAAACATACTAATCTGTTTAAAGAAGACATAGAATCCCTTTCAGAACCCACAGCTATTTTCCCAACAAATGACTCATTGTGGGTCCCACAATGATATTATTTTTCATTCACTTTCGTCACAGCACAATACTATTTATTGCAATTGCATGACTTATGAAGCAAGCCAGAGGTTTTCCAGTTACTTATGGGCTTATTTTATTTTATCTTAATTTCTTTTTCTTTGATGTCACTGTGCTGTTAACACATAATATAATATTACTATATTATACACATAATATAATGTTATTACAACTTAAGCAAGACTCCTCTCCACTAGCTCAGTTAACCGTAGCAGAAAGCTCAAATGTGTCCAGAGGGTATTTTTACCCTAATAACTGAAAAGCTACCCTTATATGAAAGCTAAACAGATGAACATGAATACTCCCCAGAGGGTTGTCTTGCTTGAAAGATGTCATGGTATCATTTGTTTCTTCTGTAATGGAATGTCCATTTTCAATTCTTTGATGTATCCAGAGAAAATGTCTGCACGTATAAAAGTGTAATCAGATCAATATACAATCTCAAGCACACCAAGTAAAACAGCTGGAACAAGGAAGACTTTATTATTTTTATTCTATCCTATTCCAGTAGCCCTAAGACACCTGGATCTATGGACAACTCCAGATTTCCAGTCTAGCCAATAGCACAGTTTGCCTGAGGTTGATTGCTCAAGACAACTTCAGAGATGGCTGCCATGAATACCAATCATGTAGTGACAAACCCAGTTATGTCTCTGACAGTAAATGTTTCAATATAACCAAGACTGAGACATAATGAAGCTTTTGAGAAGACTGAGTTTGAACATAGGGCTGACAGTAAAGGTTTATAATGGAAGTAAATCACAAATCAGATTCAACACATCAGAAATGTTAGAACAGAGAAGCCTCAAAAAGTCCTTCATCTGGATATGAGAACAATTTTACCCTTGCTGTCACTTCCTCTCGTAAACATTTTTGCTCCCTTCAGACCTTGCAGCATGGGTCTGAGTAACAGATTTTTCATTTTGGTCTGGTGCCTTAATTCTTCTTTTTCTCATATTTGCCTAGGCTTTGCTTTTCAATTGCACATCAACTTTACAATTTAAAAAGTAGGTCACATGCTACTATGTAGAGACTTACTGCCCTCTGCTAGGCCAGAGATTTCACTGTGTTGTCTGATATATTTCAAGCATCTTGGATCCATTACATTGAAGATAATACCAGAACACAGTTGATTCAGTTGACTGAGAATTCACTAGAAAGGGTAGAGACCAATCTGAGGGGCTGTCAGCAGCCTTTGTAGCTAAGAGTTCAACATAGGAGGTGGCTGAGATCCAGCTGCAATGTAACGGAAATGTGAATGACTGAGACCATGGATCATTGACCATGAGGACCATACAGATTCTGTTACCCAGGCAGAGATTATTGAAAACAAATCACAAATTTCAGTATAGGTCAGTTTAGGACAAGAGGCATCTAAAAACATATCTAAACTGTCAGCTGAACTGGTCAATCATGGATGTGCACATTCAAGTCCAGTGATACCTGCTACTGTAATTTGATACAAATATGACAAAAATATCTCTTTTATTAACTAGTGTCTGCCTTAGCTGAACCAACATGCAAAGAACTGTTCGAAAATACAAGTTAACACTTGACCTGGGCAATGGGCATTACTGTGGTCATAAGTGCCAACACTTGAAGAAATATCTGCAACCTGGTGGTGCCCAAGTTTGCACCATGTGACATGTGGCATGTGGATTTCAGAAGCAACAAAGGCAATTGACACCTGTGGTATCTCTGAGCATGGTTCTAGAAATAGAGAAACGTACCATCTTGGCAAAATCAAAAAGGCCAGTAACCATTGAATACAGATGAGGAGTGAGGACCACTGGCGACAAAGAAATGAGGCTGGATCATATTCTGCAGCAAGCTTTATACTTGGAGCTGTTTCACACTATCTGTTCTGCAGAAAAATGAGGATTTTTCAGAAAGATATTTGTTTGTTGAAACAGAAGTTTCCATTGTAAAAACATCAGTGTCTCGATGAAATTTTTCTCAGGAAGGTTTCTTAGGCCCAGGGTAGGACTTTAGGTCACAACCAGAGACAGAGCCAAAAACCAGTAGTTGCATCCTGCTGTAGATGAGGAAACAAAATGTCCATCTTTGATATTTAATGATCTTTTATGACCAAGTTAACAACTCACTTTTCCTAATGAATTTTTAATATCTACATGAAGTGGAACACACACACAAAAAAGCAGGAACTGACTTCCTACCGTCATTAGCTGTGTATTTGCCTCGGTTACTCCGGCTTCACATCTGTACTCTGAACTGTGTAGAAGCAGAGGACTTGACTGTTAGTGTTTTGGGGGACATTCTAGTTCTCAGAATATTTTCTGATAGTCAAAGAAGTCGTGGATTGCTTTAAACACCACTGTGTTCTCCTGGCTAAAACTGGAACTGCACAAATAACATGTACAAACATACTATTGTTATTTGCAAATTAATTTTCTCCTGAGCAATTTGATCTATGGACATCCCAAAGGTGAGCTGTGAAAACTCTGAGAAGCAAGGCATTAATGATGATTTTTAATTCTGTAGTGGAAAACTTGCTCCATAATACATAATAGCTAATGACTGTGTGAAACAGCTGTAATACTATTCTTATTTTAGGAGAGGACATGATATTTTTTTGTTGTCTCCTATCACATAAGCTGTACTGCTGTGAGAG
Source organism: Pachyramphus minor (assembly GCA_013397135.1). Lineage (NCBI taxonomy): Eukaryota > Metazoa > Chordata > Aves > Passeriformes > Tyrannidae > Pachyramphus > Pachyramphus minor. The sequence goes on from VYXB01006804.1 coordinate 177,018, forward strand.
GGACCCATATTACCACTCACATCCAAATGCTGGACAGATAGAGTTCAAGAAAAGTGGTCAGGTCCTTAAGCTAAATCTGCTTAGCTTGACCTAAATAACCTGCCATGATCCAGTTGCTCAGATACAGAAGTCTGCAGATTACAAACAGAGAAGGCTTTTCCACTGTTTTGTCTTGTTAAGCAAAGGAAGAAAGAGAATAATCATGTCTTTGCCTCCGGACAGGGAAAAATCAGGACCCTGTTGTCACCAAGGTTTGGATACATTTGGTGTACATCATGGTACAGCAGGGTCCATTCCAGCTCCTCACTGTGGTACTCTGTTACACCAAGACTGCCACTTCCCACCGTAAAGACTTGCCCACAGGCAAATTATTTATATTCTCACCTCTTCAGCAGCTAGAGTTCATCATCCCTACCATTTCATCCTCATTAGTATTACCTTTTGTTAACCTTGGAGATATAAATTTGATAAGGCTTCAGGAAGATGCTATATCACTGATACGATAAAAAGTTGGACAAAGCTTATTGGCTATTAAAAAATATTAAGTCTTCTTCATGCTGCTTGCTATGCTCTGTGCATAAAATTTGCCCAGAGCCTGGTCCGCAGACTGAGAGAGAAGATATTCTCCACTGACACTGGAGTCAAGCTGGTTTGTTTCATGGCTGTGGTGGTTGCCAAGAATCCTCTATTGAGACGGGTATATTTCTCTCCCCTTTGATACCTCTGGGTATGTGTCTCAATCCCTGGAAAAGGTTTAAAGAAAGGTTCATGAAATGTTGCTGGTGGCTTATCATAATTTATCACACAAAGGAAAGTTGACTCTTTGGCAAGTTACTGCAGCCTGGGTTGTAGCTAAGCAGAGGTACATGAGTACCCCTACTTGTACAGCTCTTCTTGTAAACATCCTCTGGTCTTGAAGTGCTGGAAGGACTTGAATCCTCCCAGAGCTTCCTCATGTTCTCTCCTACATACCAAAGATGTCAGAGGAGCATGTGGCTCTTCTCTCTCTGCTTCCTCTGACTGGAGGAGCTGTCATGGGTCTTTTGGTCTATCTACTTCTGTTCACGAGTCTCTTGGCTTTTCAGCACCGAATCTGATTCTCCTGAAGCTTAAGCCTATGACAAAGCAAGTATTTCTGATGGAGGTTATGCTTAAATATCTTGTTAAGATAAGGAATGGGATAAACAATGGGAGATAAGTTATGCAAAGGGTGTCCTTGTGCCACTATAAGGAAACCGAAGAAAACCTCATGTCTTGCCTCTTAGACTAGTAAATCTCCCTGTCTTTTCCATTGTTTTCTTTAAATGCATATTATGAATTAATTTTTACCTTTCTTAAAAAGGCTGTCTTTGAAGATCTGCACCTCTGTATATATTCCAGGAAATGGGTAACTTATAATTTATAAGATCTTTGTATCCTATAAGTACTAATTTTGTGTGATATAATGAGGTCTTGGTTGGGTATTTACATAAAGCCCTGTGCTGCCTTTTGGCAACACTACAGAGTAGTTTACATTAACGGTAATGTAAGCCCTTCACATTCATTCAAGACCTTAATATAGCCCAAGGTAGTATCTTATAATTTCATGGTAAATTATTTCTGTCTTTTAAGGAACAGAGCAAATTGCAGGTAAATTATTAATAGTAATACTTAGATCTTATCTTCAAAGGACTTTACTAACATTAATTAATTCCTGCACTGCTTTGAGGTAGGTAGCTGCATTATTACTTACATACTTTACAAAAGGGGGAATTAAGACAAAGGCAGGATGAGATCTGCCTGCAAATGCCATGAGATGCAGATTACCAGGGAGGCAGCTGAGCATCCAAGACCAGATAAAACACTCTGCCTCCAGCTATTTGCTATCCTGCTGCAGGTCACAGCTTCTGTGACAGAAATGATGGGGCACAAAGTGAGGCCTTTTTCCAGCCTCTTCTTTTTCAAGTCTGTCACCTTCAGTTACACCTCCCAGTGAGGTCTGCTGGGGAAAGTAATAAGAGGGTTGCCCTAAGTTTGTTGAACCTTACTCTGAGGATGGTTATCTTGACCAGTAGAATCAATACAGCTGGGGTACCACCGTTTTTAACCATTACAACCAAATCTATTGTAGGTTACTTATTAGCAAGCTCAATTTCAAATATGGAAGTAGAATTCCAGGCAGAAGAGAAAAGAAACTGGACTCTCAAAAATATTTTTTTTTTAACCTTCCAATATTTCTTACCTGGCTTTCAAATATAAGTCTGAATTTCATTTGGGTTTTAAAAAATTATTTTATATTAATACCATGTAACATTTTTTCCTACTGCTAAAGGTACATCAAAATGTGACAGCAAGTGTTCATTGAAATATCCTGGTATTTGTCTGCTTTCAATTATTGAGGGCAATTACACTGAGCTAATTAGAGTATCTTACCTCTTTTTGTGAATCAGATTGACTCCTGGTTTCATTAATATACAAGAGATTGCTTTGTTATACAAAAATTAAAATGAGAACATTTCAACAGTGATCTCATGAAAGACCGCATACACAAAACATAAATATGAAAAATGCATCGAAAAGTAGCAGAGATACAATTTTCCAATTTTAAGCTGAAATTTTGAAATGGAATCCCAAATCCCTTTTTGTTTCAGAAATGTTTCCTTCTGGCAGAATTCCACAGAATTCTGCATAATTTTGCAAAAACTAAAAATGAACTTAGTACAAAGACTTCTTTTCTAATGAAACTGTTTAAGAAATTTTATCTGATCAGGCTGACTATAGATAGCTAGACTGACTATAGATAGCCAGAATTCTGCTCACACCTCTACAGCAAGCTTTGTTCTCCTTTGAAATTACATGGCCCTGTATCATCTCCTCCCATAATGAAGCCTTGGTTAAATAGCCTCAGGAAAGGAAATCTACACAGCAATGTTTTCAGAGAATTATAATATGCCCACAACTCAGAGCTAATCTACATTTGGGGCTGGATTTATCCTCCCAAAATTCATTTACCAGCAGGCACAGAAGCAGGGCTGCTGTTTTCTGCAGTCAGGAGCGCTGCTTGCACCCATTGCCTTCCATGGCCCAGTCTGCTTATACGCAAACCATGGGTTAGAGATGCCTGGCTCTGTCCTTTGGCAAAGAAAGGAGGCTTGGACATCTTTGGTCACCCAGTTAAGTGCCTAAAGTTGGGGCAACTTTGCTGTAACATCTCTGTAGCTGAAGCTCAACTGCTTCAGTTCAACTGCTGGATGTGGCAATGGGGAGAATGTGGAAAAGTCTTCCCTGAACTGGAAGTGTATGTGGTTTACCTGTGCAAAGGGCTCAGAAAAGTATTCCAGAGAGTCTACTTACTCATAGATATCTGCTGACTCGTTATTATAGAATCATAGAATGGTTTAGGTTGGAAGGAACCTTAAAGATAGAATTTGCCCCATGGTCAAAAAACCCAAAATTTTGCCAGTTGCACCAATCCTTTAGTCACCTACTGATAAGATGGGTTTCCCTACTCCTCTCCTCATTCATCCCTGCTACTGCAGGAACGGAGAAAAACACCATCTGTGCTTCTGTCCCATTAACTAAGCGCCCCAGCGTCTTGAAGTCCAAGCTGCAAGCAATGAAGAGAATGCAGCCCTGCTGTTATTGGAAGTATTTTATTTTCTGTCTCCCTCTCTTTTTTTTTTTTCTTTTTTGAGTTTTCATGCACCAGGAGACCTTCCCACCCTTTTTATACCCTCATTTTAAGGGGAAAGCACGTGACTGTGTGTCCATGTACATTCAGTGCCTACAACTACCACTAGGAAAGAGCCAGGAAAAAAATAAAAAAAAAAAAGAAGCCCACAAAGTTTTAGTTTCCTCACACTCTCAAGCACATTTTAAAAAGTATTTTTATATGACAGTATTTAGGACTGTTTAAAGCCATCAGCTACTGAGTGTCAAAAAAGGGTGGTGAAATTCAGTTTCACTGTGTGCCCTGGTTGGACCCCTGTTGCGGCAGTAAGAGTGCAGCTGCCTACACAAGACACTTTATATCCATGTCTAGGTAGGTGATTCAGGCACCAAATGAGCACAGTTTGGGTGTCAGCATCTTTCACCAGCTCTGAAGTTCAGTTTAACTACATACTTTTTTTGGTGTCTGCGGCAGATCCCACTGTTGTCACCCCTCCCCTTTCCAACAGTTTTTAAGATAGGGAGTATGTGTTTGGTTGGTCACTACACAAACGAGATGATTAAATGCTGCTTCTAATATTGAAACTGGACTGTTTAGCTCTGGGTTTTTCATAATAACTCCAGCTGAAATTAACATCTAGTCTTGATTTTTTTTTTTTCCCCAATAGCTTTAAGGCTATGTATAAAATCCATACCGAATCACATTAGTCCTCTGCAGGTGTCAAGCCTCTGAGGAATGGGACAAATCCCAGCCATACAACTCAAAACCCTGACTAGGTGTCCACCTACATACTCTATGACTTTTGCAGGTAGGAATAAAGAAATAAAGACATCCATCTATATTGAATATGAGGCTATGCAAAAAGCTTTATGAATCTGTGTAGCTATTCCTCAGAGTCACTTCAAATTTAGTAGTACCTGAGGTATTAAAAGCCAGATTGGTACTTTGAGTCTCAAACAAGCCAGCAAAAGATAAATTGCTGAGATGTGAATCATAGAATCTCCATTTGATGCCCAGCATGTGGGCTGCTCTTGCATGGCATTACAAAGAGAAATAGCAGTCACCTGAGAGAAAGAGAGAGAGAAAGCGAGCGAGCAAAGTAGAGGCACATGGTACAAGGAACAGAAAACATAATTCCAAGCCATTCTTCTGCCTTCTGTTTATGTTTCCAGAGCCCACATGTTTATGGGAGTAAGTCTACCTGGAAAAGGCAGGCCCCTTCTCTCTAGCATCTGCCAAAAAGTGCCATAAAGTGTCAGCTATCCCACATTACAAACTGTGTGAGAACTCTGATTTGTCTCCTGTTCCCAAACTCAGTCCAGGCTTTAGTGCACTGTCTCTTGCATAGGCAGCCTAAACCTCTCAGGTCAGCCCTGCCTCAGTAAATGCAGGTGTGCATGGAGATGGAGAAGGAAGAGGGGGCAGCAAGGTGAGCTTCCTGCCACACTCAGGCAGGATGATCTGAACCTCTTCCTGACAGCGGGGATCAGCTTGGGCAAAATAGCATAGTGTGTGGAACCAAAGCCTGGGATGATAATACAGTGTAAATATAACCATTCAGAGCTGCGGAGCATCTGGTGTGCTTGGGAAATGCCAAGGGCACTGCACTGCACAGTGCACAAAATGTCTGAGTGCAAGTATTGGAAAAATTTCAGGGGCATTAGCTGTGCTCATGCTGAAAAGGCAGGGAAAATTAGGTCAAGTAGAACTCCTGCTGGAATGAGTCAAAACCAGTATAGGCACTTCTGAGCTACGCTATGCTGTGCTCCATGGTGGTTTAGATGTTTCATTGCTTTGTCGAAGATACAGCAGCCTACAGAACCTCAACAGACCAAGGCAGCAAAGACTGAGACTCCTGAAGGCACCATAGCAATAGTCGTTTTCAAGTGATTCTATAATCTGCAGGACTTTGAGCACTGAGTGTTAGTAAATGTTCCTTCAAGTGACCAGGACAAACAGGAACCACTCTATTGCTTTAGCTACACTAAAAAAAGTATTTGAATGTACATAACCAGATACCTCTAGACCTTTCCACACAAGCTTGTATGCAATATTTTCACCAGGAGTACCCAATACAGGTTAAAAAGAGGTAGATTATTCCCACTAGCCTCACTTTAAGACAGGTATATGATACAAAGATTGATTACATGACTTGGCCAGTTCACCTTGCAGGCCAGTGACAGAGCTGAAAGCAATGCTGTCCTCTCCTGAATCTCATCTGGAACTGCCAAACCACAGCATCACAATGCACAAGGCAAACTATTCATCTTCTTTAAACTAGGAAGACAGGCTACAATCAAATGACCAAACACTCTGTCTTGACAAAAAAACCCCAGTGGCTTCAAAGCCTAGAAGAAAAGAACAATCCTATAATAAAAAAATCATTAACTTTCCCAGAAGACTTGTGTTTCTCAGAGTCACTGTTTCTCTCCATATCTTCATATGCCTGATCAAGACTAGAGTCTTCCCTTGCATTTCCATTTATATAAATATTCCTCTCATCTGTCTTACATAAGAACTTATGTTTTAGATCAAGCAAGGGCCTATGCCTGGGTCCTTTTACCACTGTAAACGCATTCTGATCAGAGAGAATAAAATCTTCCTCTGGTTCATTTGGTTTTCTCTTCTAGCTGACAGGGTGCACTGAGCTACACGATGAACATTTACAGATGACATTAGAAGAGAAATGAGGACTGAAATAGAGTCTTGTTTTGCGTCTTTCACTCACACCTCAGGCTACAGCAAATATAACCTGGGCTGCAGGTGCTTTGGTGGATTGAGTCCCCAGCTCACCTTACCTTGGTCTCTAACTTGGATTAGCCCCATACTGTACCTCCAGTGGTAGAGAATCTCTCACCTTCATTTTTAAAGCCCACAGGGGTGGCAGTGACCCTGTAGACAATGAAAAAAGTGAGGGGAGATGTCCAGTTCACACCTCTGCTACATGCTGGTTCTATTTTCTCAGTTCATCCACCTCTACGGCCACCTGCTCTTCAATGACATTACCCAAGTTCCTGAATTGCCCTCAATTCCCAGGTTTTGTTTCAAGGTAGCCTCTGATGTAAAAGGGAATTGATAATGATAGAGCTGTGATATTTACCACTGATATCAACACCTGTGTTGTAAACACCAGAGAGGACACACAATGACAGAAGGGAATAGTGGAAGAGGCTGTCAGGGCTTTCTGAAGAGCAGCCGGCAAAGAGCCAGTGGTGATTTTTGCAGTGCTCAGCAACCATCACCACCTCCTTCTTCAGCTTCTGGAGGGTGTGAACAGTCAGGAAAGGAAGGGAGGCAGGGGAGCACAGCCAGAGCAAACTTCAGAAGCAGTTTCCGTAGATTCAGCTCTGAGATGATAAAGACTATGTTTCATAGTTTATAAAGCTGGAAAAGGGAATTGAGACATCTCCAAACATGTCCCTAAGCTTTGGGAACGAAGCTCCATTCAATATGGTTTTGCTTGCTTTCTTTTCTTATTGTTGTGGGATTAAGAGCCTCAGTATTTGTTGAGGAAGAATGAGAAGAATAGTCAAACAATAACAGCACAATTAGATCTGACTCAGGGAAACTCAGGTGATGGTAGGGCAGGGAGTTATCTGGGATGCTGGAAAAGTATTGGAAACTTGAAATCAGGGGAACAGTAATGTCAAGTGAAGCTTACAAGGGACAATGGACTGTGGGTGAAATTAACAAACTGGTGGGGAAGGCACTTAACGGGGCTGATGGACCAAAAGGTACTCAATGGGAAAGGGCCCTGTTGTGGGACCAGGCTTGGTGTGTTAATAGATGACTTTTGCTTCTGCCTGGGTTAGCTGGGCACACTGAATCTCAGAAGATGGTCTAGCATTTGTTCTCTGTTTCAGAAAATGCCTTTCATTAGGAGGGTCCAACATTAATTTTTAGAGTCTGTTTCCTTCACTTAATAGTAGCATTGGAAAATCTGTCCTGACCATGAAAGAACTGTATGAAACAGTGAGAGTGAAAAGAACAATCCTTCTAAAGTTCTTAAGAGTAGGAAATAGCTGAGAAGAGATGCAAGATGACACATAAAGGTCTCTTTATCATTAGTACGCCCTAGCAGAAATTGGGAAGAAATTGAACCTGTGCTGAAGACCATGGATTTTTTGTTTTAATTGTGAGGAAATGATGAGGAAAATGGTAGAAACCCTATCACTTGGAACTACTTGAATAAAGTATTAGTTAATGGACCAAGAACAATGTTATATTAGAAAGATGTACTGAGTAATTATTTAGTCTCCTACCTCTGCTTTTTACAAACTGCTTGGACAGATCTGTTCTTTAACCTCTTGATTCTACAGAATCACTTCTCTACCTCTTTTAAACTGCTGCAGTACTATTAACTTTAATGAAACTAGGCCAATTTTACGATCTGGATTGGCCCATGACTACTTTTGAAAAAGGAATTCTTGTCTTAAAGAAAAAAAAAAAGAAATTATAGAACAACTCAGGATTAGTTTCCAAAGGTACTTTTTAACGTATATATAATAGATTGATGTGCTTTTCTTACCTTGACAAAGAACATAGATGAGAAACAAGTCTGCATATGCACAGTTAAATCAGTGTTGCAACCTACAGGGCAAAATCAAGAGTGGAGTAATAGCACAATACCATTCTGGTATAGGTAAAGACAGAGAGAAAACAAAGGTTCTCTTAGACCCATGTATGTGGCAGCTGTACAGTAAGAAGTTGCTTTCAGGCATATTTGCTGCCATAGGAGAACAAATGATGGTTGGTGTCCATTAACTTGGCAAATGTCTTGATCTTTAATTACAACCCATTGGTTATTCTCCCCCTGTCCACTTGATTTCTTTTAAACCCCAGTGGAAGGTGAGGTGATGGTCAGCACTGAGACAAGGATGTGCAGACTTCAGACAGAGATGAAGAGAAAGAAGAGCTCTGCAGGGCACACTTTCTGTGACAGCAGAGGCATGTGTGAGGACACTGCTTAGCTGCTCATTGTACAGCATTGTGTTTGCCTCTGAGAATGGTTAAAGTCCATGAGACCTTTGGATAATAGTAAAGGTACAAGAGTTAGAAATACAGCCTTCTTGGCATACAATATCAATGAGAAACTAAATTAAGGAGAGGCTGAAGGTATTCTTAAAGTCTTAAAGGACTATTCCAAGTCCTGAAGACCGATCCCCTATGGAGAAAAACTCTTCAGGTGTTGCTCTGACATCTGTTATAGCAACTCCTTCAGATTTCCCGGTTTTCTGTAGTGAACTTGTCTTCCTGGAAAGGCTTCCTAGGAAAAGACAAGCTGCAAACAGTACAAACTGACCCCTGACAGCCCCAGGGAGTGCATAAGAAGCTACATCATCACCAAGTAGCAAGGAGTACTTCAAGTTTGTATACAGCAATCCAGCTAGCATTATGCTATTCTTCAGAAAGCAAAAGGAGGGGAAGATAAATGGGAGGATACTAAAAAAAAAAAACAAAAAAAAACCAAAAAAAACCCCACCACCGAAAAACAGCATTTGAGATTTCAAAATCTTCATAGACCCACAAAAGTACCTCTTCGAAATTTCAAAGGAGGCTGGCACCTGTTATTTATATGTAGTACCTGCACATCCCATTAATGCAGATAGTGGAAATGCAGTGTATAATATTTTGTCATGAAGCAGAACAGTCAGCAGCCTTAAAATTCTTTGAGCCATCCATAAAAGTGGAAAATTGGCAGATGGAAATAGAGTATTTTTATAACCTCATCCCTGCATGCAAAGAATTGGTAGCTCTTCATCTAGTGCTTAGAAGAGCAAAGATGATTTGCACCACAGCAATACCAACCATTGTGGAGCTGAACTCTGTTGGGATTTTCCATGGGAATCGCACACAGCAAAGGGAACCTGCACAGAGCATAAAATATGCAGGAGAAATAAAAAATTGCAAAGGTAATTCAGAACACTCTCTGCTCAGGGTCCTGACTTCTCCCACACACACCTTTCCTTCCTGTATTATCTCCTCCAGAACATAAGTATGCCACAGAAAATCCCCCTGTTATATCTATATACAGAATTGACTTTTTCTTGTTTGGGCTTTCTAAAATGCAATGAGAAAATATTTTTACTTCATTTACTTGAATAGGGAGTCCAAATACTGCATTGGCTCCAGGCATTTAATTTCCTACCTGCCCTTTGATGGGCAATGAAATAATAGAAGACATAGTAGACTTTAGTATCTACTATAGGAAGATAATTCTCCAGGGTTATTGAGACAGTACCTTTCACTGGAAACAAATTCACAAGTTCATAAAGCTTGCTTTTTTCCATAAATTTTATAGTCACCTTTAGAAAGGAAGTAACAGAAACTGTGTTTCCAAAAGAGGGGTTGTATTTAGACAAGTCAACATGCCAGCCTAACCTTCCCCAACCTCTCAAGATCTGAGCACAGTGCCAGCACTTTTGAGAGAACAATACCCTCAGGCACATCGTCATTTTCCCACATCATAGAATCATAGAAGCATTTAGGTTGGAAGGACCTTTAAGATCATTGAGTTCAACCATAAACCTAATGCTGCCAAGCACCACTGCAATTTGAATTATTTGGATGGTGAGGTGGGTTGGGGGAAGAACAGTAACAATTGAGGAATTTCAAACCTGAGACTCCCACTCTGGAATGACAGAAGTGAGTAGCCCTGCTGCGTACAGGGACAGGGTGAGGAGCCTCTCACAGATGCCTCTCAGCACCCTGCACATGCTCCTCAGGTCTTTGGCTCTCTTCAGTCACATAGGAGCAGATTAACCTTGGCCTCCAAAAATGTTAAAAAATATTTTACCAAATGTAGGATAACTGTATTATTAGATTGTTTCAATCCTCTAAGATGTGGGAACTTCAATATAGACCTGAACACTGATGCACTGTGAGACACCTCTCCTGAGATTCATGCTTCATATTTCTTTTCCGGGATTTGCTGTGCAAATTCAGGTACACAAACCCATGCCAGGTCAAGCATATGAACTCAGCGATCTCCCATGAGTTCTCAGATGCAACCTTTACTGTAATATGTACATTTCTTATTCTTCTGCCTCCACGGTAGAAATTAATGCACCTTTTAAAGTTCTCACTGGGCTTATGGCCAAAGAAGCTCAAACAGCTGCATCATCAGATTTAGGAGTTCCTTCTTTATCCTTCGGGTTTTCCATATTGCAAGCAGGGGAATGAGCTGACAGGTAGAAGCAATCTTATAAATGGCTCTCTTATCCTGTTCTTCCCTGCTGGCCAATTTTGGGTCCTTTCTGCAGGGAGTGAACTGTCCTGCCCTAAGTAGCCAAGACAACCTCTTGGAAGATTGCTTTGCAATTGTGGCTGGCAGTGAAGAAGTTAAACAGATGTACAGGGAGGGGGCCAGGTCTGACTGAGACTCTGAGGCAGAAACCAATAATGAGGACTAGCATTGGCACTGAAGTGAAAATGAAATCTATTTTAGGATGCTGTTTTTAAACTGCTATTCTTTGAACTGGTGTGCATTTTAGTCAAGCTGAAATTGGTTATAGAGCTATACAGATGGGAAAGAGGGGGAGAATGATTTATTTACTTAAAGGCAAGAAAAGATGTATCTGCAGAGTTTTCTGACTCTACATTCTGTTCTGTGGACGTTGTGTCTACAAAATAATTGGTTGGGAAAGAGGGCTCCTGGAAGTGTACACAACCACTTCTTCACCACTCAGGTGAAGAATGGATCACTTTAGCACTGTGGGTACATGTGCATGACACTCGGGTGCACTACACAGCAGCACTTTGTGCTGTGCAATCTCACTCTTATTCATTTCTTCCTTCTATTTTCATACACAACCCTCCTTCTTCTCCTAGTGAGCTGCCCATGAGGACTGAATTTGGATGTCCCATAATAAAAATCATGAGTGAATCTGTTACTGATTAGGAGCTAGAGTGCCTCTGGGGTTGTTAATCTCCTGTTTAAGTCAGGAGAAAGGCAAAGGCCTTCTCTGTGAGTAAAACTTACCACATCAGGGACACAACTCATGATGATCACTGTAGAACTCTTCAGGTTCCTTTATAGAAACTCTTGTTCTTGCATGCTCTTAGTCTAATGGAAGTCAAGAGTGCTGCCTTGGAAAGGGATGAGCACCCACCCACAAAAAGAGACACAGCATCAGCCTCATTGCTGATAATGCACCACTGGATTCCCTTCAGCAGCTCTATATATGTTTCACCAGTGGAATGGGTTTTTCTCTTTGCTTTGTTTCCCGCATATTCACCAGTGTCTCAAATGCTCCTCTCTAAACAAAAAAAAACAAAGCTTTACTGTGCCAAATACTCACTATACACATTGGCTGGTGGAGCGGTTAAAACACCAGCCTATAATTAGACAGCTTTCAGAGCCCTACTTTTCCTTCTGTTCCTTTCCCACTCTCTCCTTTCTCACTGAGAGGGGGCACAGCTGTCCCTCAGGCATGCATTGCTTCCCATTAGTGTCAGTGGGAGTCACAAGAGCTCATCAGGGGGAGAACAAACGCTTAAGGGGAAGAAATCTTTGATGAAATCCAGCCACCCCATGCTAGGACGCTGTATGAATTCTAAGAAGTTAGATCTAAAGGAAATGAGGGCATATTTGCCCAAAAATTTCTCTGAAATACAAAAAAAAATCTGTTTTACTCTGTTGTGGCTCTGAATGTGATGAAAAATTCAGATAAAGCTTGCTTATGACCAGTATGTAGCAAAATGGCAACCTTATCCAACTCTGCTAAAAACTGAAGAGAATGTAAAAGTATACAGTTGATTCCTTTCCTGAGGTTTTGTTTTATTAACAAATATAAATAATAATTGAACTTCTCATCTGAACCATCTTGCAGTCTTACCTGTTCTTATAGTTGGTTGCTCTAATAGGACCTCTGTGTTGTAGTATCTATTTTCCTTCACCCAGATAATGACTTTCCTCCGCTATAACCAGAATAAAGTGTTCTAGTCCCACCAAGGCAGCAAGTGATAGGAGGTGGCCTTTTCCTGCTTTGTCTCCACCACTGGAAAGAGGTCAGATCAGAGAAGACTATGAAACAAGACAACATTGCAGTAATAAATATGTATATACTTATACTCAAAGGACTAGTCATTAAAATTAGTAATTCTTTTTGGAATGGGAAAAACTTGCTTAAAATTAATATAAACTCAGTAAGTTTGAAGATCACCCTAAGTTTGATGGGGATGTTGATCTGGTGGAGGGTAGAAAGTCTCTGCAGGGGATTTGGACAGGCTGTATTGATGGGCAGAGGCCAATTGTACAAGGTTCAACAAGGTCAAGTGCTGGGTCCTGCACTTTGATCACAACAACCCCATGCAGCACTACAGGCTGGGGACAGAGAGGCTGGAAGGTGGCCTAGCAGAAACAGACCTGGGGGTGTTGGTTGACAGTAAGTTGTACATGAGCCAGTGTGTGCCCAGGAGGCCAAGAAGGGCAGTGGCATCCTCTGCTATATCAATTATATACTGTACCAGCAGGATGAGGGCAATGATGCACTCACCTGTACTCAGCACTGGTCAGGCTGCACCATGAATCCTCAGTTCTGAGCCCCTCAGTACAAGAATGCTTGTACTGAGAGAGGTGCTGAAGTGAGCCTTGAGAAGGGCTGGTGAAGCCCTTCAGAGGGGTGAAGTGTCTGAAGCACAAATCCTATAAGGAGCGGCTGAGGGAGCTGGGATTGTTCAGCCTGGAGAAAAGGAGGGTCAGAGGGACCTTATCATTGTCTACAACTACCTGAAAGGAGGTTGTAGTGGGGTAGGAATTAGTCAAGTTGCCCTAATAAAGAATAGGACAACAGGAAATTACCTCAAGTTGCACCAGAGGAGTTTTAGATTGGATATTAGGAAAAATTTCTTCACTGAAAGGTTTGTCAAGTATAGAAACAAAATGCCCAGGAAAGTGGTATTCAAAAAGATGTGTAAATGTGGCGCTTAGGGATATGGTTTAGTGGTGGACTTGAGAGTTTTAGGTTTCTCCAACCTAAATGATAGTATGATTCTATGAATTAGCAAACTGGCATATGGACCTCAAGAAGCAGCACTTTATGTGTCAATTAATTATTTTGCACCACCAAAATGATGCTGGAATTTGGAGTTGAGGTTTCAAAGCACATTTTGAAGATAGGAGCTCACTCATGTCATCTCACAGTACCAAACATAGGGCTGCAGCAGAATAGACGTAAATCAAGGGGTGAAGAGTGGTTTAAGGCAGGATAGCACTGGTTTTTTCCCCTTTCTTTCACTAAATAAAAGGAAACAAGTTTTATAACTTCTTACACCTGCTTTATATCTTATGCCCAAAGTATTTTGTACCTAAAGAATGCTTATGTTAGCAAACATTTTACTTAAAGGCTCCTACCTGAGAAAAATGGGCCTTTCAGTTTCAAAACAATGAGGAGAAATTATCCACTCAGACTTCAATTCTAAGAGACAGGAAAACTCTCATTTCATTTGCCATTTTATAAAAGGAGAATTCCTGGTTTTTTCCCAAGTCTAAGTTCTTCACTCTGATGAGCAGGTTAAACATAACCAGACTTGTGTAGGCAGCAGCAGCCTAATTAATAACCTAACTTATGTCTGAGTGAAACATTTACTTTTTTGATTTATCTATGTTACTAACAGAACACTGAAGTGACCCCATCTCCCTAATTATCTCTGGTTCCCGATTAACAGAAGAGTAACAACCTCTGTAAAGGTTTCTCACTCAACACCCCATCAGGAAGGGGTCAGTGATCCAAGCAAGGGAATCTCATTAGTTAAACCACACATTAGTCAGCATTCGGTCAGGTGTGGGGACCAAGGGGTACCAACCTCATACCCTCTCTCCTTCCAACAGATCAGACAGTACCTTTCCTTATCGCCTCGCATCTCTGCCATCTTATGCTGGAGACTGGGTAACTCCCTGGACTTCTTTGGAGTTCTTCCAGATTTACATCACACAACTTTGGATCTCAGCACTCATTTTCTGGATTAAATGGAACAACACTTCAGATATTTGTTCATTTCTCTCACTATAAGAGGATAGCTTTGTTGTGTAATTAACATGCCAGTAATTAGGGATTCCAAGATGATGTACTAATTTCTCTCTCTCACACGCACACACACTCTCTTTCAAAATGTTATCAGCAGTAATTGCATTAACATCTTTTCTTTCCTTGTTCCTTTTGGGAGTTTATTAGACTTTCATTTAGTCTTTTTCTCATTTCACAAATATACACACATTTCCTTTGCTCCTCTGAAAATTCGTTTCAGACTTGTAAACTTTGAGCAAATTGACCTGCTCCCCATGCAAACACATGGGAATCTTCAGTGCCATTTAGTTTTTCAAACTATTTTAGATGGAAGGCAAAAACTTTCAAGTTATACTCTGGTTTTTTGGGGTTTTTTGTTTTGTTTTGTTTTGTGGGTTTTTTTCCAGGGATACTGGTTCAGATAATTCCTGTGATAGCAGGGTCATTTAAGTCAACTGAAATTGATATGGATTTAGGAATGTGGATACTATCCTGAAACTTTAAGAAAGTCTTAAAATTATGCTATGGACAGTTCATTGCTTGCAGAACATTTCTTTTAAGTGACCTCAGCTCAAGATGTAGAGGACTGTAAAATAACCACAATTTTTTTCCAATATAATGAAATGCATGAAACAGGATAAGTCAGCAGACAGCAGAGCATGGTTCATATTAGCTTTTATTCTTTTTCTGTCTATCATTTCCTTGGACTTTTAAAATATTTTATTCCAAGATAAAAGTTTGAGCTCTATGGCTGAAAGTTACCATACAGAGCTTAGTCTGAGTTTCCAGTGAGTTTAAAAACTCAAGCATAAGCCCTGGAGTTTTATATTCAACCTTATGGCAGTAGTTCCCCAACCTTGGTGTCCATGCAGCACCAATGCTTCAATGATTATAAGTCACAAGAGACACAGTCTTTTGCTTTCACTGTTGGTTTTACCTTTCTCTTTTCCAGATGTAACATATTCCTAGGACAATAATGTCAAGGATCCAGCTTCGGTAAATCCTTGGTAGGCTTAGTTGGGCACCCTCCTTTAAGTGTAGCTGCTCTTTGTTTTTTGCAGTTTTAACGTGTGTTAATCGCTTAAAAACAGTCCTTGTTTCTATCTGAAATATTAACATTTAATTTTGCCCTACTGCCCCTGCTTTCTGAGGGGATCAGCTGTGAAGAGTGAGGAAGAACCATGATCTGCGCTTTGAATCATAAGCCTCACTCAGGTATTGACCTTGACCTGCAACTTCAACTTGTCCCAAGTCAATTCCCAGTACCTGCCTGAGCCTGAAAATAATAGCTACCCATTAATCACCACACCCTGACAGGAGTACTCATTCTTTTTTCCTATCCCTTCACTTTCTGCTGCATTTTATCTTTCATCTGCATTTATTAGCCTGTCTGTCTTTGTCTGGGGAAAACAAATTTGCTGAAATCTACAACCATAGTGGTAAAAGCACAGTGTTTGGTTGCAAGCCAACTTGATGCTATTTAGATGATAAAAAGGACTGGGAAAGAAACAACTAGGTTTGTAGCTCCCTTATGTGTAAAAGCTTAAAAAGAAGTAAATCTGCTTTATTTTTTTTTTTCTTCTTCTGTGACTTTGAGTTGAGTCTGAGAAGACAAATGTGATCCTTGCTTATGTTGCAGGCCAGAAGTAAGAGCTGCTGTCACTGCCAGAGCAAACGCAGGATTCTCTTTCTGGGACATGAGATTTTACTGTATGGCTGGCAGGACAGACTTGAGGCAGCTGCAGCTTTAGATCTTTGCTGAGAATGCCTACCCTGTACAATGTGGTAGAGCATAGACATACCCAAGCTATTTCAAGGATGGAAGTGGTCCAACTGTGGTAACACAGAGCTCCAGGCAGGCTAATGTATGCTCCATGTTGTATCTGTGCTTGAGGTAGGAAATAACTCATGCCATGGTAAACTTGCATTACACAAATATTTATGCAAGTGCTTGGACGGTAATGAATTGCTGTAGTTTGGTCTGTTAGAGTCTGATGAACGGCCTGTTGTTTTGTCAGGCTAGATTAGCTGGTGCTGATGCAAACAGGAAAAATAAACCCAAATCTCTCCTTGCCCATGCTGCCCAACAGAGATGAATTTTTCCACTTCCACTGATCGGATGCAATGGGAACTATGTGCTAAGCTGATATTGGATTGCTCCTTTTTCACATCTAAAGATTTCATCTTCAGGAGCAGACATTTCCTTGAGAAGGTGGAAGGACAGGACATGAAATATCAAAATACTGTCTTAACTGAGCCACACAAGGTATCTGTAACTAGAGGAGAAGATCAACCATAGGTTAAGGGAAAACCCCAAAACTGATATAGAAAAGCTGGATACATCAAAGGAGTATGTAGTTTGTTACACAAGATTAAGATATCAGTCCTGTAATTTATCTGTCATGTATTTAATGCTGGTTTTCCAGGAGTAAGACTCTCTGTGGAGTCCTGTCAACGGACATACAGGCTGTATGTAGGATGGAGGTCTCTCTGCTGAAAAAGTGGGGAGGGAGAGTGTCTATGGTGAGAGTATATCAGATTTTCAGCCTGAATGGAAAAGGTAACCCATTGCCTTTGCAGCAGCCTTGTTTGGTTTACTTTTATGCAAATCACAATGTGCCCTCCATTGTTCTGATTGGCTTGGGAGATTTCCATGGAAACAGCAGTACTCCATTTCATTTAAACTCTGATGCCCAATTTCCCTGTCAAGCGGAAATCAATGTGTTGGTAACAGGAGAAGCATTCAGAGTATCGCTTGGAGATGATGCTTGTGCAAAGGTCTCTGGAGGAGTGCAGAGATCTGCCCTATCTCATCACTGTTCACCTGAGCATGATCCATCACTCCACTCCACATCACTCCTTCCATTCTTCTGCCTAGTCAGCACTGTCCTCAGTTTCACTGTTCACTTTGTCTGCCTGACCTCACATGCGATTATTATCCTCCCTGTCTGGAGGGTTATACACAGAGAGACAGAATCTCCAGTGCCTGGATAAGTACACCAGTTCTCTGCTTTCTACCCAGAATCAGGAGCATTCATGTAACTGGGAAATGAGGCTTATTTATAAACTGGGAAGAGGGGTGGGGGAAAGCTAAAAAGCTGAGAGGCAGACAGAATTATTCATTATTATTTCCATGTCCAGCTGAGGTGGGGAGGAAGGGGAAAAAGAAAAAAGACCAGGGGCTCCTTGCAGCACATCATAACCCAGATTTTTTGTCCAACTAAAGTTGGTCAAGATAGTCATGGGTCTTTCTGTGGAGCCCACTAGGTAAATGTATCCATGGTTCCTGCGTGCTCCATCCCAGAGCATGGGGAGACTGAGAGAACATTTTTCCCACACTTCTCAGCTGTCCACCTGTCACTGAGCCATTAGAAAATGACCAGCCCTCTCCACTGTTTCTATCTAACTCTAAATGTTAAGGTCAGATGCCACTCCTGTTCCTCTGTTTCCTTAAGCTCCAAAGCTAGAAAGGGCCAGGGAAGGAACCGAGTATGCACTATGTTGGTGTAAGAATGCGAAGGAGCTGTGAGACAACTCTGGTGAATGTGTTGATATTCTACAGGGTGAAAAGATCCCTTTAGAAAGCTCTTTGTAAAAAGAGGTAATGTGGAGAGAATCATTGTGGGGTTGCAGGAAGACCACCACTCCAAGATTTCTTTCCTTGAAGCATTCCTTCTCATGGCAAAAGCTGAGGACATGGACTTTTAGTGATGGTTCTTCCTCCAAGGCTGTAGGTCATGTGGGTCACATGAGGACACAGCAGCCCCACTAGGGACTCACTGCAGTAGCTCCTGCATGTGATGCTCTCCCTCCAGCTAAATATTCTCCTGCTATCACCTCTATTCAGGCATGAATCCAACTCCTCTCCCCTTGCCTTCATAGATGCTCTTTGCCTACCCACATGTAGTTGCAGAAGTAGCTTAGCTCTCACTGACAGGTTTTAGGTGGCCCTCTGGACTCTGCAAAGGTGCAGCCATACAAACAGCCTCTTTTGGCCTTCAAAACCTGAAAGACCAAGACTAATGACTTACTAGGACCTCAGGAATGACACAAGGGTTTGGTATTCAGAGTATGAGCTCCTTCAGTAATGCAGTTTATCCAGACCTTGCCATCAGGGTTTTTTTTTCCCCCCTTTTTCTGGGCACTTTCCAGGCTTTAATATATTTTTAAGTGTGACCATCAGAGGAAGGCATAAGTAATTCATATAACGGTGGCAGAAAGGGAACTATTTTAATGGGAAAGGGGACAGAAGGCAGGAGATGTATTGGGAGGCTAAAGGATACACCCTAAATTAATGTAATTCAGTATAAATGAGTGTAGGACCCTGGAGTCCTGGATTCCCAGTCCTGGCCTTTAATCACTGTATATCCTCTCTTGCCTTAAACTTGAAGCAAATCTTAGGCTGCAGATAAAGGTTTCAAATTAATCATAAATTACTGTCAGTCCTTCCCCGTGGCTGGGATAATGGTTCAAATACACATACACTAATCTTGCTAAAGGCTCTTTTAAAAAGATTCTTACTATTTAAAACCTTGTTCATCTTCTCTGCATGTGTATCTTGTATTTTTCTTTGGCTGCTGGCTAGTGGAACCTGCTTTGACTGCATACTGTGGGAAAACTCAGAAGTTCTTCCTCTTGCATAGCTAAAACATGGAGAAGCCAGATCAGTTTATCTCATAGTAGCAAAGAAAAAAAAGCAGACTGCTAGTTTATTCCTGTCAACCTCACTTCAACATTACAAATTACATTTTCTGCCTGGCCTGTCAATCAGGAGCTGTAATGCATATAGGAAGGTGTTTTCTCTGATGAACAAATATTTCCAGGGTGGGAGGAAAAAAGAGAAACCTGACCAGCCTCACAATCAGGCTGGGAAGATTTCACCTGACAAGAAAGTCATCGCCTTAAGACCCTGTAGTGCCAAGGGCAGCCAGGAACAGAACGAACTGGAGATAGTGCTGAAGAAAACTCCACAGAGACCACTGGTAGAGTCCAGCTGAGCTTTGTATTCCAGAAGGATATTGTTTTTTGGTTACTGTGACCACCTGCAGCACTGCCAGGAAAAGCTCAAGTGATCTTTGCATGTCCTCTGCCATCCTTCTTGCCCCATCATTTCTGTGTGCAGCTCTCCCAGTCCGTTCCCAGAAGTGACATTTCTTGTGCTGGAGAATGAGCCTCTCAGCATTTTTCTGCCTCTTGAGATACATCAGTTGTATCAAGTTGTACAGAGGGGACCATTGTAGCTTTTCAGATTAGTCAACTGAGCCCTGTTCTGTCATGAGTCAGGTTTATCTTCTGGGGAGGAAGGAGAGGGAGGTCTCTACGTAATGCAATAGGATCCGGTGGGTCCCTAATGTCATTAATGAGAACAGTAGAACATTTTATTTGTAGGAGGTTTCGCCAGTAGACTCACAGAATCATTTACCCCAGGAAACTTGTTCAGTGCATGATCAGGAAAGGGAAAATGTAGCAGCACCGGCTTGGAAAGACAGAAGTGGACTAGGACAGACAAATGAGATTGTGACAATGAAGTGTGAAGGCTTGAAACAACCCTTTTCCCCAGCCTGGGATTGGAATTTGGAAATCTCAGTCTTACCATTTTAGAGTGCCTGCAAGTATCTATGAAATCCACAGGTAGGTCTTACTCCCTTCAAGCCCTGCAAGGCTTTCCAAGCACATAGAGAAATAGTAATAATAGTAACAACAAAATCAGTAACACCACCACAACCACTAAGAATTATAAGACTTCAAATTCAAGTGGTCTGTCTTAGAAAGTGCCAGAAGTCACCATCACACAAAACTTAACTACTCAATTCACACATTTACTTTTTCTTGCAGCTTGTGTCTTATATTAGGAGATATTGCCCCTTTACCATAAAATCTGAGCTATTAATGAATTTATTATATTTATCAAGTCTTAATACACATTTTAATCCAGTTAGAGTAAGGGAACCCAACTGTGTTCAGGGCTGTATGTTCTGGAGGCTGTGCTGGGAGTCAAAAACAGGTCTGTGCCTTGGAAACTTTGATTAAAAATCAAAGTTTATACAGGGAAACTCCCACGTATTTGTGGTGACAAAAGGTGACATGTGTTCTTAAATTTGCCTAGATCACAATGTAGCTGGAAACAAGCACTGAAGTGTCAAGAAGCAGTTCTGTGGGTCTCCTGAGGTTAGCAGCTGCTGTGTGGAGTTGACAGAATTACTATCTTCAGCATCAGCATTTTGCCAGCTTTGTACTTCCAAGTAATTTTTGAGCTGGGGCTTTTGTAGGTTAGAATAAGTGGCATCTATCCACTGAGCCACAATCTGAAATACTGAAAGATCCGTAACTTCTCTGTTTGATGAGATGGATTTTTTTTTCCCCTGTGATCGTATGGGATTGTCTTTTACAGGGCAAGGCAAGATATACCACATGATGCTGGTGAAGTTACAAGCATCTCATTTCAATTTACTAAGAAAATGGTGAGCAGAAGTTAGGATGAAGTGGGATAAGCCGCATCATTTTTTCTGAAAAATCAAAAATCTATGTTTGTTCCCTGGCCACTGAAACTGGTTCTGCCTGCTGCTGCCATCACATAACCACCACTCCCTCTACTTTCCCAGGACAAATCCTAGGATTTTTCCACAGAAAGTGGACAAATGTGCTGTGATACACAGGATCATCAGACCTGACACCTGGTTAATCTGGTTAAGAAAAGATATCAGTATTAAACAATACTGAGTAATTTTCTGAACAAGTGCCTGAAACTCTCAGAGGAAAGTCATGGAAACTATATCGCCTAAACAAACAAACAAAAAACTTAGAAGGTTTGCTTTTTGTGGGCCTTTGAGAAGGATAACTCCAGCATGAGGAAAAGAGGACTTCTGAGACTTGATGATGCATGCACTCTGCGTGTGTGCACATGTGTATGTTTGCAGATAATGCAGGGATATTCCTATTAATGGCATCTAACTAATAGATCCTGCATATCTAAGGCGTCCCTAAGTTAAATGGCCACTTTGTAGAATCATGAGTGCACAGAATTTTAGATTGGGAATGTTTTGTGATTAATCCTGAAAGCATTTCTCAGTACATTTCTGTTTGACTGTTGAATGTAATGAGCTGCAGCATTTTGACATGCACCAGGATGTTTTTATGTGACCTCCCTTGGCAAAGCAGAGATATTGGCTACCGTCTGACCATCTGTAATTCAAACAGACTATCTTAATGAACACCACTATCACCTTTGATCTGGGAATGACTGGCACCTTGCTATGTCTGGCATTCAGATGGAATAAGATGTTCCAGCTGGTGCTGATAATGTTACATTGTACTTATGGCTGGCAACTAACTGCTGTCCTCCAGTGTGTTAGATAACGCTCATAAGGTTGTTGATTTATTAAGAATGGTTTAATTAAGCCAATAATTAGATTAATTGTTTTTGTTTATATCAAAGTAAATTAAAATAGATTGGGTTAATATTTCTCTTATGTTACACTTCTACTTAATTATTTGATTTAGCAATTAAAGTGCATAAAATTGGAAAACCGGAGGACTGGAAGATGAGGGTTTTTTCTCTCTCTGGAAATCAGGACCAGGTCTCTGAGAAGTTCTGGAGTAGGTAAGATCAAGCAATTGTGTGTCCCGATGATTACATATGCAGTGACTCATTGGTTACTCTAACACTTGTGATACCCACCTACAGAGGAAATACAGGCCAGGTTTGTAAAGATGTTTTGGTACATTACAATGCATAATGAAATTAATTTTATTTTTTAGAACTATGTACACTTGTCTGTGCCTTTGGGCACATTTAAGGTGCAACACCTTTAAAACTCCAGATCAAATAGCTGCTAAGAATACCAGACAGCCTGTCACAGAAATGGTTAGGAGAGAACAGTGTTTATCAGTTAGAGGAGGTAAAATTTATCACATTTTCAATTACATTTTTAACTTTGAAAGGAGGAAAAAATCTTTAAACACTCTCAAACTGAAATATTTGGCAACTTTCTTGTTTTCTTTTTATTTTCTATCAGTTGCCAAATAAGCTGAATTTTCAAAGTGTTGATACTTGGGGGGAAAAAGAAGCCTTTTTATATTCTCAGCCAACTTTGATGCATCCCACTGACACAAGCATGCATATCTGATATATTTCAGATTTGTAACTCCCCCCCCATACAGGTAATGATTATCAGTGTGGTGCTATATATAGATACATATACGAATATACAGAAACTCTTTTAGATATATAGGTGTGTAGGTGTAAATGCCTAAAAATACAAAGGGATGCGTTCCACAACCTGCACAAAAGAGATCAAAGAAACCCCACAGAAGTGAAGGAGGAACACCTTTTCAGCAACTCCACCATAACACCTGACAATCCTCATCCACCAATGTGCTCATGCTCATCACCTCTCAGCCTCTGTCGTTCAGGGCCAGGGTGACCTGAGGCACTGGAAGAGCTGATGGGATGCTACAGACAGAGTTCATGGCAGTGCCAAGGGTGATGCTGGTTTTCTGGGCTCTGGGTTTGTCTCCTGACATGGCTATTGCACTTTCTCAAAAGCTGCATAAATGATA
This sequence comes from Pachyramphus minor, assembly GCA_013397135.1. Taxonomy (NCBI): domain Eukaryota; kingdom Metazoa; phylum Chordata; class Aves; order Passeriformes; family Tyrannidae; genus Pachyramphus; species Pachyramphus minor. The sequence goes on from VYXB01006804.1 coordinate 200,232, forward strand.
TTCCACAGCAAAATGAAAGAACTCTGCAAGTGGTAAATAAATGTTGTATGACCCTGCAGGTATGTGCTCTGCTTGCCTTCCAGATCTGTTCTGTTGATTTAGTTAGCAGAAATGTTCTGCCAGACAGCTGCAAGGGAATATTACATAATGGTTATGAAAAGTGATTTTTGAGCTCCCTGGAGACCTTTATTCCACAGTTATACCTGCCCAGCACAGGAACAGAAATACCCCCCCAACACCGAGTCAATACCTCTGCGAATCCCTCCACATCACACATGCACAGTCAGTCCTGCAGCAGCAAGGGAAACGGCTTTGGAGAGAAACAACTGGATATTCCATCACCAGCTCTCTCCTGCCCTTTTGTTTGCCTCTGAATTAGTGAGTGGTGGTATCTGGTCCTTTGGCTGCTTTTAGACAAACGAGGAGGTGAAGGAGGGGATTTTCCTGTGTGCCTGGGGAGGAGCTGGAGCACATCAGGTAGAAGCCTGGGCATGAGTGTAGCCATGCTGAGACCAGCTCAAGACGGGCCAAAGGGCCCCAACATGCATAGACAGCAGCAGACAGACACGAAGGAGCCAGAGGGTTTGAATCTCCTGGCATCAAAGTCCTGACTTGCAGACTGGACTCCACGCAGCAGACACAGCATGCATCTGTTGTGCAGCTTTGATTTTGAATGCTCTCCAGGGGACTGCCCAAGGATAAGCTACACATGGAACATCACTCGCAGAAAATATTCAGGGAGTAATGTATGACTGTGAGCATTGGTTCTCAAGACAGCCTGAGAACAGGGAGGAGAGGAGAAATTTTGGCAAGTGAGTTATCCATCATAAAACACATTCTCCTATTCCCCCAACCACACACCAGGGTTTATCCTGAAGATGGTTATTGCACGTGCAAGAGAGATGGAGACTCTAAGGCCTTCCATCAATGCAGGACTGCCTTATTGAGTCATCTTGATGATGAATGCTTGAAGGCTGTGCAAAAGTGCAGTGCAATTACTGCTGAGTAATAGCAGCAGGTGGAGCTTTTCAGCTCCATCTGGGATGTGAAACACAATGGTGAATCAATCAATGTGGAAGAGACCTTGGTTTGGGAGGGAGGGGGGCAGGGGGGAGAATTTTTCCTTGAGTAGCCCCTGAATTTAGGGAAGAGGGAGCCTAAATTGGTTAAGAGTGTTATGAGTGACTGAAGTCAAATTTATTGTTCACTAAAGGTGCACCTGAAAGGAAATATATCCTAGCTCTGTGGAGCAAAGTGGTAACTATACCTGATTAAACAAGGAAGACATAAAAGGTCTGACAGGGCAAAGGGAAGAAATGAGAGTTGAGCATACATGCTAGAACAACCCCAAATAATTACAGCAAGTCCAGTCTACTGTCGTTTCCCAGAGCTCTGAAACCATTGGGAAGGCTGCTTTGGGTGCCATGAACTCTGTCAAGACAAGATGCTAAAGAAAGTGGAAGTCTGGGCCTTCACTTACTTTCAGTCAGGATGTTATTTGGTGTTGTGAGTGGTTTTCTGCTTCTTTTATAGACAACATGCCTTTGCTGCCTAGTCTCCGAAAACACACCACTGCCTACAGTACAGCAGGCTTGGGTTTCAAGGCTTGGCTGGTACTTTCATGATGAAGAATTGCCCAGCTGTGGTTCACACATATGTACCAGGGAAAGGAGGCAATAAAACCACTGTAGTTTATTGCACAGGGAGGGATTCTTATTAAATGTTTGAGCTAACCAGGGAGTTCAGCCAAGGTTGCAAGCAACCAAAGGAGCATCTGGAGCCCACCTGCAGAGGTCAGTGTGTTGAGGCTATCCACGCTCCCTTCCAACACCAAATCCCCTTCTACAGAGCAGAGCAGAGGAGGACTGAGACTAGTGGGCTGGACAGCTCTACTCTTCACATGCCCTGCTGGAAGAAGGGCATATCCATGCTTTCCTGGTAGTTGGCATGTCTGTTGGACAGACTGGTCTGGAGACTGACAGAAAGCTCGTCAAAGTCAGATACGGCGTAAAGAATAAAAACATATTTGAGGAGAGAAGAGCAAAGGAGAGAGACTATGGAAAAAGTTGATGCTAGGCCTTATCAATCTGCTTCTTGAAAATGACAGGTAGTGCCTGTGAAACCTACTTAAAGTTCCTGTGTGTCACAGGGAATATTTTTTTCCCAGAATCTTGAAAGAAATTGGACAATTATATATTAAAACAGATTCTATTTCTGGTCACCTGTGTTTTGGATGTCTGAGCTGTGCATGTTAGATGATATGTCAAACAGAAACAGCAGATGGATTATTTATTTTCCTGCAGGGAAAAGGCTTGACCAAAAGCAAAGGAAGCACAGGCTCTCCACTGCTACAGTGCTGACTGGAAATGAGAAATAGAGTCCCACTCGTCACTTTGTTTGGCAGTGAGCTGTTTTAAGGAGTGTGGCCCTGTGCTCAAAGCACCAGTTTTGGAGCCTAGAGACCTGTGCCTTGGTCCTGAGTTATACCACAGGCTATGAACAACTTTGGGAAAGTTGCTTCAATGCTCTGCAACACTGTTTTTCTGTATGTAAAAGAGTAGAACTGATAACTAACTGATTCAGAAGGTTATTCCAAGGTTAGACCAGTGTTAGTGAATCACTTCAGTACCTTAAGATAGAAGTTACTATAGAAATGCTTATTATCATAACCTCAGTCTTCCTCAAAGGTTAATACTGGCAGAACATAAGGAACTTGCCATCAAGAGTCAGGATGTCCATATTTAAGTAGACACTATTTAAAGATTAGTCTTGCTTCTTGCATTAATTTTTCATGAATTTCCCTTCTTTTTTTTTTATCAATAGGAAAAAATATAGAAGATGGAGGAATAAAAAAAGACTCTTCTTTCTCTACAGTTCACTGTCCTCTTCACTTGCTCCCCTCTTCACTGCTGGTCTGCTATCTCAGAAAAGATGTACACAGTGACCTAATTTAGAACACATATTCTTACTCTGGGGAAGATGTATAAGACAGCAAGAATACAGGAGCTCTCCACGGTAATTTCAAGCAAGGCATGAAGATACTTATAATTGTGCGACTAGTGCATGAGGAAGGAACACGTTATTAATCACTAGTGCTTCCCCTTGTTTCGAGCACGTAAATAAGCCAGATGTGCATTAATAAAGGGATAGGTGAGAAAGCAAGCCAGATGGACAAACAGGAATTGGAATGGCTTACAGCACACCTGGCTCTGGCTGACCAAAAATATTGCGTAGTATTCACACTGACTCTGAGAGAATGCGAAGGAGATTTCTTCCTAAGCAAAATGTTATAAGAAACCCTGGAGATTCATGGTAATGACAAAATTTGAATGGAATGACTTCTCTTAAAGGAAACATAGACCCTAAATCACTGCCCTTTATCTCCAACCTTGCTGGGAGAAGAAAGTCTCATTCTGCCTGGCTTTCCCCCACCCTCTCCCCCAAGATGTGTGCACCCGCAGAGGGAACCTGAGAGAACCATATTCCAGAATTCATGTGACATCCCCCCTTGACTACTACTGCCCTGGGAAAAATGAGACCAAAAGCTCTGATCTTCAGTGCTTTCCTTGATGAGCAGTGGAAGGACAAAAGAACAACAACAAAAAAGTCCTCTGCAAGTTTGTGTGTGTTTTGTTCCTATATTAATACCCATTGTGGGAATGGATAGAAGAGGATTAACAGTGGCTATCCTCCCTTCAATCTAATCTCCTATTGACTAAGAAACATCACATAGGGACGTCTTGAAGGAATTAACACAAATCCTTTTAAAACTCTTCAGTGCCTTTTCCCTTCCCCCACCCTCTCCCCCGCCACCCCAGCCTCTTCTTCCTGTGCCCCCTTATGCTGAATTTGTGGCAGAGGATGTGGCCAAGGAGGAACATGGGTAATCAATTAAGATGCAGACTTTTACCATTTGAGATGCATTACCATGGTCCCACTGACACATCCTGAAACACAGACTCGATCTATCACATTGCAAATGAATTCAAAGTGGAAGATTAAAGAGGCAGAAAGTCACACAGTCTCACCATAGAATTCAATTTAAAAAAAAAAGGGTGAAGAGAAAAGCATGAAAGCAGGAACAGCAGAGAGAAATCTGACCCGTCTGTAGCCAAACTTTATGCTCCATCTTATAATTCTTTCAATGGAATCAGATGGCAAGGATAGTTTGGGATAGTCTGAACCATGACTTGGGTGTAAATAAAGGGGGTTTTGTCAACTTGAGATACGATGGAAGCACTTACACACAAAGACACTTCTCTGTTTTCTCTTTAGCCTCTCCAAAAGAATTTCTCAGGACCAAATGGATTGACATGGATTGAATGCAGGTGTATTTCTTTGTTATCTGTGGTCATTCCAGGCCAGCAAAGCACCTCATCATCCTTCAGTCCGGGGTGAGCACTAGGGAACTAAGCATTCAGTGTATGTCATCTCCATGGTCACAAGTTTCTGAAGTATAAAATGTCTACTTTTCTCCAGGGGGCTTGGTGCTTGTCAGGATTCACTGCCCTGACTTCAGAGAAGGTAAATCCAGTGCAGGCTGAAAGCAAAGCTGTAACTCTTGTAATTCAGGTGATTTCTCAGAATTAGAGTAGATGCTTTTTCTGCTTTACTGCTTTTATTCTCATTTCCCCCTTATCCTCCTACGAGGTTTGAGATGAAGATATTTCCCACACTGACCAGCACACCTGAAAAAGTGCTGGCATAAAGAAGAGAAAAAATTAGAAGAACTTTTAAAATATGCAAGGCCTTTCCTTCTCCTCTCTCAATGTTTTCTGACATTTTTCTGAAGTATTTGTGTTTATTATATTAATACCATAAAGGCATAACACTTTGAGATGAAAATGCAATTAATGCAACTTAAAACAGAACTACCCATCAGTATGATCAATATGCAACCAATCCACAAATAAGAGTCCACTGATCACATTCCCCATTTATATCCTTGCTCCCTGGGCCAAACAAAAGGGCACATCCAAGTTCTGTGTGAGGGAATCAAAGGCCACATAAGATTAAAGGCAGAGAATGAAGCTAAAGTCTTATTTTGGATGAGCTTTTAACCACTTCAGCAAGGTCTTTGACTTCCATTCTGGAAAACTACTGTCTGCTAAAACCTGCCTGTCATTTCTATCTCTCTCTATGAGAAGCATAAGGAACGGTGGTGGGTCTGCTGAGGAATTACACTAATTACACAGCTGCCAGGAACATGCATGTCCTCTTTCTTTAAAATTAAATTGTTATGTAAATCCCACCATTGGGAGTCTCCACGTGTCACAGCCTAGAGTGGTTGAGGTACCAGAGAGAAAGAAGACTGCTAGATTAGCTTCCTTCCCATCTGTTTGCTCAGAGAGCTGGTTAAGGAGCCTTTCTACGAGAGACAGGAGACAGACACACACAGGTAACAAGGACACAGTGTTGTGTATTCTTTATCAGCCATGGCTCGATTAGAGATTTATTTTAGTGCTTGAATTAATTTGATGCTCGTGAGGGGACAGGCTGTCAGCACTGACAAAAGCCTGCCTGACAGCCAGGAGGCATCAGGTGGGTTTTATGTATGCAGCCCTTGCCTGCACTCCTTGTTCCTGGTGTGCAGAACTAGACGCCCTGGTCTCTATCCCTCTGCTGTGCAACCAGCCCCAATCCTGATCACCACCCAGAGCAACAGGTACATCAATGCAGTGCTCTTACCCACCTCACACTGCCAACACAGCCTATGAGCTGGCATCAGGTATAGTAGGTGTATCGTAGAGAAAAGGAAGCAATTTGGAAAAGTCAAAAGCTGAGCTACATTATCAACTTTTTTTCATTTCTGAACATTTTTAGTAAGGGACTCACTGAACCTTTATTGATGGGAAAGGTAGAGGAGGGAGAAAAGAAAAAAAAAGGAAGGAGTTATGCAACTTGGAAATAGAAAGAAACAATTCTTCTAAGCTGCCAAGGAATTTCAGCAGTCCCAGTGCCTTCATCTGGAGTCCTTGGTTTAGTGACTGGTTGAGCCATCAGTCATTGTTGGCAGCATAATACTGTACCCAGAAATACTCTTTTTTTCTGGGGATCTCACTTAAAAAGTAATGCTGACTTTCTGGGATGATTTCTCCTTAAAGAAGGTGTTGAGGAAAAGCATCTGCATATGTGCTGTCTGAACTATGAATGGTTTTTGTTTCCTGCTTCTGCAGTAAGTACGTATTTAAATCCCCAGTATTTAGACTCTGTGCAGGGCAAAACATTTTTGTTGAATTTTGTAAAGGCAAGTTCTGATGTAATTCTGTTTCAGAAAGCCTAAAATGCTTCATCAGACAGATCTAATTTAACCGTTTTAGAGTGGATTTAAAGAGCTTCCAGAGTAAACATAGTGCTCAAAATTAGCCTGAAATACTGTACCTCGTATAATCTACTTTGGAAAGCTCACTCATTACTACAAGTATTGTCAAATTCTTGCAACCTCTGTAATGACAAGCTGCCATTTATAAAGATCTCAATCCAAACGTCAATTCTTATTCCTCACTGGCANGCTCATTACTACAAGTATTATCAAATTCTTGCAACCTCTGGAGGCATATACAAAATTTTATACAATGCACATCATGTAATGACAAACTGCCATTTAGAAAGATCTCAATCCAAATGTCAATTCTTATTCCTCACTGGCATCCCCTCAAGGACTGATGCCTGATTTTACTATCTTTACTTGTGGAGAATGCAGAAAAGACTCTCCCAGTAATTACCTCCATCAGTGGTGACTTCTGGATTGTAAGGAAAGAGCTGGTATTCTCCCTTTCTTGTACTCTCCTTATCCTTCTGGTTCAGCCCCAGTAGGTTAAAAAAGTGAATATATAGTGACTTTTCACATTTTTTTTTCTGAACTTTCACAAACATTTCAGAAACATGGAAGATTGTCATGCATTGGGTTTTTGTTTAAATTATTGTCAAGCAAGACATGTTTTGTTTAATAAATTTCTTGGGTCAACAGAACTCATTAGCAGTTAAAACATTAACTGCTTCTGTTCAGTACCTACTTAGTCTGAGATCTGGGGCAGGATGGGAAGAGAAAAAAGGGGATATTTCTACTCTGTCTCAGCAAAGGAGCAGAGAGGAAATCCTACTGCAAAAATCCAGGCATAATCCAGCTTTCCCGTCTCTGCAGTGATGTATCTGAAAAACAAAACAAATTATGTTCTTTAAAATATGAGCAATTCACAAACTGGGGCAGGTGTAGACCTAATATGGAGGTTTTGGCTGCATAGCAGTGTGATATCTCTCCTGTCTCATGATCAGGAGTGCATGTATTTCATCAGGTAGCACTAAAGAAAGAGAGAGCTACATCCCATTTTAATTCTACCCCTGTGAATCCATTCCCAGGAATACCCATGACCCACCACAGCCCTGAAAGAACCATCATCTGCCTAACAGAGAGGGGAAAAGATATAGGAATTAAAACAAAACAAAACAAACAAACAAACAAAAACACATACAAAAAAAACCCCACCACACACACAACAAAATTGTAATCTTGAAATATGTCATACTCCTGCTATGCTAGCACACAAGGACACCCTGAATCCAGAACTTTGTTTTCCTGTATTGGAAAATGCAGAGCAAAGGAATTTGGGTTTCTACCTGCTGTTGAGTGCATTTCCATTTCAAAAACTATATCCTGGTACTTTGTTTTCTCAAAGAGGTCTTCACAGACCTGAAATCCTTCCATCATCCCAGAAGTGGAGAGGGAAGAAAAAGAGTTGCGAGTTGCAAGATGCCTGTTTCTGTCTGTCTATATTTGGGAGCATGTAGATTGATATTTAAATAGGCACAGAATCACACAATACATAAAGCTGAAAAGGACATACAGAGAAGATAGTGATGTATTCCCTTACTTTCCTCCCCTCTTCCTTACACATATGTCTCCTGTTAGTCCTATATCACATTCTGATGAAAGATATGTAAGAAGGACGTTACCCCTGTCAAAGTTTGCTGTATTAATTGGAAATTCAAAACACTACAGCGAATCGAGTTGGGATTTTGAAGGGGAAAAATACCCAGAAGGAGGCCATTGGTTTCAGGAAGGCTGGGAATAATGCCAGCTGCATGCTGAAAACACATGCATGTGTGTGGCAACATTATACTGAGACGTTCAGTAGTTCAACAGTTTTGAAAAGCCTGCATCTAATTTAATTTTGAACAGAAAATACTAACTGATTTCTATAAAAAGTTGGAGCCACTGAGATGGGATAATTACTTTTACTTCACAGATTTTAGACATCAGAGGTAAGTGGAAGATTTGCTGTGAGAGATAGGTAAATAAGTGTGGCAAGATGTCCTCACACTTCTTATTTTAGTTAGTCATGTATCCTTCTGCTCTTTCTTCTGTCCTTTGGCTTCCACAACCATGCCCTTTACTGTCTGGCCAAAGAAGATCCTTTCTTCAGAGTCTGCTTGACCCTCACCTTGCTGGCTGGAAAAGTCAAGGTAGCCGTAGTAAATTAAAAAAAGCTACTAACACTCCATTTTAGATAGAAGAAAACAGTCTCTTACAAAAAAAAAAAAAAAAAGTATTTATTAGACCATCTAAAACCACAATAGTGCCAGGCAACTTTAACACTCTTAAAGACATTTGAGTGGTTGCTTCTCAATCCCGGGCTCCCTGGGATTCCTTGCTATCACATTTTAGGCACATTTTTTTGCTGACTTAGGAGTCATGGACTGCATCTTACAAAGTCAGATGTCTCCCACTAAGCAGAGAATTTATCCATCTTATTTACACCTGGTAGTGCAGAATTCTTTTTAGGAAAAAAGATCTACCCTTTCCTATTTCCTCCAGCAAAGTTATCACCTCCCTCCATCACGTTGTTTAATGCTCCCATTACAAAATTACATTTCCTTTCCAGCCTCAGCAGCGAGTCCAAAACATTGGACTCTGGCAGGTTCTTGCTGTCAGGATATGAAACATTTGGATGATAGAGGCCTTTGGACACACAGGAGTGACTACAGTGGGATGCATCCCAGTCCTGCTGCTTTAGAGGCAGGAGTAAGCGAACCGCTGGAGTTTATCTGCTCGCCGCTCCACTGCCGCTCGGCCGTGAGCCGGCACACAACGCACTCCCTTCTCTCTTCCCTTACACTTTTTCTGGAGGCACTTTTTGCCTAGTCTTCAGACACATTTTTTAATACAAAGGGGTTGTACTTAATCACTTCCCTTGAGTTTTCCTTAATTCTCTCTTCCTGAGCTATTCCTTCTAATTACACAGGGGTACCTGTCCTCTCAGCAAACCCTTCCTAACAAGCAAACCCTTCAAAGTCCCTCAGCTGCTTTGCATTTTCCCCACACTGGATGACAATGGGTGCTTGCCTTTTCAGTTTGGAGACTGCATCATTACCAAAGCTCCCTGCTTTCATGGGAAGATTTAGGGATCCTCTCAAGCAAATAATTAACTGGTTAGACAAAAATTTGGTAGATTTAAGACTCAAACGGTGATAATATTTTCAATTTTAAATTTCCAAAGGATTTAGTGAGACTAAAAGGTTTCTAATCCCTGTGTCTTTCATGATCCTAGTTGGGTACAATGTATATTTGTATGGGGAATTAATGAAACAAAAGAGACAGCAATAGTATTCTCCTCGAAGCATAGAAGAAATAATACCCATTTAATGGGACTTACAAACTTTCTAACAGGTATGCTTTAGAAATAAAAGGAAAAGAAACAAAACACTATTGTTGAAGATCTCTACAGGAATAAAACTAACATTCAATTTTCAAAATTAAGATCAAATGTATTTCTAAAGAAACAGATATTTAATTGCAAGAAAGCTATCTCCCCTTTATCCTTCTGAAAAACTATAAAAATTGCAATCTCATTATGATATTATTATTGTTGTTATTATTATTATTTAAAAATCCTTGCTTGGGGTCCAAAACCACTTTTCATTGGAAAAAGCTTCACAATGAAACCCCAACCCCCCAATCCCATTTACATTTTAAAACAAGTAATGTGAACATAAATGCATTATGTTACAGCAGATTTCTCAAGACAAACCAGCTTTTAGGGACAAATTTAACCCTATTATGAACCATGGAATTTAATGAAGGGAAATAAAAAAAAATGTGGACAGTGCCTTTGTTTTGCATTTTTTTAGCAGCAAGACAAGTGACATGAATTCATACTTGGCTGTCAGACAGAGATGCAGAAAGACTGAAAGTGTTGACTTTTATTTTTACTTGTATTTTGTACTGAGAGGGCAAACACTCTATTTTTAATCAAAATTTCTCCCACAGTGCTTCCTTTTTTTCCTATTTTAGAAAGGACTGACGTTTTTCAGTGCAGCTCCTCTATCCAGGTATCTGCGGGACACTTCAGACCAAGAGTTCAAACATCCTGCAGGCTGTGCAGTGACCAGCTGAATGAACACACACCTCCCACAGAGCCAGCACCTTTAAAAGTATACATGAATTTCTGGCAATTCAGTGCTTCAGACTGTGCAGTTTCTTCAGCATTTGCAAGGCTGAGATTGTAAAAGCTTTTTTTCAGAGCTGACCTTTTCCCAAGTATTTTCCCAGCTTCCCTGACACCGTGTGAAATAAAACATTTCCTTGTAGATTCCTGCAACCCCTAGCTCAGAAGGGGATTATACAGCACATAGCTCCTCCCCAGACATGGACCTGCATCCTGCTGATGTGCCAACACAAGCTGTGATAACTTGTGGTTTCAGGGGCAGTGATTCCCTGGTTCAATTTGCAGTGTGCCAACCGAGATGGCAGTTGTCATGAGAGACAGGACTTCCCCTGGTGACTCACCAATTTCAGGCAACAACAGGCACCCAGGAGTAGAGCTTTGCTATTCAGTTCCACAATGAACACAGAATAAATAGCTTTTCTGAGCAGGGATTCGGCTTCCTTCTAGCTTCAACAGAGACAGGCTCTGCAGTGCCGTCTGCCTTCCCCTACCCGTGGCTGCCCACCAGTTCCTATGATTAAGGTGCCACTGGACCTCTGAACCCATCAGCACAGAGCAGCAGTGTTGAAAACATAGGGTGCCCCGTTGAATGGCAATGATTAGGTACTTGGCAGCTGCAGTGCTTCCTTGCAAAGTCTATTTTTTCTCATAATGTGTATTAAATAAACTAATTTTGCTTTGCTTTCCCCCTCTCATAGGAAAATGGGCCACGTGAGTTCTGTACCACAGAATTTCCACTGTCTTCAGAATAGGTCTTTCAAAGTGTTTAAATCAAGGACTTTGGTCCCAAGAAGAGACTTCTGTCATTGAATTGTTGACAAAACAGTTGCTTTTTCCAGGGAACAGCTGCTAAATAGGGATTTATCTCACAAGTAATAAAATAAATGATAATATTCTAGACAGTAGGAGGATATTGGAGACCAAGATTCATGGGTCTATCCTGGGCATGGGAGGGAAGTATGGTGTGAAACTTACAGACAAGACTGAGAACATGATATTTGATTTGAAATGCAGCAACCAACATCAGCTAAAGCAATTTGCAAGGTGAAGGATCTATACTGAACCCCCAATGCAGCCTGAGCTGTCTTCATCTATAAAATTCTTTTGCGAGAGAAAAAAATCTAATAGGGTCTGACTGCTGGGTAGTTTTGGAGATACAAGATTTTTGACCAACACAAAAGGCTACAAAGGGCATGGAAATAAAAGGAGCAATCCATGCAGGTATTATACCAAACACAAACCCAACACAAAACATGCTCATTACAGCATTCTGGATAGGAACTCTCCCTCTGCTGTAATTGTAAAGCACTGCCAGCCTTATTGACAAGTTCATTAGTCAGTCTGTGGTCCCCTGGGCAAAACTCAGACACATGTGAGGGGCTTTGTCATCCAGACACTTTCCTAGCAGTTACAGAGACTTATAAGATCATTTGTGCAGCTGATGTATTTCTATGTCTGCGTAATGTGTATTCACACACACTATGCTCACACGATTACACTTGATTTGGATAAGTCACTTGAAGTCTAGAGTAATGGGTAATGTCCCTTCAACTAGTCTCTTCTGCCTCCCCATCAACTTTATTATATTTTCCATTTAAAAGCCAACAGTCTATAGCTGTACATACATAGAGCCAGGCCTCATGCTGTTGTACACTGCTAACAAACACGGGCGTTTGACTCCCGCTGTGCCTAAGGGGGTCATTTTGTGCTTTTTGAGGGAAAGAAACAATACCAATGCTGAATTCATTCCTCAGAGAAATGCAGTAATCTCTGGAAAAGCACTGATATATGTGGCAGGCTGGTGCTGCCTGGGCAGCGAGCCCCATCCACAGTCCATGAGGAAGCCCACTCCCATAAAGTGCTAAAATTCTTCAGTTGAAAGAAAGATCCCATGATACAGTTCAGAAGTAATTTGGCAGCCCTCAATGAGCAGCCACTCCCTACACTACTGTGTAGAGCCTTAGAAAAAGCGATCACGGGGAAATGAGTGCCACTTCTGGGCGATAGTGATAGGACTTTTGGGAAGAGCTTCTGCCTCAAAGAGATGGTTCAGATTTATTACATATTTTTCATATATTTTTTTCTCCTGGAACAATGACTTTTACCAGCTTAGCTTGTTAAACTTTTCAGCCTTTCAAATTACACAGTGTTTTCAATAATACTCTTACAAAAAATATTTTAGTTACAACTTCTAAACTGTATTCAGAACTCAATAAGCTGAATCTAGCAAAACTAGTAGGCACCAAAAACCACAGGAATTTTTCTTATTTTCTTATTTTTCTTATTTTTGAACTATATCTTTAAGGGAAAGGTAAGCTTACAGGGAAGAAATGCCATATTTTCTCAAAATCAATTAGTGTAAAGATACAGGATGACTGGACATTAATTTAGCTGAGGAATTCTAAAGAATCTGTATGTTTACTGTCAGCACTGAAGTCCTGTTTTTTCAGGCATACAATTCTTACTCGTATTGCCATTTAGCCATGGGCTAAATTTTACTTCCAATTAGTTTTACCCATTAACCACCATAGGCCTAAAACATATCCTTAACTATTCAACTGACAGGCAGTTTGGACTGGAAATGTACACAGCCTTTCCCTTGTCTTAAGAGACTGGTTTTAAATAATCTGAAAATAATTGAATTGTTCGTGGTATCCTCAGCTGAGCTCCCTACTCACAGATCATTGATCACCAGAAAACCCCACCAGATTTTCAAAGATTTCTAATATCTAAACACTTGGAACAGAGGAGCTGTTGATGGAACAGTTTAGCTGGTGATGAAAGGGCAGCAAGTGAAAGGAAGGCTGCTTTGGAGATGAAGACAGAAAGCATCAGTCGTGTTTCTTCAGCATCACTGATTTTGAGCCCCTTTATACCCCCTGAGTATAAAGGTATTTTTAGCTCCTTTCTTGAATTTTCTACTAGTAAACAATGTGTGTAACTTGTAGTCATGGGTTTTTTTCTGTATGACCTTAGGAATCATCAGTCTCACCTCTGAGGTATATCTCACCTCATTCTTCGGTGTCCTACACTAGCAAAAGAAACAGGCTATGTCTGGTCATAGGTTCTTATTCAAATAGCCACACTTACCTTCCCCAGGATTTCATCCTGAGCAGCAGTGGCGACAATCATAGTCTGTCTTTCATCTGCCAACAAACAGATTTTAGGTTGCTTTCTGAAGTGAAAAAACAACCACACTTATGCAATCACACTCTGCCTGTCAACTTGTTTATTCTCTCCATGCATCTAGCATCCCTAACTTTTGAACTCTGTGTCTGATTTCAGCTAAATTACAAGAGGAACACTCATCTGAAATATTTTAAGCTCATTTAAACTGCTGTTGATAGTCTTGAAGAGAAAGATACTGTTAGTATCAAGACTGGAGAGAAACATGAAGGGTGTAATTTCTAAAGAGGAAAAGTCAATTGACCTTCACACCTTTAGAAACCAATCCAGAAAATTTTTTCATGGGTAACCAGACTGTCTTTAATCTGCCACTCACAGGAAGACTTGCTGAAGGCAGACTCATTTTTGCTCACCCATGGAGGTATGGGAAAGAGCCCACGAAAAATTCTGCTTCTCCAGTCCCTCTCTTTGCCCCCTACATTTTCATCCATATGCGCACAGCAGCACTTCCCAATTGCTGATTCACACAACCAGGCTAAAGATGGGTTTCCCCATGGCAACTGCCTCACTTTCTGCCTCTTCTGTCCTTTCAGGCTTTCAGGTGATGATTTCAAACTACCTGTGCATATCTTACTTCTTTAGCTTTCCTCCAAGGCTACAGGCTTGCAGAAAACCTCTCTCTTTTCTAGTTAATTTAGGCTTTTTTGAGCAGCTGTAAGCAGGAGCTCTGGCTCTCTCTGAAGTTGCCAAAGGCCCTTGGCCATACTTTTCTGCTGTTTGTCCTCAGATCTAAATGTTATCAGTGTGGAACAGATTTTATTTTAGAGTATGTTTCCCAGGGAAATGCCCCAAGTTCCCAACACATGCCAACTGTCAGTTTGCCAAAACCATACCCTAAGGCAAGAATTAAATGTAGGCAAATGTAAGGGCCCTGAGAAATTCAGGCCAGAAACAGAAAGGACACAGCAAGTAGAAAGAAAATATTTGATGTCAGCAAGAAAACAGATCTCTAAGCGATGGGAAGTGTTTCCATTTTAATGGTAATTTGCTTTATGAGCAGATGTAAATCCCAAAGAAGAGACTTACTCCTCCCTTGGCCGACATGAATATAGCCTTTCTCTCAGTAGTTCAGCCCACCTGAGTTAAAACCCTACCAGGATAGTTTGGCTTTACAGGAGAGAAAGCAGTTTCAAGACCAGTAATGATGGGGCATTTGGGATCCTTAACTCTAACCTATACTCAGAGCTTCTCTGTGCCCTGAAGACATCCACATGTGTAAACATTCTGGCCTCCTGCCATTGTGAGTATGATTGTCCATGCATTTATCCCTGTTATTAGATAATCACGAGCTGGAATCTCTGAACAGGAACATCATTATTTCCCAGAAACCATAAAAAGTATCTCTCTGACCCTACATCTTCTTGAGATGTTTCACCTGCTCCTTTTTTTTTTTATTTTTAGGTTAAAACTATAGGCATTAATTTTAATATCAGAAAATACATATGTCTTTATTACAATTTTATAATTGGCCACCTCTTCAGTTAAAATTTTAGAAGCATTTAATATTTGACAACAAACTATTGTCAAAAGTACAGCTACGATGTATTTTTTATCAGCTTTTGCCCATCATTTTATGTAAAGTGGAGCAGAATTCAAACTTGTTGCAGCTTTTATGTATGATCTCAGTGTTTTAACTCTGTAGTTATTTTACCTGCTGCACTTCACAAAGAAGGACATACCTCTATTTTGTTTCATATATGGTGTTTGGAAACCTCTTGGTAGTGAGCCTTTGGACAGTTCTGTCACTGTTCTGGGAAAGCTCCGTGACCTGCACACCTCTTTTTGAAGCTTATGGAAATTAAGCTTCATCTTAAACTCAAATGCATTTTTTTCCTACCAAGGTCCTTTTAAAGGCACAGTGCCCCCACCAGGGTCATCTTTTCTGCAGCTCTTGCAAAATTTATGAAGCATCCCCCCATCAGTGATGCCTTTCAGCCTTTCTCCTTTCCAGATAAAAGGAAGTCCTGGAAACAGTCATCCACTGACTTTCTTCAGTTCTTCAGCCAGCTCAGCGGTGTTTAAACCTTGTATCTCAGCATTTCCAGTTCCCTGAATTAAGGGTTTTCATGCTATCTTCCAAAGTAACAAGGAGGGAAACCTAAGGTATGAGTCAGCTCTGGACTCTAAGTAAAGGCTGTTGTCTATAGCAACTGAAGCACTTTTAGTCATACATTTTCCTGTCCCCCTCAACTACTTCTACCTCTCCTTTGGTTAAGTATTTATCCACAGTCTTCTTGAATCCTTTCTGACAGTACTAACAAATAGCATCTCAGGGAGCTTTTTCTTCCCCAAACTCTCATGTGTTCTCTGCCTCATAGCTTTTCTAGCACTCTCCACAATTCCTGTCTCAATGTTCTCTTCTCCATGATTCCCATTCCCTAACCAACCCCACAGTCAGTAGCCAACAGGGCTGTCTCCCAAGCACAGTTTTCATTTTCCTCAGCCCATCACCACCCAGTACCATTCCGTTTGTGTTCAAGGACAGGGATTTCTCTCCAAGTAATTCTCTCTGTTCCCTTTGCTGGACTGAATATCTAACTAAGGTAGGAATTCCCTCTAGGTGCAGCCAGGTTATGCCATTAGCTTCTGACAAGTCTTTCCATTACCACTCAGCTCCACAGTTCACCTTGCTATAAGCCAGCAAGTATTGCTCCTTTTTTTCATCACTCCAAAAGTCCAAAAATACCCAATACAGCAGGTGGACCTGTGTGTTGACACCAGTGAGATGATCCTTGACCCGTCTGCTATCAAAGCAACCATTCTGCCATTATTAGCATTGAGCAGTGAGGAGGCAACCCTGGTTAAACACTGATAAACTAATATTGGGCTTTCAGAAACCATTCCTTAATGATCTTTCACAACCCTCCAGAAAAATCTCATTAGCAGCAGCAGAAACCCTGGAGCTGTGCAGAACACATCCAGCATATGTTGAAGGAGACCATTAGTTTGTCTCCTGATGAAAGAGGCCCATGAGTCACAGTGTAGGAGTCACTTGGGGGCCAGCAGAGATTTTGCGAGTGAGAAAGGGCATCTAAGCAATCTAAGTGGAAACCCAGTAGCAACAGGGAAGTCACAAAAGGGGTAGCTGTAGACATTCTGAACCGAGAACAAACAAACAGAGTGTCAGATTTAATATTTTCCAGTTTTTGAGGCAGAATGTCAGTTTAAGTTAATTTGGAGGAAATATCAGCATACACTACAAAATGATCTCTGCTATACGAGATCTCTTTACAGAGAAGAGTTCAGCACCTTTGGTATGAACTCGGTCAGAACATGCTCAAAGTTGTTCTCTTTCTCTTTGCAAAAATGATGATTTTACTTTTCTAGTGAGCAAAGTTCAAGCAGGAATTATTTTCCCCTCATCCCCTCAGTGCAAAACTAAAACAAATGAACAGATGTCAAAATGTCTTCTGGATGTTGTAAATGCTTTTCAAATTCTTCTGTTTTGGACCATATCCAACTAATGTATCTAGAGATACTGCACCAAAATCACACTTGAAGTTTTGACCTAGGCATCTTTTACATTCTTCGGTCACTCTTAGTTTTAATGATGCTCAGAAACATTTAACAGATTCCACTACTTGCATCTCTCCATTCTCATCCTCTACTTCTCTGTCAGAGTCAGCCTTCATCTTTTTCAGGGAACCAATTCTTGCAAAGTGCCAGGTATGCTCAGCTGACATTTAACTGAACAGAAATAGGGGCTGCTCAGCCTCCTGAAATATCTGCTCAGATCTTTTTAGGACTTTCCAGATATACTGATCTATGATGTGGACTAATTGGAATTGGGATAAATCCTCACATTGATTTTGCTTGAGCTAAACAGGAACAAGAATCAAATTCATCAGAGATGATAGTTATCCTGAGGCTTCTTGCCTGCATTTCTCCTGGTATCTGATTATTTTATTTATTTATTTATTTTTACATAAAAGCTGCCTTGTTCTCAGTCAAAAGAGTGGCATTAAGGCTGAATATTGCACTGCCCAGTTTCAAGATTTATGTCTCACAATCTGGTTTCTTATAACTGTAGCTAGCTTTTAAACAAGAGAACAAAACCCCAATGCTTATGAAATCCAAATGCCCAAAATGCTCCCAAAATTCAGCTGCAAGATATTCAAAGAGAATTTAGGACTGGTGATATCAGCTGGTCTTCCCTAGCTATTTCTTTGTGGAGTCTGTCTCCTGTAAATGAGGAATGTTCCCACGGATTCACAGAAGTTATCCTCGGTCATTTGTGAAATGATGTTCACCTCCCAGACTTGCCTGTTTGCAGACGCAGAAAGTGAAAGGAGAAGATGTGCATAACAGCAGGAGAATGTTAAATAAATCACAGGTGTGTATCTTAGATAGCCCATTCCCTCTTATTCTGAAGAAGAGAGCATAGGATACAAATCTGATGCACACCTTCTCCTGTTTTCATTCTGAGAAGCTATCTGAAAATCCAAAGAAGGGGCTTAAACTTACCTGTCAGTGGTAATTAAACATTTTCTGATCCCATATACACTTCTATTTATGCCTGGTGAAAAATATTCCTTACCTTAGTATGATCTTTCATGTTAAGAGGTTGTTGCAAACATTTGCAGAGCTCTCCATTTCGCGGACGTAGAGGCCTTGACCTCTTTTGTTCTCCACTATGTTAGAGAATCATAGAAGTGCCAAGGTTGGAAAAGACCTCCAAGATCATCAGATCCAACCATTAACCTATCACTGCTTTCTTCACCACTAAAACATGTCCCCAGGTGTCACAACTAGACATTTTTTGAACGCTTCCAGAGATGGTGATTCCACCACGCCCCTGGGCAGCCTATTCTGATGCTGGACCACTCTTTCAGTGAGGACATTTTTCCTGGTATCCAATCTAAACCTCTCCTGGCACAACTGGAGGCCATTTCATCTCATCCTGTCAGTTGTTACCTGGGAGAAGGTATCATCTCCTGGTTTAGCATGAGTGGATCAGACTCCCTGAAATGCCATGAATGCAGCCATGAACGTACCAGACCGTCAAGGAAACAAAGGACAAAGAGAGTAAGTCATTATCTCTGAATTTAGCAGGGTTCCTTGGATGCTTTGGATGGAAGGTGTTTCATGCCTTGCTCAAGCATGGCTGATGTGCCTTCCATGTGCTGGCAGGGGCTAATGGGTGTATAATGGCACTTTGTATCAACTCTGGAAGACACTTCCACCACACAGAATGAGTCTGTTCTTGAAATCTCAATGATCCCCAGTACTTCCTGCACAAATTCTTCATCTCCTTGTCACCTAACCGAGATTTACAGGGGAAAGCTGCTTGTAGGATCATTCCACTTGAATTATCACCTCGATCTATTAAAACCCCGATTAGGGATGGAGGCAGGCTAAGGGAAGGAAAGAAAGTAGCCAGCGTCAGACTATGAGTCTTCATTTTTCCCTCCCACACAGCATGGGCCTGAGGGAAGGCAGAGAATAATGAGCATTGCAACCTTGTTTTAAGGGTTTGTTGCTTCACTAAACAGAAATTATAAATTAGAAGGCAAAACAAATCCTTGTTAAATGTTGAATGTTGTACATCCCTCTGCATTTATGTTTCAGAACATCTGGAATGTCCTGTGGGAGCTTTTGTAGCTCTCTTTAAGTAGGACAGAAAGGAAAAGCAAAAGAAAGACACAGAAAAGACAATGCTCCGGGAATTATGTGTCAACTACTCATAGAGCAACCACAGCATCAAGGCTGAAAAAAACAGGATAGACACTTCTTTTTTTTTATCACCTGGAAGGTACCCATCTAGTCAAGCATCTCTGTCTCACCAAGTTCTGAAATTACCCCATGCTCCATTGTCTCTTCCATGAAGTACCACAAAACCAGGTGCTTCTCTCTATACATGGCATTTTAAATCAAGGACACTTTCCCAGCGGTGGTGTCACTAAACTGTAAATGGAAAAGTTACAATTCCTCTTCAAAACAGAGCTTCCCATGTTGCCACTCCTTGCCCTCTGTTCCTTGGGAGACTGAGTCAGTGAATGTACACAAACTCTGGAAAACTTACTCCATGTGGCTTCTGTGTAGGTAAATACTTGCTTTGTGCAGACAATGGACAATACATAAATGCTGATCATTTGCAAAAGACCAAGGGAGAATGCAGTGAAAATACAAATGTGAGCATCTGAGATGATGACTTCTGTGCAGTTGGAGACTATGGCCATAGGGGAGAAAAAAGCCTGGGTAGGACCAAATCACAGCCTGCACAACAGCATGAGACTGAGCTTGACACTGAGAAGAGGCAGGTTAACACAGAAGCAAAAGAAGCAAAAGATGGAAAGCAAACCATTCTGCCATGAAAGGCAGAGGGTGTACAGAGACAGAACATCAATGTAGCACTGCAGAGATTTGTAGAGTCTGAGACCATCTCTGGAAGCATTCAAAAACATGTGGATGTGGCACTTAGGGAT
>VYXB01006804.1:220932-233322 GCA_013397135.1 Pachyramphus minor
CCACTCTTTCAGTGAGGACATTTTTCCTGGTATCCAATCTAAACCTCTCCTGGCACAACTGGAGGCCATTTCATCTCATCCTGTCAGTTGTTACCTGGGAGAAGGTATCATCTCCTGGTTTAGCCTGAGTGGATCAGACTCCCTGAAATGCCATGAATGCAGCCATGAACGTACCAGACCGTCAAGGAAACAAAGGACAAAGAGAGTAAGTCATTATCTCTGAATTTAGCAGGGTTCCTTGGATGCTTTGGATGGAAGGTGTTTCATGCCTTGCTCAAGCATGGCTGATGTGCCTTCCATGTGCTGGCAGGGGCTGATGGGTGTATAATGGCACTTTGTATCAACTCTGGAAGACACTTCCACCACATAGAATGAGTCTGTTCTTGAAATCTCAATGATCCCCAGTACTTCCTGCACAAATTCTTCATCTCCTTGTCACCTAACCGAGATTTACAGGGGAAAGCTGCTTGTAGGATCATTCCACTTGAATTATCACCTCGATCTATTAAAACCCCGATTAGGGATGGAGGCAGGCTAAGGGAAGGAAAGAAAGTAGCCAGCGTCAGACTATGAGTCTTCATTTTTCCCTCCCACACAGCATGGACCTGAGGGAAGGCAGAGAATAATGAGCATTGCAACCTTGTTTTAAGGGTTTGTTGCTTCACTAAACAGAAATTATAAATTAGAAGGCAAAACAAATCCTTGTTAAATGTTGAATGTTGTACATCCCTCTGCATTTATGTTTCAGAACATCTGGAATGTCCTGTGGGAGCTTTTGTAGCTCTCTTTAAGTAGGACAGAAAGGAAAAGCAAAAGAAAGACACAGAAAAGACAATGCTCCGGGAATTATGTGTCAACTACTCATAGAACAACCACAGCATCAAGGCTGAGAAAAACAAGATAGACATTTCTTTTTTTTCATCACCTGGAAGGTACCCATCTAATCAAGCATCTTTGTCTCACCAAGTTCTGAAATTACCCCATGCTCCATTGTCTCTTCCATGAAGTACCACAAAACCAGGTGCTTCTCTCTATACATGGCATTTTAAATCAAGGACACTTTCCCAGCGGTGGTGTCACTAAACTGTAAATGGAAAAGTTACAATTCCTCTTCAAAACAGAGCTTCCCATGTTGCCACTCCTTGCCCTCTGTTCCTTGGGAGACTGAGTCAGTGAATGTACACAAACTCTGGAAAACTTACTCCATGTGGCTTCTGTGTAGGTAAATACTTGCTTTGTGCAGACAATGGACAATACATAAATGCTGATCATTTGCAAAAGACCAAGGGAGAATGCAGTGAAAATACAAATGTGAACATCTGAGATGATGACTTCTGTGCAGTTGAAGACTATGGCCATAGGGGAGAAAAAAGCCTGGGTAGGACCAAATCACAGCCTGCACAACAGCATGAGACTGAGCTTGACACTGAGAAGAGGCAGGTTAACACAGAAGCAAAAGAAGCAAAAGATGGAAAGCAAACCATTCTGCCATGAAAGGCAGAGGGTGTACAGAGACAGAACATCAATGTAGCACTGCAGAGATTTGTAGAGTCTGAGACCATCTCTGGAAGCATTCAAAAACATGTGGATGTGGCACTTAGGGATGTGGTTTAGTGGTAGACTTGGCAGTGCTTGGTTAATTTGGTTAACATTGAGTTGGACTCAATGATCTTAGAGGTGTTTTCCAACCTAAATAATTCCATGATACTATGATTCTGTGATTCTGTGAAGTGACAGTGCCATTAAGGGAATGTCCTGTTCATTGAAAGAAGTGGAGTCTGGGTTCATTTGCCTGACACGTGATCTTCTGCTTTCTTATAGAGTTTAGGATAGCTGACTCCAACACAAAACTTCAGAGTACAGAAAGACTTTTCTTTAAATGAAAGAAGAGACTGAAAACAAAAATAGAATAATTGAAATCCATAGCAATAGTGTAAGGCTACCTTAGAAATATTTTATCAGATGTACAGGAGGTCTGTGGCACATATTTAAGCGGAAAAGGGAAAAAACAGTGTACACTAATAGCAAGGTATATGAATATATATGTAAACATCCTCCAAAAACTAGACCAGACAGGGCTGGCAGAATTAATGAATGGAAATTACAGTCAGCACCAGGGAAAAGAAAAGTATTATGATCTAGGTATTAGTTACAAGTTGTTCTGAAAACAGCCATACCTAAGTATATGCTTAAGTGTTTCAGAAAAACAAGATTAAAACATTGCGATTGTCCAAAGAGACTCTGTAATTAGAATTGGAGTCCCAGGATAGCACATAAGCATGAAAAATTCTCTACCTTTTCTTTTTGATCACATTTCTTAAACAAGAATTACTCAGAATAGTTTCATTTACATGTCACAGACAACTTGATCTATATTCAGAAAGAACATTATGTCCTCCTTGGATGTCAAAATAATTTTACCTCTTAACCTGAGTTTGGAGTCAGACATCAAGGATGCAACACATGTGGCTCCCATTTAAGTGTTAATCTGTAACACCTGCAGTTCACAGAAGTTGCTATACTTTAAATAAACTGAAACTTTTCTTTCCTATTCCACTGCTATGCGGTGCTTAGTTGCAAATTGGTTTTCTAACTTGACTTCCAACTTTCAAAAAAAAATACAAAGACTTTCCACCTGGGAAGCCTAATTCAGTTTCCTGCTCCATCATAGATTCCCTGTGTGTCTTTCAGGAAGCCACACAGGCTGGGATTTAAGAGATACATTGGAGTTTTGATTCTCTTTGAAATATTTTGTAGTTCTGGCTTTAGACTCTTATGGCTATCTGTAATATGTATACAATCATATAGACATAAAATACCCTTGGAAGTAGCTTGTGGTGGATTAAGATTTTTCTACCTACTAGTTCTTCATTATGGGTCTTCTCTTTTTGTAGCCAACCTGCATTATGAGGTTGTATGAGTATTTATAGTCTGCCTCTGTATAAAATCAGCTAGTTTAGTCTGAATTGTTACTGGAGGTGGGCTGGGCTATTGGCACAGCTCAGGGAGCTGAGGAAGAAATAATGCCTGGAAGATAATAAATTCAATAATAAACAGTAGAAAAAAGGATGGGGCAAGTAACAGTTTCATCAGCTGCACATCTGCTTATATACAGAGGACACCCCTGCCTTTAGACATAGTCTTGATCCTCAGTACTGGGAAGGCATAGGCAGGATGAAGGTAGACAGGTTAGGATTATAATATGCCAGAACAAAGTACAAGCAAGCTGATGTTTGGTCTGGAGGAGACAAAGAAATGCTTAGACAGCAGTACCAAAAAGGGACACAGCCAGAAGTTCATATGTGTGGCAGGGAGAGGGATGGAAGAATATGGGGGCAGACCAAGCCAAAGAGCATAGCAAGAAGATAGTCAAAAGCTGGAGAGCTATGAGGAACAAGCATTTGCAATGATAAGAGGTCACCACAAGGACAAAAAACTAACAGTACAGGTTGGGCAAACAGGAGCCCATTAAATGGGTTCATCTAACAGGTCAGAACTTTTCCTTTGGTGAGGTTTTAGTCCCCTGGTAGCACAGCTACCACCAGGCACCAGCTGCCCAACTTAACTGCTTCTGCAGGGTCCCACAGAAGGGCAGCATCATGGTAATCAAACCTACATAAGCATCATGCTGGAAGAGCACTTCCTGTCACAAGAATGAAACAAATTACAGGAGGAAAAAAATCACTTCTATCAAGACTCTGAAAAACAAGGATTATGTCTGAGAGATCCTCCTTGCATTATAAGCAGCTGACTCTCTTCCCAGGCTGCTCAGAAATATTTGGTAGATATATTCTGCAATATATCTATTGTAGAATAAAAGAATAAAAATCCCACACATCCTTCATGGGATTTTGTTTCAACATGTTAATTTTCAGCCAAAAGCAGCAACAAGTCCTCCAGAAGTGGGTTCCATGTTAGCAAAAAAAAAGTAGATGCTTATTCTAATGCATTCTACCTCAAATATTTTGGATGTGAGGAACTTAATTTTGGGTGTATCTGAAATGCCTCTTACACATCACTGGCATTTTAATTTGTCCTTTCCCTCATCTCCAAAAGATTAGGCATGTTTGGGTCACAGATTACCAGTAAATGGCCTGTTCCTGCTGACAAGTCCAGTAGCAATGAACCGTTATACAAGTAAGCTGTGTTTTCTTTAATGAGGTCCTTATACTAAAAATAGGGACTGCTTATTAAAAGTGCTTTTAATGAGGTCAGTATTACCACTCAACACTTGGTTGACCTGTGGGAAGGTAAGAGCTCTAATGATGCAATATTAGCAGATCTCTTGGTACTTATCACAAGTGTTATGAAACCTTGTGTCTTACTTGATTCTGCAGCTCCTAGAGGTTTGTGACTATTTGGAATTCTAATCTATGTTAAAAAGAAAGCAGTTATGGTAACAGCACAAATAATAATGACTGGTTTTCTACTTACTTACATCCTACATTTGTTCCTCTTTCTGACTGCCCCTACCACAATTAGCTACTCCTCTGCCCGCCCCAAGCTCCCTCCCATGTGACCTAACTTCAGCTGTGTAACTGTATATTCTTCAGCTACTCTGGTTAGTTCAGCCCATGATGAAGGCTCTTGCTCTTGTGCCAAAGCTTTTGCCTCAGTGACAGTATTAATTTGATGCTTGCTTTTTTTTACAGCTGCCAAATATTGCGAAACTTGTCAGACCTTTGTAACTTCAAGATACTTTGCCCTTTTACTGACTCTTGTAGGATCAGCAGCTTCTTCAAGTGAGGCAAGCAAAGAGACTGATGGACACAGATTTCACTGACACTTTCGTAAAAACCCAACCCTCTAATGAGTCATTATGGCGACCAAAGAATTTTCACATGATCCCTAAAGCTTAAAAATTAAGTTGCCCAAAAAGGCATCTTAAACGTGTTTCATAATATCTGATGATTCTGTAGACAAGATTCATTACATATTTCATGTGCAAATCTATATAAGCTATATGTCTTTGTGACCTATTCTAGCCTTCGAGATAGCTAGCTTTCTACTGGCACACATCTTTTTTGGAGAGATGTGATTGATGTCAGGAAGTCTCATTCTTGTTAATTTGCTTCAAAATTATTTTCTGAAACCTCAGGAAAGAGAAAGCACCTTTTCCTCTCCAATCCCATAAGCTGTACAGTGAATAAAAGCTACTAGTCCCTGACTGTGCAATGAAAACTGCAATGCAATTTTACTCCTCTCAACAGAAGGTAAAACAAAATAGGTTTTCCACCATGAAATTACCCTTATTCTAAGGGTTTTAATCTTTTGAGTTTAAAGATGTTCTCCATGGCTCCCTCTGTTACATTCAGCAGTGTGCATTGATGTTTAGTTTTGCTCTCTCTGTCACTTCCATTTATGCATTAGTGATTGCATTTGAAATGAAGAAATCCCTGGGAAACTCCCCCTAGAAAGGCAGCTGACTTTTCCCACAGATACAGCTAGTGCCATGTTACTCATTACCCTGACTGCCTCTCAACATGCTGTTGTGCATCTGAGAAAGGGGGGCACAGCAACTCATCCTGCCTTGGAGGGTATTTGAGTCGATGCCAGGGGCTATCTGAACAAGAAACAAAGAATGCAAGTGCTTTATAACCACCCCCCTGGGACAGCAGGAATGTGAGTCAAAGCACTTAGCTACCACTGGAAGAAAAATGTCCCTTAGTGCTGCCTTCACAACTGAGGGCACTGCAAACCAGCTGATAGCTGTGTGAGATCAGCCCTGGGGAAACAGCAAGTCTTAGTTAGGGATCCTCACCTGCCAAAAGAAAACAGTGACTGTCAGTGCAGAGTCCTGCCAGTTACATTCCAGACAAAAACCAGAAACACTGGATTCTCCTGTGTCTGTGAAATCAGTCAGTCTGAGTCTCATGTGCAAACTCTGTCTAACTCCATCTGCCAGTCCTGCCAATCAAAAAGATACACCCTAAAATGGCATGGCTACATTATAAATCCTGCTTTGCTCTTTACTCCTTTTGAGTTGATGTAGGTTCTTGGAGTCTTTGGGGTACACTGACATTATCTTTTCCAGATGTTCTCCACAAAACAAAACAATGAGAAACTCTGTGCTTGCCAGTGACACTGGAGGGGCTGCCAAGTTTTCTGGTCTGGATTGGCACAGTGGACAGCTGAGCTTCTCCTGTTGTTTATAGGCACAGGCCTGTTGACTAAAAAAAGAACATCAGAAGTCAGAAGCAGGAAAAAGAGTCCGTGACTTTTCCAAAGTATTACTGCAAGAAAAGAAAATGAAAAAGAATAATTTTGCTGAAAAGCTTATAATGGAAATGTTACTCTTTGATTTTCATGGTCTGCCAATATGGCTCAGCCATGGATTTCATAGCTAAAACCCAGAGACCATAAAGCTGCAGTTGAGGCTTTTTAGACATAACAGATTCTTGTACAGGTCCAGTATAGTAATCCAGATTTAGCTTCTTCCCTAGAGTTTAAAGGTCCATTAAGATTTATACATACTGAAAATGGCTTCACAGGGTATTCTGGGTTGGAAGGGACTCACATGGATCATTGAGTCCAACTCTTAAGTAAATGGCCTGTGAGGCGTACAAGATAACAAGATAACATTCTGATATCCGAGGACAGAAAGATGGGAAGATGCTGCAGGAGGTTTCCACTGCTCTTTGCATGTGAGTGCTGTCTCTTTTCCATGTTCAACAAAGACCTATGTGATACATTTTCTTTCAAGTTCACAGTTGCGGAGGTAATCAGGAAAATACTGCACTTTTTTTCTGCTGCCTATAGGTTTTATTTTTATTTTTATTGCACAACTCTGTATCATCACTTGATAGTGACACCACATCTGTTTCTGTCTTCTTTACTTCATATGCTAAAGCTAGGTCTGACAGCAACTTACCTGGAGTTAAGCAAGTACTTAACTGGTCCTTCGGGAATTAGTTCTTTTAATGTTAAAGGAGAAGAAAGCGATGAATAATAAGGATTTGAAGTTCCTCTGTTTCTCAATGCCCTCCTGGAAATATTTAAGATAGGCTTGATTTTTTTTTTTTTTTTTAACTGAGAAACTTCAAACCAGCAGGCATAAATTAGCACAGAAGTAAATCCTCACAGAACTAGAACCTAAGTAGGTTGCACTGTGAAGAAATATTTTGTAATAATTTAGACATGTTTCATAGAAAGTAATTAGTGATTATCTAATATTCCAGTGTGGTTTTCCTGCAACTGCTCTTAGAATCTCTTGAACACAATAGAACATGGGATAACAGGCAAAAACATAATTCTGACTGAAAGATGGCCATGAAACCTGAGCAGGCAAATGCAATCCATGTGAGACAGCGAGGTCAGATTTCTTGCTGATAATAATTCCATTTTGGAAAAACTGTATGTGAAGGAAATGCAGCACAGTGGAGAGCTATTAGCAGAAGTGCAGCTGTCTCGTGTTCAAAGTGGTCATTGGGGTGACAGCTTCCAGTAACTACCTAGGCATACTCAAAGGTAATAGAGAATATAGACCCAAGATCAAGACCCAGCAATGAGAGTTTACTTGATGAAGGTCAAAAGCTGCATTACCATTACCCAGTATTTTACAGAAGAACATTTTATGTTGCAGATGATAAAAGGAATGACTGCTGCTATTGTTGTCAGAGATATTTTTGTGTACTGTGGAAATAGTCTCCTCATCCCTTGAAGTCAAGAGGAGTTTTATACTTCCTTCATTCATTCGAACAGAGTCTGGGCCTGATGTTAAAGCATGCAAGAGGACACTTGTGTTCTTGTTCAGCAGATCTGGGCAGAACACAAAAAAAGTGCTTTCAAACAAACAAATTGAGACAATTATCATTATTATTATTATTATTATCATATCATCATCAGTGGTCATACTATGAATATCCAACGGATCTTTTGCAAATACCTTAAAAGCACCTGTACTAGAAGAAATGTGGCTGAAAATTAACATATTTGCAGTGTCTTTAGTATTTCTCATAGTGGAAACTTCAAGCATGTCTGTGCCAGGAATTCAAGAGTAAATTTTCAACATGCAGAATCATATTGTATGTCCAGTTTAAGATGTTTCAAGGGGCCCAATTTTCCAGATAACCAGTGCTCAACTCTTCCTCAGAAATGCTTTAGAATGTCTTACTTCCAAAAATACAATCCCAGATTCCAAGAGTTAGGCTTGTTTAGTCAGGGATTAGAAACTATTTTAAAAGCATTTGCATTTCCCAAGTCTCAATACCTAAAGTTAAAGGTCTTTTTTACATTAATATATCAACATCTTCGTAAGTTGCCTAGACTACAAATTGCCTAGTTCACTAAATCTTCAAGTAAATGTGGGATGCTTTTTCCCCAAAATGAGCCCAAGAGATCATCCTAGAAACAAGAAC
Organism: Pachyramphus minor; assembly: GCA_013397135.1. Lineage (NCBI taxonomy): Eukaryota > Metazoa > Chordata > Aves > Passeriformes > Tyrannidae > Pachyramphus > Pachyramphus minor. The sequence continues at coordinate 229,290 of VYXB01006804.1, forward strand.
TTTCTGTTTCTCTGTTTAGTTCGCATGTGACTTTGAGTGGATTTCATGAAAGCAAATGAAAAAAGAGATGCTTCTTCCACTCTATAAACCTCAATGCATGTATTTGTTTTGTCTCTCTTCTTCCTCTCTCCTTCACTCTACTCATCTCTCTTCCTTTCTTCCTTTCTCCCCTCCCCTCTTCTCCCCAAATCTTCCCAAACTGTCCCTTCCTCTCCCTCTCATTTTCCAAGATCTACTCTCAGTTGAAAAGTTGCTCTGGACTCTGAAATACTGATAATTCATTGGTTTTTAAATGTGAAATACCAAGACCCTGAGGAATCTCTTAATGAACGAGACTTGAAACAGTATTTTGTCAGGCTAATTGCATGCTGTAAAAGATTTCAGGTTAAATCTGAAAATATATGTGGCTTAAGGTTGCAGTGTTATGGATGAAACACTCAGAATGTCTTTCTTTGCTATTACCTGGCTTATTTCTTTGAGCAAATCATAATAGTCTAATCATTGCTCTTGGATATGTGCTTGCAAGTCACTCTGAAGATGACAGGACTTCTGCCTGCATGTCCCAGGGCAAGGTTTTGCCCTATATTTCCAGTGATAACAAGTATTTTAAGCCCATTTGTAATTAATAGTTCACCAAGAGTTCTTTTTTTTTTCCTTCTTGTGGATAAATTGGTAAAAATGTCTAATGTGATAGAGGAATATGTCACTCTGGCTGGCAGTAAGGCCAGTGTAGCAAGAGTGACGGGCTCTTATTCCACTTACTCATTACGAACATGACTCTGCATGCTGTTCATACAGCCTTAGCTGTATGGCATTGGCACAGTGTGGTGATATCCTGTTGGGATTTAGTTTGTTCCTTGAGTGTGTAATGAATCTGTGCAACATTTTCTTGCTTGGCAATGTAAGCTATAATTTCATTGTAATAACAGACTGGAAGTCCCTCATATCCACTGCATTACCTATCTATTCTTGGAGTGTTTCCCACAGTGCACATGCTGAGGTTTTGAATTTTAAATATCCCAAGTAATAGGACATCAAGACTTCCCCTCTGCCATAACTGCTGTGTAAGCAATCCCAGTGTCAGGAACTTTCTTGGTTTAAAATAATGTTGGGGGTTTTTTTTGTTTGTTTCCATCATTTAATAATGTACAGTCTTATTGTCTGTGTGGGTACTCTTCAAGTGCTTATAGGCTATAACTGTACCATAACCTACCCCCAAACACAGCTTTGTATCCCATTTGATTGTCCACCCTTGCCCATGGCCCACTCCCCATCCCTGGCTTATGCCCAGTGCCTGGGGCTGCCACCAGTATCCTGCTCACTGCTTGGAGCTGTGGGATGGGTCATGGTTGCCAGGACCTGTCCTGCCTTCTGGCTATGCCATCCACAGGTGTTCAATCCATCTCCACATGTTTTTGTCCTGTTACTAATGTTCAGTGTGAGAGAAGGGAATAATTATTATCTTGGGGATGAAACTCTTGAAGGGTTAATTGGCTTGTTTTGATCTTCACAGGAGGAAATGAGAAGACAATATCTGCTGGACAGAGTCCTGCTGGAGGTCAGAAATGACAGGAGAAAATCAGAAACCCTGAATTGTCAACACTGTGAGAGAATGGCGAAACACAGAGACACCAGGACCACTGCATCGTGGTCCCTCACACTCACAGCCCAGAGGGACATCTGCTCCTACTGAGCGGAGCTGTTCCAGGGCAGTGCTGCTCTGAATTTCTTGAAGATAATGAAGGAGCAGCTCAATTAAGAGAAGAAATCAATGAGAGAATTGCCCTGTAATTACAATTCCTGAGGCAGCTGCACTGTCTTTGCATGGCTACAGACATTCCTTCTGTCTCTAGGGTGGCAGAAAAGACGGGTTTATTTCTCACACCATCTCCAAAGTCTTTATATTAGGTATTGAATCAATCCCACTGTGTTAATATTAAATAATAGGAAGATAGGATGACCAAAGCAAGCTGCAGTATTGCCTAGAGGAATAAAATCTTTCACTGGAAACAAGGGGAGAAATTCTGAGAGGACCTACCAAACTGGAGAAATTTGTAACACAAAACAAGATTAGATTTACTTTAGACAAGTGCAAGGTAAACAACACTGAAAGAAACAATCCAAGATACTGATATATACTGACGGATTCAGAATTAGCTGTTATTTCTTAAGGAAATAGATCTAGGCATCATTATGGATCATTCAATGAAGACATCTGCTCTGCATGAAGAAGCAGCAAATAAGATGCCTGCCTGCATGGAAAAGGAGATGGTGAATAGCAAAACCAAAATGATATAAAATGCCATTGTATACAACCTGCTCTACCACATGTCCTTACTTTGAATACAACATTTCCTTTTGGTCACTTCATCTCAAAGAGGCCACGACAGAAAGTAAAAAAGATTTTCAGAAAACCAAGTGAAACTTGTTAGAGTCACAGGAGAATATTTCAAAAAGGGACAAAACAGAAAAGAATTAGATTCATGAATTTGGTTAGGAGAAAAGTGAGGTGTGGTAGTGTCACGGTTTAACTCCCGCTGGCAACTGAGCCTCACACAGCCACTTGTGCATCAACAGCCTCCTTTATGGTGAGTGGGAAGAGAGACAGAAAAGACCTCAACTCTGCGTAAGAACTGCTTAGCAGTAACTAAAACATCCCTGCATTATCACCTCTGTTTCCCACACAAATCTAAAACAGAGCCCCAAACCAGCTGCTGTGAAGAAAATTAACTTTGTTCCAGCCAACACCATCACAGATAGGAGAGAGCTGTCTAAAATACTATACCGTACAGAAAGGAATCTAAGCATATAATAATGTCTCCATTTTTCTATAAAGTATGCTCAAAGAATGTTCTAAAAGAGCACAATGAAATATCATTAAATTAGATTAAATATTAGGAAAAATTCCTTCACTGAAAAGGTGATCAAGTACTGGAACAGGCTACCCAGTAAAGTGGTGGAATCACAATCCCCAGAAGTGTTCAAAAGATATGTAGACATGGTGCTTATGGACATGGTTTAATGGTGGACTTGGTAGTACTGGGTTAATCTTTGGATTCAATGATCCTAAAGGTCTTTTCCAGCCTTAATGATTCTGTGATAACATTCATAATATAGCCTGCAATGCCCTGGGATGCAGGATGAAATTGCAGCAAGAGTGTTTAGGTCCTGATTATCCATTAATGATAGTGACTGTCATTTACAGGAGGGTCCCACAACCACTGTAGGAGTGCTCTGAAAGTGCCTCACTATAAATAAGTCCCCTATAAGAATAGGTGAAGAGAGAGATTGGGATAAATTTTTCTAAGTTCAGATAAAATATCAAGTTGGGTAATATCTGCATGCCTCAGGGACTTCCACTAACCCACTGCTGTTGACAAAATGGAGAGGGTGACACTATGACACACAGGGTCTTAGACTTTTGTTAATGTAAAATTTTAGTCTGCAGCAATCAGCATCAGCCCTCCCTGCTAGATTAACTCCTGGATCAGATATCCCCAAAAAGCCCACAGTACCTCTACCTCTCCACGAGCAGTGCTCACTAATCCCTGTGGGACATTCTTCCACTGATAATCAGCTTCATGCTCTGTACTTTAATTCACAACTGAATTTAGAAAGGTCTTCCTCCTTTGCAGAAATTGGCAGTGAGACTGAGGATAGAGGTAAATGAATGTCCGGGGCATCACAGGAACATGAAAGAAGAAATAAAGGAAGAGACACGTGCATGGAAAAGGGGCAATTTAAACTAAAAATTCTCAAATGAATGACTGATGGAGAAGAAGGTGAAGCATTTAAGAGACAGGAGGGTACAACAAAACAATAGAAAGGGTGAAGACAAAATGTAATAGAAGCAGTCTGAAAGGAAAAAGGGGTGGAAAGAAGAATTATAGCACAGATTATTCAGAGGCCACAAAGAGTAGGGAATATAAAGGCATATAAATTTGAGGGGAAAAGAAGGTAGGCAAGTACAGAAGGAGCAGAGAAAAGAGCTAAATGAAAGGAGACCTAAAAAAAAAAAAAAAAAAAAAAAAAA
>VYXB01006804.1:233385-312170 GCA_013397135.1 Pachyramphus minor
AAGAAAAAATAAAAATATGTGAAAAGACAACTTGAAATATGCCATGGAATAAGTAAGAAAGACTGTTTCCATAGAAATAGAAATATTAACAAAGGATGGTGAAAGTGGAGAGGCCGAAGTGAGGATATATGTAAGGTAGAATTTGAGAGAGAAGACCATGCACTAGCAATGGACTAGCTATGCCTCCCAGTGCAGGACAGAGAATGAACTCTCTCCTCCGATTCAGAGTTTCTTCTGTGCAGGGTCAAAGTGCAGGATATATGAAACTACAAAACAATGAATACATCTTAGTGGTAAAACTGTTAGATGGTTCATAATACAGTGGATCTAAGAGCAAATTCTGCTGACCATCTTAGAAGAATCATGTATTTTCTATATACTGTTGCTAATCCCAGAGTAAAATGTATATTCTGCAGAAGTACTAGAAAGAATGGATGAGTCCATGATTTGTGTCCTTCCACAAAAATGGATGGCCTTGTTAAAGTAAGTCTCTGCTACCTAGCAAGTAAAATTATCATCAATTAATTTTAGATAACCCTCAAAATTCTTGAAAAAAACCTTTCTGTACCTAATAAGTTCCTGATTTTAGAATTTGACTGTTACTCAGAGCATGGGAACAGATTCTATAATCTCACTGGATTTCCATTCCTTCCTGACATGATTTTACAATGCAGTTCCAAAAGTTTGTCTCATCCTCCCTGGCTATTTCATACCCGTAAGGGTGTGACATCCAAGAACAAGTAAGCCTGATATCTGTTCTCCATATCACTTGCTTCCATAGGCAAGTAGGACGGCAGCAAAAGAGGTCTAAAGGTGTAGGTCTTGGAATTTCAGCCACATTCTTGGGAGAAGTCGCCAGCTTTTGTGACACTTTACAATTATCGTTATCAGTGTTTCCTCCCTTGCCTTTTGCTTGCCCATGTAGATAGGGAACAGTTTCACGTTGGGTATTCTACAGCATACAGTGCATAAAGACTTCAGGTCATGCTATAGGGCAATGATAATAATCTACTAAAGGTAGTTACTGCACTACCCTTGGCCATTATTTGCAATCTGCTTAGGTATTCATTGCTCTCACTGCGCATCCTTGTCCTGGTCCTATAGAAGCACAAACATGAGACGTTTGTTATTTTTCTATGTATTTAATACAAAAGAATAAGTTTTCCTTTACCCCCTGCCCAACCTCCCAGTAAGCTTGTGATGGAGATTTGTACTGTAATTAAGATGTAGTTAACAACCTTCTAAGAGTCTTCAGCTTTTTCGTTTCTTGCAGGTTCAATCACTGTCAAAACCTCACTTTCTAGAGATTATTTTTTGGTTCCTAAAGAGAATTCAGTTGTCTTTATAACCTTTTTTATTTTGTTTCATTTTGTAACTAATTTTCAGACTGGAACAAAAAATAAACTTAGGCCTGGACAGGGGTGGCAAGGATCTGATATTTCTATCTGATCTCCCCTGTATTTTGATTCATTTTCAGATGTAGCAACCCCTCTTTCTAGTGTTGATGAAAAGGAATAAAAACAAAAGGTTGTAAGGGACAAAAAGATGGAAAGGAAAGTTAGTTTAAGACGCATATTAGAAATGAAGTACTATAACTTAATATTACATAGTCTTTCTGCTCAAAAATTTGAAAAAGTTATCTCTTACAGGTCTGTACCTGTAATGTCAGAGTCAGGATTCTACTGCTGCTTATCTATTTTTTTCTGCCTTTTACTTCCCTCCTTTTTATATCCTAGACAGTAGCTCTGCATCTCCCATTCTATCCCGACACCTTGGTAAAGCAACATTTAAAGGAAATAAAAGCGGAAATGGGATTTACCTTCTCTACAATATGTAATTATCCATGACATCTACAGCCAGTCTCATTTCCTTGGACTTACCTTCAGTTTTACTTGACCATCTGTGTTAAACTCTTGTGTTCCCATCCTAACACAGCTCTGCATACTGTACTCAGCTTATAAAGGGATGGATTTCTGATTTTGCTCTCAGCAGTGTGGTATCTGATGCCCTGTGAGTCTTGAATCATCCTTACCAGTGGGATGCGAGGCCCAGATCAAAGCAAATCCTTGCTGACAATAAATTCATATGCACCGAATTTAGCAGAGCTGCATTAGTGCTTATAACTTCCTATCCTTTATCTGTACTCCACTCACAGCATTATAACAACTGTTTTTGTGGCTCATTTCATACGTACTTGTTTATCATTCTGAGGAACAATTTGATTTTATTCTTTGAAGACCATTTTCCTGTGGCATTTTCCCATTCAGATTATCCATTTAGCACTTACGGCTTCGGTTCAGCAAAGCAGTTAAGCTCATGCTAAAGCAAATGCATTCTAAACATGCAGAGACATATGCTGCTGATATATCATTAGGACTTAATATTTATATGGACACAGTGCCTAGCAACCCAGCCCTGTTCCAGGAGTTCTGCTGCTGCTGTGTGTTGTACTGCCACACAACAGAAAGACAAACACTGTTCTCAGAAGCTTCCAGACCTGAGCTTTTTACACTGTACGTCCCTTGAATGTATAATGAATATTAACCTGTGTAAGCATTATGCTGAGGGTTAGATGAGCTAAAGCAGCTCTCATTCATTGATAGGGAAAATAAAGCAACAAAGCAATTGCCAGTGTCAGCCTTTCTGCACCAGCACTGGCAGATGAGCCCACTACCTCTTGTGGGCTTTATTCATTTTTCTGGATTTAGGTTTGGCAACTATATCAAAGTATTTCTTCCAGGCCTGGACATGGAAATCGAACATTTTGCTGACCGAGAAAAAAACATATTGATATGCTATATTGATTATATGAGCATAGAGGATTTGCAAGCTCTAAATATGTGGAACAACAGATAATGAATCAGTGTTACAAAGAAGAACAACAATTAAATTGAAATATCATTTTACACCACAGCAGAGTTTTGTTCTTGCATGGTTTGGTCTGTTATGGACTTCTCAAACTTCTTTTGTCAGTTAATCAGTCTCTTCTGGGTTTGACAGTCGCTGTGGAAAGCTTTGTTTTAATTCTGTCACAGGTTGGGTTGAGAAGGTCATATTTCTGTTTTGTAAATCCTCACAAGCTGGGGTTTAGAGATACAAAACTACAATCAGTGTGTTTGATATATGTTTCACCTTGTGGTCTACTGACGCTAAAAAGGCAGAGAAATAATTTTAGATGTGAGATGTAGGGTGAGTTCCTCGTTCCGCTCTCTTTCCCACCTTATAATTGTTGAATAGGAACGGTTCTGCACAGCCATTATTCTGGAACAGTTCATCTCCTAATTCACTATGTCCAAACTGGCTTTTACACTCCAACATTAGTTTTGTCTGCATTTGTTTGAATGTAGGCTAATACCAAGAAGATATTCTGCGCACTCTGGAGACCTCCTCACAACTCTCTGAGGTCATTATTAGAAGCAGACCAGCAAATTAAAAATCTTTTGGGTTTAATCCCTCCTTCTGGCCCCCTTACCCAATTATGAGGATTTGATTGTGCCTAATCTCATGTGATAATCACTCCTGGTCCATCTATTGAACATCCACTAGTTCTTACTACAAAGAAGTACTTGGACTACCAAGGCCTTTAGTTAGTTGTGGTTGGGACCCTTCTCTGGTCCAGGGACCAAGACAAATATCCTTGACCTGCAGATGTTTTTCAACAGGTCTACTCAAAACATTGCCTATATCCTTGTGTACACAAAGACTCATTAGGATATGATACTTAAGAGGAGGGCATGCCTCTGTGCCTAAGACAAGGATAGCCTTGTAGCCTCTCGGCTCCCATTTTGGTTCAAGTGGACTTTAACCTTGCCAAGACAGTGACTGCTCCCAAATCTCTGCTGAAGAACACCCAGCACTGTTTGCAGACACCACAGCCCTTCTGCACCAGTACTGCACACAGAATAAATCAGAATGCTGGTTCTCATATGACTGGCAGGCAATTAGTTCTCTGTCACCTTCCAGGGATTTCCCAGCTGCGGCTGCAGCAAGCACCGTGGATGGAAGCCATTGATTTTGCATTCCACTCTTCAATCCTATCTGCTTCAGGGGATTCAGATGTTTTTTAATCAAATGCCTAAACTCATAAGCAATCTTTGGGTCTCTGCAAATGTGTGACTCTGTGGTTAAAGTCAGAAGTTAAAGCAAGACAACCACTAAGTGCAAGCAACATTTAAACTGAATATTTCTGTCATTCCAACACTGTTTTTCCATTATACTTCAGGGTATTGTTTCCTTTTTATCCTTTAGAAAAAGGCACCAAACACTTCTACGTTTTTTAATGCTGAGACAAATAAAAGAAACTGATGGGCTGTGAAAACAGAAGCAGCAAGGAACACTAAGAACAGAGTCTATCCTTCAAAACAAAAGAGAATGTGCTATAAGATTTGCAACAAGAGCATCCAATTTGCTAAAAGACTTATTCTTCTGTTTTCTTTTCACCCAGAAGCAGCCAGTAAAAGCAGAATAGTTAAGAAGGCCCAGAGCAGTATACTGACCACAGCACCGGAAATCCCAAGGAAAGATTTTTGTCATAAATAAAGATGAATTTGGTGTCTCCTACTTAGCCTTTCTTTACAAAGCCTGAACCATAGGCATTTTTCAAATGGAAAAACTGTTAACTAAAAATGCAGTTGAAAGTTACTCAAGCTATTTGCAAATCCAAGTTGGATTTGCAGACTGCTTAAACCAAAATGAATGAAAGAAATATGTAAGGTAGAGGTTGGGTAAAGCTAAATTTTTTAATTCTACATTTAAAAAAAAAGAAGTTTGGTTGGATTTTGTTTGTTTTAATCTTGAACGCTGCTTTGAGATCAAGTAGAACAAAATTTATATTATCTCCTTATTTTCATTTTCAGTCTTACACAAAATGAAAGTCATTAAATGTTTTATCTGGGTGCAGAGGAAAACCAGAGTTTGTTTGGGCAAGAATGTTTTCTTTGTTAGTTTCAAGCTATCATCCTTCATAGTTTCATTCTTTCTTTCAGTTACAGTATCAAAAATTTAGAGCACTAGAAGAAATCACCAAATGGTTTTGCGCAATCAGCAATTTTGCTTGACAGAGTCAGAGGACTAGAACAGCAAGGGGGCAGATATGTACTGACAGAGGTCTCTGGAGTACAGTTATGTCTGGCACTTGAACTTCAGAAGCTTCAGTGAGAAACTGAGAAACACAGGAGAGACAAAAGACTGACATGGCATAAGCAACTTAATATCAGATAGGGAATAGTATATTAAATCAGAGGCCAGCATAACAAAACAGGTTATGGTAATAGGAATTAAGGTGAACTGGCAAAGATGAACCAGATCAGCTGGTATAAAACCCAGAGAAAATCAAAGGTAATTTCTGTGGTTACAAAAATTAACAAGCCAAACCTAGAAGTACTCCTGTCAGACTTTATCAAGAACTCCGCAAGCTTCATGCGATGCGTCTGTGTGCCACTGCCACCAGCTCCTTGCTTCTCCGGCACCTTAGCAAGATTGCTTGCTCCCTGAAACCCACTCACATGTTAGTTGTTTGCCCCACAGCAACAGCCTTGCTTTTTGTCTACTTAATAACCAGCTCCCCTGTCATCAGCATTACCTGTCAACGTTATCAAACAGCAATAAAACTGAGGTCTGAAAGTTATTTTGCAACAACTGCTTGTGGCCTGAGAGGGAAGGTTTCGAACACCACACTCTCTCTAATGTATTTTATATTTTAAGTCTTGCTCTTTACCACTTTTCAGGACATGTTTCCAAAGTCTTTGTGACCTTTTCCAGGGCTTGAGGAAGAGGAGGTGGAAATGACAGAGGTAGCTACCGGAGTTAGAAAAGAGGAAGGGAAAGTCTGTGATACAGGAGAGATGACTGAGGCCTCTATTTCCACACTTCCCAGCCACTGGCCAGCACAGCTAGGAAGAGACTCCTCCTGTGAACACAGCCAGTAGATCATGAGCAGTACTAAGATTTCATACTGTATTGGCAATTTCAGCAGATAAACTCTTTAGTGTCACTTCATGTTCAGTGCACGTCTGGGATATCTCTAGAGATGACACATCACACACAGTCTCTCTCTGTTCGGCACGCAACTGTCTGTCCCCAGTCCTGCACCCAGATCAGCATCTCCAGGGACAGTTCTCCAGGGATAGGTGGGAAGAGCATCCTGTGAGTGAATGCACTGCATGACCCTGCCCATGAGTCTCAAGTCCTTGTAGGTTTCCCCACCCCAGTCATCACTTTTCCAGATTAGGCAAAAAGAAACCTCTTACAATTAAATATTCATATGACTTGAGTGGGAAAATGTACATTAGACTCATCTTTTCCATTGACAATGTTCAATGCTCAAAACCCATAAATGATTTGCCTTAATACCTTTATCCCTTAACACATGTGGAGCAAAAAATTCAAAGATTCACTGTGCCTTTTTCAAAATATGTAGAGGTTGTTTCTGAATTTCTGTAAGAAGGACCACTCCAGGGAAAGTGTATAATAACTCTGGTGGGAAGCCTGTATACTTAAGAAAAAAGAAGGAAGGAAGAATCCTTACATCTTCACCTTAGCAAATTCACTCGCTTACCTTTGTGGTTGCATTTAACACTTTGATATAAAGCTTGTAATAGAATAAGTACATGTAGAAGCCCTACAGATCCTGTGTACTGTACATCCATAGCTCACTGACTGTGGCTTTACTTTGGATTCTTGTTGTGACACTGAAGATTAAAGAGCGGACTTTGTCTGAAAAAAAAAGAACAAGAAAAAAGTAGAGTACAGAAAGGGAAAGAAAGGATGGAAAAGCAGTAGGAATGAAAGTGTTTGATGCTGCATTCCCTATATTTAATAGGAAAAAAAATAGAAAACTGTGCAAAATCGCTTTCTGTCCTTACCCTGAGGAACAGGGGAACTGTAGATGTGGTTATAGCTGGGTAGGAGGAATACGACTTCAGCACTCTGCACGGTTCAAGGAAAAAGAAGAGATGAGCTCCTTATGCTGCTCAGAACACCTCTGGCAGCAGCTCCCATAGGCAGTTTAGATGCTGCTGGATCCAGCATAACCTGGGGTACCATCTAGGTCTTTTAAGCTAAGCTGCTGAGCTGGTGCTATACTAGCTCCTTCTGGTCTTTCCTGGGACACCACACTAGAAGGTCATTAGCACACCACACGAGACCCTTAACATCCAGTTTGCGGGTTTCTCTGATTAGAAATGGAATGAAAGGCACACCATGAGAGGGAGACAGAGTGCCATATGAAATGTGTGTAGTTCCATGGGGTTTTTACTTTTCATATGAACCCAGAGCTATCCCTGCCTGTTTGCTTACTGTTATTGTTTTGACTGCCCATTGACATTCAATTGCCAGAGTACTATTTCAATTTAGTAGGTGATGTTTCCTTTGTGTTACCTTTTGCCCTGACAAAAGCAGGTCCAAATAAACTTGTCATTGAGAAAATGGGCTCTAGTATTGCATATCTTCCGCAATTGCTTCCCTTCCTTCCCCTTATATCTCCATCTTTCTATGGCATTGCTGGTCTTTTTCTTTTGCTTTTTTGTTTTCCCTTATGGCATATCCAGGAAAAATGAAGTAGCTTAAAGGCATTAAATTAATACATGATTATGGGCATGTAGCAGCAGATTGTTCATGATGAGATACAGAGAAAATCATCTACATACAGCAAATCTGACAGCATTAGAAATCAGGTAAGCTTCCCCCAAATCATCCAGATCCACATTTGGCCTGTCAACATTTTCTTTCAGTGAAGGCAGTGCAACTTTCCATTTAAAGAATCACAGAATATGCCAAGTTGGAGGGGACCCACAAGGATCCTCAAGTCCAATTCTTAGCCCTGCACAGGACCATCCCCAAGAGTCACACACCATGTGCCTGAGAGTATCATCCAAATGCTTGAACTCTGTCAAGCCTCGTGCTGTGACCACTTCCCTGAGGACCCTGTTCCAGTGCCCAACCACCCTCTGGGTGAAGAACCCTTTTCTAACATCCACCCTAAACCTCCCCTGACACAACTTTAGGCCATTCCCTCGGGTCCTGTCACTGGTCACCAGAGATCAGTGCCTGCCCCTCTTCTTCCCCTCATGAGGAAGTAGTAGACTGTGATGAGGTCTCCCCTCAGTCTCCTCCAGGCTGCACAGACCACATAATTGAGCAGGTTGAAGACTGAAATAGGAGTGGCATTTATCTACACCACTGATGTATAATAAGTCAGTCTCAATGCTGGTTCACCCATGATGGTGAAGCACAATTTGCACAATGTTCCCATCTGGCACGTGACATCTAAGGAACTCTTTGTAGTATGAGGCAGCGATTTCTAGGGAGCAGTGTTCAAATAGTCACTTAGCAGACTGCTGGTGGGGCAAATATAAATTTATTAGCCCAGGGAAACATGGAAGTGTTATTGCTCCCACAGGAGACAGCTGACGCCTGCTGGATGAGTGTAGGAACAGTTTCACAGTTCAAACTACAGTGTCATCCAGACCTGAGCTCTGCTTTGACTTTTTTCCTTCCCACGTGTGGTTTCCAACAGCTCACTGCCAGGCTGACATTTCTTCTCACTGCTGCTGGTGAATGGTTTCCTTGCTGTTTGGAAACTCCAACAGGCATTATGACTGAGCGATGTCAGGGTGATTGACAGGTTTGTACACACAGCAGGCTGGGGCATCCAAGAAACACTGATAACATCTCACAGACATATGAAAGCAGGAGAGAGAATGGATTTTGTAGGCTGAGGAGCAAGCAAAACAGGCTTCAGCCCATAAGCCTTGGGAAGGCAACGGGGCCAGTCAAGAGTTTGATTTTAGTAAATGGGACTACTGAGATGCATAAAGGGGAGGCAAAGAAGGATGAACAGATGAAAAACCATGGGAAAAGAGAGACATAATATAAGTGGGACAATTCAAGGAAAATGAAGGAAGAAAAACCGCAGAGGAATATCTTCGTCGCCAAAATTGATATGAACCTTGTTCTTCCTTCTTACCCCACCCCAACTCAGGAAAGAAATTACATCTGTCTCTCATGCTGTTAACACCAGCCTCCCCACAAGCAAGAACAGCCTGTTGAATTTGCACATTCACAGAGCAGACCAAATCTCTTTCTTGGCTCCATCAGGAGATTTTTAGCACTTGGTAACCTTCTAAATGGAACAGTTCTTACATGAGTCTTATATTTACTGCAAGTCTTCCCTAAAAGTACAAACATGAGGTCCTGTCCAGCGATGCAAGTGTCCACTGTCTTAACATTATCCCATCAAGTAAGTGGATTACATGGCTGACCCTGAATTTAAGTCATTGTGCTGGTAATTCAGGAGGATAGGTCAAGTCTGCCAAAAGCTGTGGACTTTTCTTTTGTTTCCATTTGCCCACTGTAAGATGGAAAATAGGAACACCCCTTTCTTCCTTTATTCAGTGGGACCATGTACATGGGTAGGCCCAAGAGATGCAATCACTCCTTCTCCTGCTCTGAACCTATGGAACAGAAACAAGAAATTTCAGAATACCTGTCCAAGGGTAGCCATGAAACTACCCCAGACAAATGTAACCTCTCAGTGGGAGAAAATACTGAAAGGGCAGCCCAGGCAAAAGAATTTCGGTCCATTTTATCTAGTTAGACTCTAACCACCTGGAGGAAGGGATTGGCTACCAGTATGGGTTTTATCTGTTAGGGAACTATGATCTCAGTTTTCTCTCTCCTTTCCTCTTAACCTTTCCTCCCACTTCATGACCCAAGAGCTATCATTATGGATTTCAAAATATTTTCCTGCCAGCTTCTTGTGTTATTTGTTTTGTTTGGTTTGGTTTTTTGTCAAGAACATCTAAAGACTCATCCAGAACTGCATATGCATGATGAAATTTCTCACAGTTTGTGCTGCCTTATGTCTGTGTTTTTAGCAAGGTCAAACTTGAGAAAGGATTGTGATTTGTGTTCTCTTGTATGCAAGCTTTGTCATCTTGCCATTTGTCTGTGCTGTTCACTGAGTTTGACTGAAAAACTCAAGCTCTCTCCCTGTCCTTAGCAAGGAGAATGAATATGGCAAATGTACTTTCTTTCCATTGAGATGTTTATAACTGGTTTATTTCTTTGTGTAAACCTGCTTTGCCATCAGATTCAACAGAGCCCTTGCACATGCAGGCATGGGTAGCACTAAATTGAGTTCATGTCAGCCCAGATAAGGACTCCCAAGATGAAACAACAAACTTTCTATACTGACTTCTAGAGAATCTTCAATGCCAGCATGTGAGAAAATGCTGTGTTGGATCAAGTGGTCAGAGAGGACTAGGCTGAGAATGAAGGCATCACCACAGTGTGATTTATGTTGGCCTGTAGTGACAAGGGATGGCAAATCAGGGCAGCAGCCACAGCACTGCATTGTGCATACATAGCAGCAGATTTGTGTGCTCAAGAATATATGTGTGCCTGTGGGGAAGGAAAGCAGAAGCCACCCCTTTGTGGTTTGATCTAGCCCTGTTCTACTTTGGACACTAGCTCTTCCTTGAGCAGGGTCTTGGATCAGGCAACATCCAAGAGTATCTTCTGACCTAGGCAGTTTCCTGATCCTGTCTTGGTGAGACAGACTGTAATATGCAGAATACCAGGTAGCTCTCATTTGCTCTACCACACTTTTTTACAGGGAAAATCTAGACATTTCAAAAGTCAGTGATCAAAGTTTACGTTCCAGTCACTACAAGTAAACAAATAGATCACATAGGAGAGAACATGTGTCACTGAAGAAGTGAATCAAGGCCACTTATTTATACATTTCACTTTAAGAAACCAGTTTAAAAATCTCAGCATACTTGAATACAAGTTGACACAGCTGCTAATCTCTTGCTGCTGTCTCTCAACCTTCTTCCCACCTGACACAACACCACAATAGAGGTCAAGATGTCACTGGCAGTAGTGTATAAGGGTTCTCAGTTCCCTTCTTTCTTCTCATGCACTCAGGGCCCAGGTAACCACTCTGCATAGATTGATGATGCTACCTGCTAAAAAACTGTGGCTTGAGAAAGGTGGGTAGATTCCCAAGGAGTGCAACTTCTGCTTTAGGCTTCCTTATTTAAATATATGCGTGACCTGGAGATAATTTTGGTCCACACATCAATAAGATTTACTTGTGTCCTTGGATCTCCTTTTTAAGCCATTTGGATCAAAATTTCTCCAAGTTTCACAGCTGTCTAGATTTATGCAGTAAATAGTGATGGAGCAGGTGTGGTAAGAGTCTGAGACACTATAAAATGTGGAGACAGGATTATAGTTCCAAATAGGATGTCCTTCATGGTTTAGTATGGGACCCCTTCAGGGGTGATGAAATGCAGATTTGTGTGCTCAAGGAGAGGTTGATACTGCCAGCAATACTCTCTGATACTGCCAGCAATACTCCCTTTCTTGCTTCCATACCCTGTGCATCAAACCTTCATGGCAAGACAGTGTGTTGTCCAACCAGAAAACCACTGACAGACCTTTTACATTAAGAAGAGAGCACTGACTTTGACATAGAAGATGAGAGAAAAAGAAGGTGATTTCAATTTTGCAAGAAAAGTAGAAACAATTATGCTAAAAAAAATAACTTTTATATTTTTTAAATTGGTTAAAAAGCACTGGAAGAAGTTTTTCTGTCTACTTCTTGACATTTCCCTGCTCCTCCAGGAATTTCTATTTAGCCTAATTAGGCTCTGTTTCTCCTTCATTTGGGTTCCATAACTCATTAGCTTCCAGCTGGGCAACTCATGATTCCAGGATGTCTAATTACCTTCTTCTAGCAGATATCCTGATTGCCTCTGGTCAAAAAATGCTGATCCAGTACCCTCAGCTGATCTGAACTGATCTCAAAATGAGTTGTGTCATTAGCCCCCTCTAATTTCATCCATTCTTTCTACTTATTCCTCTTGGCCAAGATCAACATCACATGTGACCTGATGTGGCAAAGAACCAAGAATATAATACAGTTGGTATCTTAAAGGGGAACAGTCTATTGGTCTGCATTATTTTGATAATATCAAGAAGTTTAGTTTGAAGTTACTGAGACACATAGGTGGGTAAGTATCTTCCTCTATTTCAGCTAACCACAGAGGCCAGCTCTTTTTCTCTTCTTTTCAAGGGTGACATTAAATCCATTTTAATCAGGTATGAGACCCTAATTCAATTTTGACTCTTTTCTGGGACTGTCTCCAAAGTTAATTTGTCACAGTCACATTCAAGTTTAGCCCAGTCAGATTCAAAGTAAAGTTTATAATATTCTTTTAAATTTGGCTAAATATATCAATGTATATCCAGACTTTAGTAAGAGGTTCATTCCATTCTTTTTATGGTTCAGTTTACTCAGATTTAATTGACTGATTTTCTTTAAGGACAAAATGTCTGCAATTGCAAGGACTAACTCTGATTTAACAGTCTACACAGATTGTATGTTTTGTGTATAATAAATGCCCCAGTCACAAGACATCTGCTGTAGCAGGGAAGAATTGCACAGTTCAAATTGTTAAAACAGATCAGGATTGAAGTGTTTTGTTGATCTGTTAATGACAGGTACTTAAATGCCAGTC
Organism: Pachyramphus minor; assembly: GCA_013397135.1. NCBI lineage: Eukaryota > Metazoa > Chordata > Aves > Passeriformes > Tyrannidae > Pachyramphus > Pachyramphus minor. The sequence goes on from VYXB01006804.1 coordinate 245,913, forward strand.
AGCAAAATATACGTTCAGCATATAATGTCAGTAATAGAACAGATAAACCATAAGACCAAACTTACCAAAACTTGTTGTATACCTGCAAGTTTCTAAACATCCTTTTACAGCGAGCCCAGAACTTCTAATCCCATAGATATACACACACAGAGCTAATTTTCAAAAGGTGGGTTGTGTGGGTACCTCTACACTCAATTACCTGAGAGCTAGATGTTTTCAGTAGCTGGGAACACCTGGGCGAGATATCTACAGCGTGACCTCTAATGTTTGTTATGAATGACATTAAATTGCGTTTTTTCTTTCCACTAGCTCCTTCTTGTCTCTCTTTCCCAAGGTTTATATAACAATTTCAAGTGGGCTGCAAAGAATTTTGGAGACACTCCATAGAATAATTTCCTTATTTCTCATTGCTGTGGACTTTTTCCCAGACTAAAGGCTTCAGTTAAAATGTCCTTTTGTGAAAAAAAGAGACTTAGCCTCTCCGTTATAACAAAAGTGTCTGCCTATAGTCTGCCATGAATAAAGGCTGCTTTATTCTATTATATCCTCACTAATTACTAATTGCAGAAAAGTTCTGTGCTGATATTCTGTCACTCACCACCACTATGCAACACACTCTTTGACACTCTGTTACTTCAGACACCTGGAAGTGATGGACTTCAGCTTCAGCTGTAATCAAGACAGTCCTTCTAAACCATTGCTCAGTAGTTGGTCACTCTGAATACAGAGCTGATACCACCACCCTAAAACTCCTGTTCTAATTCAGGTGTTTGTAGATACAAGGGGTCAAGAAAGTGCGTTGTGTTGCCATTACCAGAGTAGCATTAGTATTTTAAGCATAACTCTGTATTTATGTTGCAGGGACACAGCGGTGAATTCATACCTGTGGTATCACCACAAGCACATGAAATATGCTTTTCATGTGTGGGAGTTGATACCTGGAGAGGTGACTTACTCAGCACAAATTAGGTCCAATAAGGGATTAGACTCTGGAAAATATATTTAACCCAAGAGACTATGTTTTTTTTCCTGTCAGGATTCTGACTTTCCAAACTGTCAACAGATGAAGCAGTAAGGCCGATGTTAATTTTTAAGAATTTCCATACTGAGGACTGCTTATTGACTTCATTCTCTCACTGCGTCAACAAATCTTTTGATATCCAGTTGTGAAATTGAGTTTCCCTTGAGCTGTTACTTTTCCCCACGAAGTGACACCTTTCATATCATTAAAAAGTGTGTCATAAAGACTCTGGCCATGGCATAGAAAGGAGACACCATTGTGAGGATAAAATATTTTGCTTTTGCAGCAGCCATGTTGTCAAATATCAGGGGTTTTTCCCATCATAGCATTTTTGATGGAACATTATTTCTCTTTTGCCTACTTACTATAACCTACACTTTGAAGGTTTTTGTTTTTAATGGAGATAGTTAACTCTCTGGCTTAGGCTTGTTGACCATTTTATCAAAGTTCACATCAGTTTGTCAGCTGTGCAATTTATAGAGTCCTTTTTGCTGACATAGATGCAATATGTTGCATCCTTCCATAAATGAATGAGAGATTCTGCTCTTAAAAGAATCAGCTGATGCAACACATTTTATTATTTAAAAAGAATAACAACTTCAGAAGAATAAATAACATCTCTCCAAAAAGTTACTGCTGCCTCTTTAGGTGCATGTGAATGTGCTCCCTCCCCCTCCCACTCAAAAACTGGGTTAGCTGATATCTTGCCCTGACATGCCAACAATGGGATAATATGATAGATTAGTCCAAGGCAGTCACAATTATTTCCTAACCAGTTTTAATTTAATTTTCCTTTTTACACAAACCCAATTTACCTCTGTGGAGGTGTGACATGTCTGATTACACACAGAGATGCTGGGAGCAGCCATGCTCGGAGAGGGAGAAGGAGGAAGAGAGAGACAAGAATGAGCTCTGTGCACAATGCGATAAGAGATCAAAGCTAACAGAGGTTCTCAATATTTCTATTAGCAACAATTCAAAAGGACCTTCATTTCAAATGTACCTCTGTAACTGCTTTAATTGCAGAGATAATGACTCTGAATCCTGGTAAAGAAAAATAGTCAGGGGTCAGTTCTCTAAGCAGCAGAAATTATGGAAATTAGAAAGTCTAGCTAAGGTAAATAATCCTTGTAGCCTCCTACTTCCTCCTGGGTTTAGAATATTTGGTTTGCAGCTTGTGTGAGAGTAGCTAAGTAGTGGATGGTGATGTACACAGGGCATCTTGCAGGAATCAGAGGAACGTTTAAAATGTACTTTGAGCCCTACCATGGGCTTTCCGTTTTGCTTCCCTTCCATGACCTGCTGTACCACCTCCAAGAACAAACTTCCATAGCTTTTTCAAATTTTCCTTTCACTTAGTAGCATAGGCTTGGTTGAGCATGTGTGTGAGTTGATGTGCATGTGTGTGTGTGTGCAACCCTGTGAGAGCCTATTGCTTTATAAGTGATTTCTAATTCTTTAAAATGTTATGGGCTAGATTCCCAAAGCACAGTCTGTTTAAATTATTTCACTCAACTGGAATTAAATATTCCAGAAAATTGGGAAATTTAGCAGCAATGGTGGTTTTAAATATTTTAATATATTTGAAGCCAAAACCTTTCATTGTGACTAGGTTTACCCTGTGTGAATTCTAAACGGGTGGTACAGCTTAAATCAATGTTCCTTGGCTGCTGCAATGCTCCAGAGCAAAAGTTAGAAGACAGGAGACTGACAGTGGCTTCAACTATCCAACACACACAGGCAACCCAAGGGCCTGGCATGGTGGGAGACTTGTTGCCAAAAGGAGAAAAGGCTTGCACAGGAAAACAATCATACCCTGCAGGGATATGTAGTTCTACACTCAGGATCACTGGTAATGATCTGCTGGCTTTGAATTTGGTAACTTCTGAACCCAGAAGCTCCAAGTGATACTGGAGCTGAACTGGAACAGGTTGCCTAGAAAGGTGGCAGATGCCTCATCCCTGGAAACGTTCAAGGTCAGACTGGATGGGGCTCTGGGCAGCCTGATCTAGATGAGGGTGTCCCTCCTCATTGCAGGGGGTTGAACTAGGTGGCGTTTAAAGGTCCCTTTCAATCCAAATTATTCTATGATTCTATGATTTAATTATTGTATTTCTCCTGTGCTTTTTGTCTCTAAGCAGTAACCAGGACTAGATTAAGTAAGGAACAGAGTTTTGGGTCTGTTTGGCAAAGACTGAAAGTTAAAGTTATTTCTCATTTCTTCTCTTTCCAGTGACCCCATCAAGATTTCTAGCCATTCTAGAGGTGATTGCACTGATCCTTAACTCTCTCCATCCAGACGCCTATGAATGCAGAGTTCAGACTGGCTGGAGAAATCTTTATCTCATTGATTTGATTTCTTCTACTTGTGAGATCTAGCTTAGATCAATTTTATTAATAAAACAACTAAATTTTTTTACAGTGCTTTCTGGTTGGGCTGTGGAGGTTAAAGTGTTAATTTTCCTGCTTTCTCACACATTTCACACTTTTAGACACTAAGAAAAACCTACCTTAATTGCTTCTGTGCCAAGCACTTTGTACTTTGACCGTGTTCATACAGTTCCATCCTTTAAATGTGTTCTGAAAAGCTGAAGGTTGTGACATATTTAATGTAACTTTTCCTTCAAGTGGGGTATATGCATATCTTACGAAGTCTTCGTGCAAAAAGAATGTCGTATGTTTAGCTTTTGCTTCACATTTGCTATTTCTACTGATGTCTCTCTGTTCAGGGACTAGGTTACCCCATACTGTTTCTGTGTCAGTAATGTCTATCCATCGTGTTTGACTGGCATTTATCACTCTTCTCTCTCAGAACTTTGCAGTCTTCATTTTATACTCTACCTTATGCACCTCTTCAGCAAAGGAGAAGTGGATTATCCTGAGAAAAACAGGGACAAAACCAGAGAAATTATAATGAAATATAGAGATCTCTACCCCATCCTACCTTCTTTAGTGCCATTTTGTGGAGCCTTGCAGAGGTAGAAAAGAATCCCTCTAGTGGATGATTATGATCTGTAATCAAATAAGTATTTACCTGGCTTGAGTACTTGAATTTGCAGTGTGGACCCAGTGCTTTGGTTCCAGAAGTCTTCTTCATGTCATCTTTCAGAATCTTTACTGACTTCATTAAAGGTTTAGAAACCTTTAGCAGAAATTGTCACCAGAAAGCAGACAACAATTGTTCAATGTTGTATTTTTATGACATTCTACCCTTCTCCTTTTATTTAGAAGGCCAGGTTTTTCTCCTGGATACCTTTCTAATGCATATTTAAATGACCTCAGGTTTCCTAAATTCTCTCAGTAATCCCTCCACCATAAACATATCCGGGCAAAAAAATGGACTCTTAACTCATTAATCTAATGTTTGGCTTTACTTGATTCTGTGACAAAATGCTGCAATTGCATTCATGAGGAAATCCCAGGTCTTGTTTGGTTCTGTTTACGACCAGTTGTTAAATTTATGGCTCAAATCAATAGCATATGGCATTTAGTAGAAATAAGATAAATGTAAAATATATACACAGCATTTGCATCCAGAGTTCTGAATGGAAAATAAGAAATTTTAAGGTAATTTTTTGTAGGGTTCTACACATCCTACACATCCAGGCTTGACTTTGTGCTCCTTTAGTGAACTTTTTGGAAAGTTTAGAGAAACAGTGTTTGTGTTTGTCTCTTGCCACATAATGGGTAGAAGTTTTAGTCATCAGTTCTCACAAAGTGAGCAAAGGGCACAATTTTTTACTGAGTATTGGAGTTTACTAATAGCAAGACCATTATGAATCTCAGGCTCAGAGGCTGACCTCCAGCGAAGGTAACCAAGCTAGTGATTGGATGCTTTTAATTATAATAATTATTTCCCTATTAGGCATCAGGACCCTGCTGCCTTCAGCACTACACAATAAGCCAAGGTGACCCTTGGCTCAAAGAGCTGTCTAAGATGTGGAAAAAATGTCTGCAACATGCACAATAGGGATCACAAGATCAAATTCAGGCTGCTGTGGCTGCGTGACCAGGCACAAGTACAGGACCTGCACTTAGTTTGCTGGTATTGTCCAGTGCTGCGTTAGCAAGGCTGCCTCTGTCCCCAGCTACTGAACATCTAGCAAGTGTGTGGAGATGGAGTCTCCACTTCAGTGCTGCTCAGCTCGTTTATTATTGCTGATATGCACAGAGTTCCTGAGGAACACCAGAGAGAACCTGATGCGTGGTGCTGCACACTGCAATACGCTCAGTCATCGTCTTTCCCAATCTCCATGTATTTTTGCTCCATAGCAGCTGTCAGATAAGATTTACCACTGGTACTGCAGCACTGCTTCCATTTCAAGTTGCTACAACAGACCTAAGATGGGACATGGCAGCTGACTCTAATTTTCTAAAGCCAAAAACCTTAAAGGTCTGGACAGTCCCATGGAAGGAGCAGGAAGTTCGTAGGTGAGAGAATCCCTTCGAGAGTAAAAAGGAAAACATTTCCCTTAAACAGATGATACTTAATGAGTGAAAACCTAAATGCTGCTTCTAAACACAATGTTTTTTGCTCCCTCTGCTGGATCTGACATGGCAGCTCAGCAGCACACACCTCTGCCAAAGCAGGCTGCTGGTGGGACTGGGCACAGACCACCGCAGCTGGTGTCACAGGGGATAGCTGCAGGATTGGGTGCTGATATCAATGACATTGTACCCACCCTCCCATTCAGGGAGAAATTAAAAAAAAAACAACCAACCAACCAACCAAACAAACAAAAAAACCTCAGAAAACAACAACAAATAACCCCCTGAAAGTACATATTCGGTAACAAAGTCAAAAAAATAACAAATCGAGCATTTTACAGTGTGCATCAGGATTGTGAATCTAATAATTTCTCACCTCAAGGCAAAATTAGTGAAAAAAAGATTAATCTTGCTCTCAGTTCACACAGAAAATATTGTTGTGTGATATAAAAACTGACCTAAGAATCTCACATAAATAAACACTACTGCTAAAATAATTTCTTAGTTTAGGGATTAAATCTATTCAGATCTCACCATGGCCATTTCTTCAGTGAGCAGGTATATCCCTGATCCAAAATAAAGATTGAGTTAATTACATTCACAGGTGAAACAAAATCAGGAGGTGTTGCAAATCCCAAGGAGAACAGAAAAGTAATGTAGATTGCATTTAATTCCATGTAGCTTCTTGTACTTGCCCCGTAACTGTCAAAGCTGAGAAAGAAATAGAGTTTGAAAATAAAACAAAATTAGATTCAGCCTGGGAAAATGCACACAGGGGAAAACTCATCTGAAACTAAATTTTTTTTTGAGGAAAGGGAAATACTTGAAGAGCTGACTGGTGAGAGATGGATGGTGAGAATGAATAAATGAGTTACGAGTCTGCAATGCAATGTGCTGAAGGGAAAAGCCAATGTGATTACAAGTTCCTTCCACTTGTGGTTATGCAATCATGCAGGAGAGATTAAAAGACCGAATTTGGCCAAAATCAGGCTGTTGGTTTTGATGGAGTTCATTTTGGCCCAAACGCACGCCCTAGCATACAGATTTTGGTTAAGTTATGGGGAAAGCAGCACCCACCAAACATGGCTTATTTTCCTGATCCTCCATATCACATAACTCAAAGCTTCAGGTGGTCACAGTCAACAGCACATGTTCCTTGTACCTTGCAAAGGACATGGTGGGGACTGAGAGTGGACCACAGACAGATGGTGAGAAGGTTTTCCCAGGGATCCTGTTGTGGCACTGAAAGACAGAAGATGAACATGGACCAGGCTTGCAGATCAGAAATGAGAGGTAAATTTGAATTGCATAAGAAGCGCAGGTTAGCTATCCACAGCTAGTGTATCTCTAACCAAAAAATAAACAACAAAAAGAGAGGGAGAGCTGCATCTATAGGGTGTATGACTTTAAAGAAACGACAGGTAGGTGAACAAAGGATTTGAAGGACAACTTACAAAAAAAAATTAAAAATATCCTAGTAATGAGCTTTAATAGACTGCTGAATAATCCCAAGGGAAATGGTAGAAAGAGTTCATATATATAAAACTCCAGGTCAAAGTACTAACAAACACAAAATAAAGGACAATCCTGCAATGGCTGCAGAGAGATGACAAGACAAGCTGATACAATCTCTAACTCACATTATTCTATATCAAAACATCACTGAGCACTCAGAAACAGGAGTGAGGCCAAATTTAGCCCTGGTAAAAGAAGATTAATCTGTTTAAAAGACAGGAGATGGTAGATTATGGTGATATGCACTAAGCTCCTGACAAACATTATCACCCAGTAATTCCTGAACCATACACATGCATTTTAGCTGCTTTTGGGTATTGACAGAGAAATTCAGAATGCAAGATGCCACTCAGTAGGTGGAAAATGTGTTATATCTCTTGATAAGTTAATTCAGCAGTTAATTATCCTGATTCTTTAAAACATGAACTTTGCTTCCAGTTTGATTTTTTTTCCTCCTGTCTTCCAACTACTGGGCTTTGTCATGCCTTTGCTAAAGAGCCTTCAAACACTTTCCTCCCTGCATAGGCAATGCAGCCTGCAAACTAATCTCCATGAAGTCAAATTAAGGCATTCAATCCCCAAGAGAGACGTGATTTAAAACTCATCCCTCCTGTTGTTTTCTCCTATTGGCTAATTTAAGTAGCTCTCTTCTCAGCATGCCGGCTCTAGTGAATTCTGTTCCTTTGCACCCAACCCTCTGAAGTGTTGTTAAATCAGGAATGAAGGGTTTGAAAGGCAGGCACTGCAATGTTCGGTGTTTGCAGTGGAAATACTTTCATGGATCCGTGCCTCAGGCTTCACAACTCTAAACAGAGAAAACCATAACTGTACATACCGATCCTGCTATATGGATCTTGTCATCTCCACACCAATATTTCAAGAGTGTCATATTACTTCTGCTACTCCTCTCCTCTAAATCTGAGACCTTGCTCTATGGAACATTCCATTGCAAGTTATACAGTGGGTATTTAATGCCACTATTAACAGCTGTTCTAATGGAGTACTAGATAGTGAGCCGTGGACAGGAACTAATGAGTTGTGAAGAGAAGAGGGTGAAGTAAATTCTGGCATGTTATGAAAGGATGCAGTGACATCATGTTCATAGAAAGTCAGTTTTAAATCAGTTGTAGGTTGGGCTTTTGCAGGTTGTAGGTTGGCTTTTACTTGGGTCTCAGTAAAGAACTGCTGTTTTGGGAATCACCACAATGTGTAGAAAGTTACCAAAAATTGACAGGGCCTATCAAGGATCTACCAGGAAGGGGAAGAGTCAGTCATTAATGTAAGTAATAACCTATTCAATTGGAAATACCTTAGGGGAATTATTTGACTGAAGCCTGATAGGAGAACTGGTTCTTTCATGGCTCTGCAGATGGATGAGGTGGCTGGAAAACCTCAGCAGTAAAACCAAAAACTCGGGAATTCATGGTGGCATATACAAAGTCAAGCACTTCACGGGCAGACCAGCCTATCTCCAGCCCAGGCTTTGAGTTAGAGACAGGAAGGAGAAATGCAGGATTTTATGGATGACGTTTTGATTAACTGTGGGACTAACTGAGCTCAAAAAAGCTAGTTGGGATAAAGTTCAGAGGCACCACAGCTGGGAGACTTAGCCAACTGGTCAGATTGATAGACAGCTCCAGGCAGTGATTCAGCCCAGCTAAGGTCTGATTCACTCTCTAGAAGTGCCAAGCTTTTGATTTAGATCTTAGGTAAGACTGACTCACTCCCTGAAGGTGCCTTTCTCCAAAAGCTGTCGAGGACCCAGAACACAGAAGGGCCTAAAAGACAAACGTAAGAATTGAATCTGGCCCCAACTGATTTTCGTTGCAGTCTGTCACAAATAGCTGAGCCTGAAGACAAGTTTGTTTGCATGATGGGAGTCTTGGAAAGGGTGTGTGCAGCTGCTAAGTGAGAGAATGTGGTGCTTCCCTGTGAGACAGTCATGACAAGGGAAGTTCTAGAGAAGTTATACCCCAACAGAGGGAAGCACATTACAAAATGCTAATTAGCAGGTATCTGAACATTCCCCCTAGGACCAAGATTCCAATTAGGAATGCATGAATGACAAAATTGCCATGTACATTTGGCAATTTTATAGCTATTACTAAGAATGCATATTTCAGTTGACTCTGAGGAACCAACCTAGAATAGGTAATACCTTGCTAAATCCAAAACCAATTCTTTATTTAAGGAAGATGTATTTAGTTGATTTGAACTATTTAGGAGATCAGCATTTTTGCCTTTACATATCTTTCTCTCTTGATGTCATGTTTTTTTTGGAAAGCTATCAGGTTAAACATAACACTGCAGGATGTGGGAAGTGGGTCTTCCTACTTTGTACTATCCTTACTATAGTGGTGATTAGTTATTTGTTGATAATGTTATAAAACTGGTTTTGTTACTGCTTATGAGATGCCACAAGGCTCTTGGATGGAAAACACAATGACCTTGTAAAATTATTGTTTTGATGATGTATAAACTATACAGATGACAGTCAAGTCCAGTGATTAAATACTGGGCTTTTACCTGCTCCATGAAGTGAAGTACTACACAAAAAATATTTCCTAATTATTTCTGCAGATAAAACTCATTATGACTTTCTCAATTCTTAATCAATACTTTAGAGGCCTTCTGTTTTATAGAACAGCTCATCAATATTTTATTTATTTTAATAATTTATCCTTTATTACAGAACCAGATGGAGCCTGCGGCACACTTGTCCTCAAGAAACCAGAACAAGGAGGAGAAGGTGCCCAGAATCTTCATCACCTGCGACTGAAGACTTGCATTTTCCTCTCTGCTGTCCATATATCTTCTAAGCCTTGGGTCAGTCACAGGGACTAACCAAAACCAGTGGCCCTGCAGTCACACGGTAACCTTGGAATGGCAGGCTTGTGGAGGGGAGATTGTTCTGCTCCCCTTAATACTGATTCTTAACTGTGGGATATGCCATCTGTCCCTGCTGAATGGCTCACAACTCTCGGGAGACATTAACATCATTTGCCAGATTTCCCTGGGTGCTCTTTGGACTTTGGGGAAAGGAATAAAATGTGATGAAAAGGTCCATCACATTCTTTTATCTGTAGATGGGAAGCAGAGTGACAGTCATCTCGGCCGAAGGATCTTATGTGTATGGTTATGTAAAATTGCCCCTCACCCTCTTTCTGCATGTATTTGTAAATATGTATGATCCCAATCAAGAAAAGGGAAATGTTTCTTTGTCTGAGATGTCAGTCTGAACTGTGGAGCAGGTAAAACTGGTGAAGAATTTTGTTTTTACTGAGGAACCACCAGGGTGAAACTGAGGTAGGATTTCATGCCATCAGATCAAAATGGTATGAGGTGATACTTTTCAAGTGTCTAACCAGGACAACAGTAAGATAAAGATCATTTTACTAATGCCAGCAGATGGAATAAGGTTCCAGTGAGTAGCTGGAGGAAAACATTTTTCAGGATTGGCATCAATCATCTTTGTTCACATCTCTTGTACCATTCTGGGAAAATTTGAGAACACTTTTGTGGTTATTACTGGAAATCCATCTAGCAATGGTGGGAAACCTGCAGAAGCTCATTCTTTGACCCTGTGTCTGGCTAAGAAATGTAACCTTTCCTTCTGGAGATAGTCTTTGCTTTGACAGTCTGCTCTCACTTGCTTTCCAGACCATCAGGTGAGGTAGGACATGCTGGGCAGCTTGTGGCATTACTTCGGCCACTTCAGTAATGCATTACACTGTTCTCCCATACATGCAGATATCTGGGGGCACCACTTAGTGGTCCTGTTTTGTAGTTGTTAGTTTCCTTCTCACTTCCAGTTGCAGTTAAAGTCTTTGACTTTGTTTGCAAAAGTTTTTATATCTTGGTTTTGGCTATCTTGCATCCTGTCACGTACCATGGTAGATAGTGTTAGCTGATGTTAAGTACTGAAAACTCCAGATTATACAGTTCTTTACCCAAGTTGGACTTGACAGAGTATGCATTGACCTTGAATATGGATAACAAAGCCTGTCTGTCTCCTTACTGCCCTCGAAGACCATGCTGATGGGAGTGGATTGTTTGACATATACTTTTGCCATTAATGAAAAGTGAATTAATCTGTAAAGGAAATGGAAATAAATACTGCTGTTCATTGATACAATAATCTAGGACAACATGATGAGTACTGATTTCAGTCTTGTTGACTGAAAATCTTGTTGACCTGGTTTCTTTTAGTTCAAGGGTAAGCCAAAGAAAAGGTATCCGAATCCCTTGGGATCTGAACATGCATGCAGATAGGGAGTTAGGCAGGAGAAAAGATAAAGGTGTAAGGAAGTAAAGGAGAGCAGAAGAGAAAAAAGAGATGATAGAAGAGTGGCAAGAGGGACTGAAGAAGACTCTCCATATTAAAAAAAAAACAACCAAACAAAAACCACTGAAGGCAGAAGAGGAGGAAACAAAGATAATAGAGCTGCAAAAGAGAGCTGAAAATAGAAAATGCAGAAGACAACAAAAAAACAGCCCAACTAGACAGGTTGCTAGAGGTAAGATGTTGAGAAGAATATGTTCAAACAATTTTGTATCACAGGGAAGTAAAATTAAATACAAAAAACAGTAGAGTACAGAAGAAATAGTACAATGTATATTGGGAACAGACATGAAGAAGGGAAAAAAAAATAGGGTAAGGAAAAGAAAGACCTAAAGCAACTGAGGCAGAATAAGCACATCACTTTTGATTGTTTTGCAGTGCAGAACAACTAATGGAATGGCCTGCCCAGGGAGGTGGTGGATTCACGGTCCCTGGAGTTTAAAAACTGAGATTGGTCATGGCACTTAGTGCCAAGATCTAGTAAACAGACTGGAGTTGGACCAAGGGTTGGGCTTGATGATCTCTGAGGTCTTTTCCAACCCAATTGATTCTACGATTCTATGATTCTGTGATTCTAATGTCAGTTCCTCATAAAATAGACAAATAGGCAGACCAAAGGATAAGATTGGAGCAACGATTTTCTTCCCTTCTGGGCTCAGATTCATCCCACTGGTAGTTAGGTGCCTGACTGTGCTCCCTAAAGCCTGGAATATTATTGCCTTAAAGTCACTCTGTAATCAATGGCTAGTGAGACAGTACCTCCAGGAGGCAATTCAGACTATCTATCTCTCACTTTTGACTGGAAGGAGTCCAGGGTGATGAGAAGCCAGGTCTCACTCATGTGCCTACCTCTCAAGCAATCTTCCTTACTACCAGACAAGCCTTAACATCTGTGTCCCTCAGATTATTTATGTTTAGAGCCCTAGTCTGCACAGTCACAACCATTTCTTATCCTCAGAGCAAAGGCTGCTGCAGAGTCCTTTGCCAGGGCACAATGGAGGTGCTTATGCTGCTACTGCCTCTGTTGAACTTTTTTTGTGAAGAAAAATAACATTTCAGTAGGTGGATCTACTGATAGATCCCAGTCACAGCCTGTGGTGGTGCTTCCTCCCTTGCCCTCTTGGGGGCAAGATCTATGCTAAGATCTCAGAAATGCTTCTTAGGCCTCAGCCTTGATCAACAGCACCTGAGCTGAGCTTGTCTCGGGCTTATTAGAAGCACTGTCTGCTCCCAGGAATTTATGATAATCTAATGAGCTCCTGTTTTTTAACTAACAGTCTTGGAAACTTGTTTTTCTTGCCTGAGTAAAAACCCAAATGGGACAACATTTTTGTTACTGAACTTTCAAAGAAACTTACTGACCCTCATTGTGACTAGGATGGAAAATTACTATGACCAAAGCCAATTCCCTTGCAAACCTATAGACAGAGGTCTTAAGTGAGACCCTTTGAGCTCTCCAGGACCACAGATTGCTGGACCACTGCAACCAGCAATCTCCATCTTAGTGGCATGCTTCTCAGAGCTAGAGAAATCTCAAATTTGCTGTACTTGGGTGACCACCGCCAAACACTCCTGACAGAGCCTGGGCTGATATCCCAACTCCTCAAGGCTCAACCCTTTGCTTATTGAGATGTTGAGAAGATTCAAAGGCATCCAACATGAGTACTTCACTGAATTTAAGGGGCATTTTTACAGGTGTATACTTGTATATGCTTATACTGTATATACTTATACCATATCTTGTACATACTCCTGTAGGTCTGTGTGCATGTGAGTGTGAATATGATATAGCAAATGCAGTATGAGTGTTGCTTTCTTGTAAGTGTTACACCCATAAGGGAGTTGCTGTTGTGCTTCTATTAAATTCTATAGAATCTTCTATTGAATTGCTTAAATCAAGCTATTGATTAAACGTTGTTAAGTTAAAGTGCTGTTAAAACCTTTTGGCCTAAAGTGTTGGCCAAGTCTAGGGCTAAGTTTGGCAAGGGAGTCCACTCTGAACCTTGTGACTCAACTAGAGGGTCTCCCTTATTCCTTTTCATCCTTACCCTTTCCCATTCTTGCCTTTTTTCTATCCCCAGCCTTCACATGGCCCAGTTTTGGTTGATCTTAGTTTTGGACTGATTGATTTTAAATTTTGGTCTGGTTTTTCTCTTTGTGCTTAACTGTCTAGTAAGTAGTAGAGGGAAATTGCCAATGAACTTTGTCAAGCTTTAACTTTCATATAAAACCTGTTTTTGCCAATACCATTGCCAGTGATTCTGTGACCAACCTAAACCACTAATTCACTACACAGTCTAAAAGACTCTCCAGTTAGACCAACTCAAGGCTCCTCTAGAGCCAGAGAAGCACATATACACCCAACTCTGCTGTGGCAGAAGGATTATAATTGGGACTAGCAGAAAGCAAGGCAGTACCCTCTGCCTTCTGAACTTGTTCGGGATTTAAGCACTTTGCAGCTGTGAAAAAAATGTAGCTGCCACCAATCCCACTAAGTTTGAGTATTGCACATATTACATGCTTCCCCCTCAGTCGTTCCATCCCTTTCAACAAAACGCTTCACTGGGGTTGAGCTTAGCAAAGCAGCAGAGTTATTCTTTGACTTGTCCTTTCCCTATCCACTGCCCAAGCCTCATAGCATTTTAAGTCACAACACATGAGACCAGTCAGATACTGACATGGTGTGACAGGCTTTGCTTCCGTGGCATCTTCTTTGTTTAAAACACTGTCGATTACGTTTTCTTCTAAAACACAGGATGATTTCCAACTTCACACCCACAGAATGAATCATTTGACTTCTGAATCGTCTGAAAACTTATGAAGATACCCTTTCAGCATCCCCTCAAAGGCAGGAGGATGAAAAGAGAGTGAACATAGTTATTCCTTTTGGTTCCAGAAGTTAAGGACTAACTCCAGCTTGATAAAGGCTCTCCTTGTACTTAGTGGAGGGTTTATTAAGATGGAGCAATTGAAGTCAATGTGCAATTTAGTCTTAATAATGCAGATGTCTTCAGGTTCCCTTGAGACCTGCCATACTAGAGGCAGATGATAACAGTGGTTTTCACAGTACCAAGGGTAAATGTATGCAAATCCCTACATCATTCAGATTAGTCCAGTGCTGAGCGGAAGAAAAATGGGTTCTTCTGGATCTTATTCTCACAGAAGCAAAGAAAAGATCCCTGCAGACAAAGGCTTATTTCTTCTAATAAGAAAAGGACCTGATGAAAAAGTGAGGATGTACAGCTAACCACCTGTTTGCTTATTAGTTTACCCATTACACATAGAAAGGATAAATTTACCTTAAGGAAGAAGGAGCTCAGAGGATGGAAAAGATTCCCTGCCATGGAAAAGCTTGTAAAACAGATCTACCTATAGAATATCTGTTGTTTACAATATTTCTGGTTAAGGACAGTACACAGACAGAAAGGAATTCCCTGCCCCAAAGAACCTGGAGTCTAATATTGGTACTTTCATGGGTAACTATTTTTTTAAAAAATCTCTATGGTAACAGAATTTCACAGCTTTAAAGAACACAGTGGAAGTGTAGTGACTAAATCTATTTATAGAGATGTGTAGGAAACACAGTTAAGGAGAGAGACAGTATATTAATGGGAATGGCTTGGCTATTGAATTTCTGGAATTCAGCACCAAAGTGAAAGAGCCTCGAGGGAGAAAAGGATCAGTAATTCAATAAGGACTGAAGAGTTCAGAGGGGCATGCAAATAGTGCCTTTGACTCAAAGACAGATTTCATCTGTACTGAGACTCATCCATCTGAGACATTTCCACTCCAAAATTTCCTTCCCTAACCTTAGAGTTCAGAGAGCTTCTGGGCAATATCAGTCAAGTGTGGTGAATTGGTTGACCTTGAGCAATGTGCTGTTCACAAGTAGTTCAAATGGGTCTTTGGCAGGGCTGTGTGATGTGACTTACAGGGAGAGGCAGAAGGGAGAACTGTTGACTCTCTGGCCTGTGGATTTTCTGAAAGGAGCATAGAGAAGCAAAGCCAGTATCACCGGTCTACCTGGGATCTAGCTCACTACCCACAAAGAAATGGAGAGATGCCCTGTGAAGCACCCACCTGTGAGCTGTTTTTGATGTACCCTTCTACTCCCCTCGGCCCTCTGTGAGCTGTAATGTGTGTCAGGACTTAACAAAATTCTGCAGTGCCGCTTGCAAGATCAGTGAATCTGACCCATCTCCTGTGGTCTGCTTCACAGAACAGCCTCAGACACTACCCCCTCCTGTTCCCCTGGACATAATGCTCTTTTAGATGGCAAAAGGAATGAAAATTAAGAGGATTCAAAGAGAAGGGTGAGCTGCACACAAGTAGACACCACTCCAGGAAAAAAAAAAAAAAAACGGGAAAAAACTGAAAGGTTAAGGTCAAACCAGGATTGTGAGAGTCTAAGAGAAAGAAATGGGTATCTGTGTGGTGGAAATGGAAGAATCTGCAATTGCCTGGAACTCATCCCAAAGCCCCCTTGAGGTACAGCTGTCTGGGCTCTGGGTCAATTTTGCTAAAGCCCCTCTCTGGCTTTGAAGTTATGAAAAGACTGAGCTTTTGTGGGGGCCTTCCATGACCCATCATCATGTTCTTTGTGTCCATAAACTTATACACAAAGTTAAAAAAGATATTTTGCCCCTTCTTTAATACAATGAGATAAATAGTTTTATGGATTTAATAATGCAATGGCATTTTCCAGTCTTATAAAAAAAATGGCCTCTAAGCACTAGGTATGTATAGAGAAGGGTAAATTTGTCATTGAAAAGTTTTGATGGAAAGTGCTGTTTTCACTGTAGTAGAAATGTTTGTCTAAAGAATCACTGTTAATCAAATTCTCTTAACAAGAAATGCAAGTAAACAAGCTAATTTTTTCATACAAATTATCTTTTCCAGAGAAAAATGCAGTCTTTTTTTGTGAAAAACCTTTCATTTTTTGTTGCCATTAATGTATTGTTTCCAACTGATAAACTCCCCTCTGAAGCAGGAATTCGTATTAGTCCCCAAGCACATGATGGTTTAGTTTAAGGCAGTGACTCTCATCCTGACTGTCATTCTGTTCCTGTCTCATTCCATTTCAGTCCTTAAGGTTAGACACTTCTCCCTGTGGCATTGCTTTCTTCTCCTGGATATTGACAATATTTCCCAACTTAGTATCATTGAGAAATTTGTCCTCTGAATTGGAAATTCATCACTTGGGAACAATGGAGAACTACAAAGACCTGTGTGATAAATCAGTCACAAGGTAACCATGCCTAAGAAATGTGATCCTGCGATACAGCAGTTGCAGGAGAGGTTTCCAATAGGGAGGTAGAAATGCTTCCACCATTGTTTGCAACGGTGGTGAGATTCCATTTATCACCTTCACTGTTTTGCAGTGAGCTGATGAAAGAGCTTAAGAGAGAGCAGAAGAGCTCCACCATTAAATGATGTAGTACCGAGTTTTCATTACAAAAAACACCAGGACAGTAGGAAAGAGGGCCAGAAGAAACAAAGGTAGCAGATATGGAGGGGAAGAGAGAAAGAAAGGATGTTTTTGAAACCTGGGAAAAAATTGTATGTAGGCAGGAAATAGATGCAGTGGAAGAAAAATCGGTGAGAAGGGGCAGACAAAGAGAAACAAAACAGTAAGACCTACGACGGTTTAGTATTGCATCTATTCTAACATTTTGCCACAAGAAAGAGGTATTTGAGAGTAGCAGGGCAGAGGCAAAATGATGCCTTAAGAGTAGAACTTTTGGGGTGAGCTGGGCTTGCCAGGGAGGCTGCTGTCTGCCCCTAAGGTAAGAAGTTTATAAGTAGAAAATACCTTGTTATATTGGGAGAAGAGTAGAGATATGTTTTATTTGTACCTTCTTTTATGTTTCCCTGTTGATTCAGTTGCACTTCACTGTCTCACAAAATAACTGGAGAAAATAAACACAGCAGTAGAAAGTTTGAAGCAGCATCTTGGCATTTTGTGAACCAAACCTTTCATCTCTTTTATTCAAAAAATATTCTTGTTTGGAAAACTCCTTGCATTTTTTTCTAAAAAGGAGACAGCTTTGACTCCCAAATGTAACATTCTGCTTGATCTGAGATAAAACTTTCATTCTTAAAAAAAAAATAAATGTTTGCAGGTGGTTTTGGCACCGGTGGTGAGCCCATAATCTGTTGCTCACACCATCACAGATCCACATGCTGTGTGGATAGCAACATGGCACTAAGAACTTGCAGGGCTGCATGTCTCCTCAGAAGCACATTTAGTGAAGAGGTATAGCAGCAGCAGGCAAGCCGTCTCCTCTGTGCCAGGAATATGGTCCCTCTACATGAAAGCACAGGACAGAATCCTTAATAAATCACCCTCACCATCTAGTCCCAGTTTCCTTATTTATAACCTCTTTCCATCTCAGTACTGTCTCAAGAGACTTGGATACTTGTCTTCCTGGAACGTTTTCTTCACGCCGTCCAATTTGTCCGTGTAATTTTCTGTATTTCCCTCACAAATATCCCTCTTCTGAGCCTGAAAAACTGTAGATAACTGAACTGAAAAACAAGGAAATATTTTGAGTGAAATGTTCTGAGGGAGTGAGAGGCTTCAAACTCTTTTCAGTGCTCCTCAGAAAAATTTAAGGTTGAGGGGCTGCTGGCAGGAGAAGGGGTTGTGTATTTTTCTCCCTGGTGCTTTCCTTTCCCTTGTGGTGGCAGATGCTCAGTCTAGTGGGCAGGTAAATTAAAAAGCTGTCAGGATGTTTCTTAACAGGTTAAACAGGCTCTGAAATCCAAAGTGGCTACAAATGCAGACCTCAGGTACATCTAGGCAGAAAAAAAATTTCTCCCAGGTTCCTACATTCTCTCCTATCATATGGCATTTAGAGGGCCACTGTGTCTCCCATTGAGCATGCCAAGCATACCTTCCTTCCTGGGAAGGAGGTAGATTAAGATATGTTGCTCTCCCACCCCAGGAATCCAGCTGTCAGAATGAGACTACATCCCATGGGGTTTTTCTGTCTTCTCCCAGCCCCTGCTAGTATTACCTTCACCCCAGGCAATGAATTCTAAAGAGGGGAGACAAAATTGCATTTTATTTTCAGCCGTGGGTGATGCGATCTGTGCCAAAACCAGATTGTTCCTGCAAAGGGACTGAGCCTGGGGCAGAAGATGATGAGATTAGACAGAAAGCCATAGAGAAAGATGTTTGGTTTCTCTGGCTGGAAGGAGTTAGGAACAATGGCTTAATGAAACTAGATTAGGTTTCTTTTTCTTACAACACAAACCCTTAGACTTTCCTTTACGAAAATGGCCAGATCAAATTTGCAGATCTCTGGACCTGCTAAAACAGAGAAACCATAGGCAATAGCCATTGTTTTCTGTGGCAGGAAACCTCTGTGCCTTTACTCTACCCATATCACACATGAACAAAGATCCTTCTTATCCCCAGCCTCTTCTGTGGACTTTCCTGAGGGTCAAGTATAGTGCAGTCCTGACAATAAAGGAATACATATGTTCTCTTCTGATCCCACTCCTGCCAAGTGAGACAGTCTATTCTTTTAGGGCAGAAGAAGGAACACAGTGTGAGGACACCTGAGAGTTCTACAGTTCTTTGCAGTATCCTGGTGCAGATTTTGCTAGGAAGGCACAGTTTCCAATAGATTTGCGAACACATTACAAAACGGGAGGCAAAGTGACAAATGAACAAGAACAGCATGGGAGGGAAGAAACTACATGGAAGTGAACAGCCATGTGTGGAGTATGAGTGAATATAGAACAGAGAACTCCAACAGCTCTGTAGGAAAGGAGGTGGGAGTTACAGCAGATCACGAACTGAACATGAATCCACTGTGTCCTGCTGTGGTGGAGAAAGCAAATATCCTGCTGAGCTGTATAAACAAAAGAATAGCTTGCCAAGTCCGTGAAATAATCCTTCATCTTTGCTCAGAGGTGTCTGTGAGCCAACCTCAAGAGCCACAGTTATGTGCACCACCTTAGGTGGCAAATTCCAACAGTGCTTTTAGAAAATCTCCAGGACCATAGACTTTGTTTAGATTTGATAACTTTCACTGAATGGCAGCTTAGAAGCAGTAATTATGTTCCTAATGCAGCCTCCCCACTGACAATAAATACATTTTTGCATTAAAACACTTTACACAAGCATTATGTATTTATTAGCCAAAATGAGAGTTTAATACAAGGCATCTAACAAATTATGTTCCCTGTTCAAAAGTATCTTAATCATATAACATAATATTTTCTCTTGGTTAAAGCATCTACATTCTTTAAAAACTTTGAATCTATATTTCAAGCTATATATTAGTTCTCCTCTTCCTACTCCACAACTTTCCTGGAATGATGATGAATATTTTTCTCCCCTTCATTAGTCGTTTGACTAGAACAGGTTTAAATCTAACACATCTCTCAGACATTACATTGAAGTATACTTCCCTAGTTATTAGAAGGCTGAATTTAAAACACATTTCCTAAGTTCCAGAGTTACTGGGGTTGTTGGTGACCAAGTCATCCAGATTACATTAATATCAGCTGCTCACCCGTAACTTGACACATTGAGCACGAGCTCCCAGCGCAGAGTTCCTCACCAAAATGCTCCCCGAAGGTTTGCACACAGCTCATTCTGCATTTGTCTTGTATAGGGAGACCTGATTTGAGTCAGTTCCATTCCTTTTGACACAAGAAGTCTACTCATGATACTCATGGAATCAGACACTTTGTTTTTTAAGTCATTAAGGGTCCTTGACACTTTTGAAGAAACTGAGCACAAGATCCCACACTTCTGGAATCTCAGCAAAAAAAATTAAATCCATTGTTTATCTTTGTTTCCTTTACATAAATATTAGGTCTTACAAGTTTACCCTACTTGCAAGTGTACCAAAAGTGTTGGTACCTGCCTGGGCTTGCAGACCAGCCAGTGGCCAGAGTCTATGAGTCTGATGCTGCTTTACCTCTGCCATTGAGTCTCACTGCAGTCTGCATTTCGGTTTTCTATTGTGTTTTTGAGGGACGCTGTTGTTAAGCCAAGTCAGTGCAGAGGGTATCTATCTTCAACACCCATTATAACGGATTTGTATCCATCGTCTGAGCCACAGATGAGAGGAAAATTTAAATTTTTGAAAGATATATTGAAACAATTTCTGTGTTGTAAAGAAGAGAGAAATGAGTAAAAATATAGCTGTCTCCAGAAATATATATGTAACTGCTGCAAAGAAAGTAATCAAGTTTATCCATATCCATGGTGATAACGTGAGAAATAATGGGGAAAAATTGAAAGCAAGTTAGCATCAGATTAAGCATTAGAGAAATTTCTAGCAGTAAGGATAACAAAGCACTGCAATAGGTTTCCTCCTTCACTGCAAGTTTTCATAGAATTATTCTGTTTTCCAACAGATTTGGAGAGAACTCTACTGTAACTTAGCAGAAGGGCTAGAAAATTCATAGTTAAAATTCTTCCTTAACAACAAACTAAAGGTGGAAGATGTGGTTGTATCTGATTTGGAAGTCTCTCCTTTCTGAAAGCAAGTTTCTCATTGATATATTTTATTCGAAAAGTCACGTCCTAACCCGTATCAGACAACACTCTGTGCCTTTGAAAATTTCTTCCTTGGACAGATGGTCTTGAGGTCCTTGGCAGAACTGAAGTGCTTAACTTGGTTCAGTATCAATGAATGTGGCCTTCAGGCCCACAGTTTCCTTCAGCATCAGGAGACATTCATCTCTCAGGGTTCAGATTTGTAAAGGCATTTAGGTTTTCCAACACAGTTTTACACAGTCCAAGTGACTGAGGCATTAAAAAGTAATTATAAAATGAGTTGAGACCTAAAGTCTTAAAACTAAAGGCCATAAGACCTTTTTAGACCCAGATCCTCCAAGAGGAGAGCTATTTAATCTCCAGTGTTTTCACTGGAATGAGATACTAAATGCTAACAATATTCTGTACCTAGGTGTCTCTCAAAATAAGACTTTGCTTTCTAAATCACATATGTGCTTTCAAGAAATTATCCATTGACCTTTATTTCAATGCCTTCAAAAAAATCCTTGAAGTGTTTTATTTTTATCAGTAAGCTCTGTTAAAAACCCTGGAGCTCTCTATAGCATGTGTAGTAACTCAGAACACAACACAAGATGTTAATGTTAGCTAGAGGCTTGGGTTTTTTTCTTAAGCTCTGTTTGTTCTGCAGGTTTTATGGAATTTATCAGAATTTATGTTTTTCTATGTGTAAATAAACACCCTGCTGCTATGGCAGAAGATGGTCTATAAATCAGAGGAATAAATAAACAGATTGGGCCTGATTCACCACGATGAAGGCAGCATATGAAGCTCCTGAGTGTTTTCTCTTGTTTTAGCATATCTTTTGGGAGCATCACTTGAAACAGCTTACTCGGTCCTTCACAGTGAGTAAAAAGGGTTATAGTATTTTTCTTTTCTTCTTCTTTTTTTTTTTTTTTTTTTTTTTTTTTTTTTTTTTTTTTTTTTTTTTTTTTTTTTTTTTTTTTTTTTTTTTTTTTTTTTTGGTGTTCTGGTCTTGTCAGATCTTTGGAACATCCTGTTGGGATCGGTTGGAAGCACTAACACTTAGATTGGCTTCTAAACATCAGCGAGGACATTCCACTGTCAGCTGCTTCTCCATCCCTCACCAGGGGCACGCATGCAGAAGCAGGAGAGCAAAGGATCTCATAAGTCTGCAATGGCCAGCATAGGGTGTCCAGTGGCATCTCCATGCATGATGATATCAGTTACCACAGTCTCAATTTCAAAAAGGTCAGGATTGGTTTTTATCCATTGCATAACTATTTTGCTGTTCATTCCTCATATTCTGTCGATTTGGGGCTTGCTGCTATCTCTCAGCAGCCATTTGTTCCAGTCTCCTTGGTTGAACCTCAGCATCTTTTCCAAATCTGTGAAAGTATCAGCAGATTGAACTAAAGCAGATATGAAGTAAAAAACTCTTCATTTTCTTTGGTTGTTTTTTTTTTGTTTCTTTCTTTCTTTCTTTTTCTTTTGGTTAGTTGTTTTTTGTTGTGGGTTGTGGGTTTTTTTAACAAAACTGACTATTAACTCTTGTGGAGAGCAGATCTCATAACTTGAGTGTGGGAAGTGATTTACAGTTTTCATGTACTCATTACTGTGAAACGCTGACCTGCAAATTTTGCAGGCGTTCCCACAACCTCCGAAGTACTACTCCAGCAGGATATAAATACAGCCATTCTTTCTGCTGTCTGCAGCATTGGCCCAGCTTCTCAGCTTGTCAGCAAGGGAAGCAGTGTACATATTGGGGCACTGGGAGCCCAGAGATCTCATATCTTCAAAATTATACACACTTGCATGAAAATTACCTAGACCAGGACTACAATTTAAGGCCTGCTTCCTTGTTGCACTTCATCTGTGTAATCCAAGGGTTTAACTGAGATTTTGCTGAGCCTGTGCTGACTCTCTGCTGTAGCGAAACTTTCAGCTATTGCTGCTAGTAATGATTGTGACCCCTAGATATTGAGATTTATGTCATCCATACTGGCTTAGATAATGTGTCAGATTCATAATGTGCTGATGTTGCATCCTCATGGTGTCTCTTGAAGTAATTACAGCATGCCCGAGCTAATTTGAGGAATATTTCCTTCAGCAGTGGCAGAGTTAAAGTAAAAAGAGCAGCACAGCAACTGTCTCTGTTATTTCAGTTACACTAGGTTTTTTCTGCCTATATCACCATTTCTGATAAACATATTTACACTTTTCCCTGCATGGCACCTTCACCTTCCAATAGTATCTCATTAAAATCCACAGTTACCTTTACATTATTTTCCTCCAAAATCATAATAAGGCCATGAGGTGCTGTGACACCCTCCAAAATCCTTGACTCTGGAACAACAGCTGCTGTGTGTGCTCTGGACGTTGCTACTGAGCTCCTCATTGCTGTCTCACAACTCTGTATGCCCAGGGAAATAACTAGGGTTTTCTTTTGTGTTTGTACAACACTTAGCACAGCAGAGTCCTGGTTCAGAATGAGGTAGGATGGATAGATCCTCCCACACTACAAAAAACCAAATAATAATGACACTGAAAAGAAGGCAAATGTACAGCACAAATAGCTGCATTGCCAATCGATGCAAGTCAGAAGGATGTTATTAAATTTAACCTCCTACAACATTCCAGAGTTAATTTGGGGTCCACAGGATTTTTAAGAAGAAACATGGCCTACTTTTCTGAATAACTAGACAAAAGTATTCTTGCTAAAATGTACTAAACATGCAAGAAGAACAAAAATAATTTAAATATTAAAATTTCCCAAAATTAAAAGCTTGAACAAGCATTTTGGGGGAAGGGAGAGAATATCTGCTCCTCCTGAATTTGCATAAAACCTTTTAATTAAGGTTTTTATTTGAAGACCTAAGGTAACTCGAAACATTTTCTTTGGGAGAGTGGAGAAATATAAATGCTGAATTTTGGCTCTGTGACCATCTTTACTGAAATTAATTCTGATTTTTATGACACGAGACAGCACACACATGCATGTGGTTAAGCACAAGGAAATCTGAAAGAGCTGAGAATGTTTGGGACTGCCATTTCTAAAGGCTTCAAGGATATACCTACTCTGCACTGGACAACAAAGCAGCCCTTTCATTCATCTTTTGTGTCCTTGCAGGTTTTTCCTGCTGCAAAGAGGAACAGTTGGGTTAACCCTGTGTCCTTTTATTAGTTCTCTCTCCCTTTTCCCCATGCAGGTCTGGGACAGAGAGCTCCATCTGTGAAGTCCTTGAGAGCGAAGATCCCTGACCTGGCTTTTTGGGAGCCATCTTAACTGAAACTGGTGAGTGAAACTAGAGTGAGAAAGAACTCCTTCCTCTTTGTGTGTGGGCCCTGCTCAATCATCAGGCACCAGTGGGCACAAAGGGGATACCAGGAGGATGCTGGTGAGACAAGGCAGTACTTGCCCAAGGAGAGCTCCAAGGTTTTGCTCTGCCTGAACGAGGTTTAGCAGAGAGGTGAGGAAGGCTAAACAATGCCACATGAGCTTATACTGTAAGGCATGGGACTGACGTAATGACTCCCAAGAGGTTGTTACTTATTGTTCCTATATTTAGGCTGTTTTCATGCTTTTCAGGCTTATACTGTATTTCGTTTTTTCTCTTTCTCACCCGAACTTTGTGTAAAAACTCACTGAATCAAAAACTTATACTCCATTGCTCCTGGCTTCCACAATAGAGGGTTATCCTTTCCTGGTGAATATTTAAATGTGTGTCCTTATTAGGAAAGGATATCCAGAAAAGATTGTGAGGGAGTGTAAATCCTGAGTATCCTGTAGTCCGGGGATAAGGACTGGGTTGAATATCCTTAATTGAGGAGCGGGTGGAGAAGGTTCCTGAAATTTTTTTCTTTAGAAAATCCTTTTTTTTTCTGAAGCACCGAGGTTAATATCACTCCATGAACCCTATTAGATCTATTCCATTTTGTAAGAAATTGTGTCAATAAATGGAGAGGCAGAGAGCACATTCAGGCCTAGTGGAAGGAAGACATAGCCCAGCCTTATAGCTGAAACAACCTAAGATTGCATGTCTAGTTTGATAGCCAATCAAACCCATATCACCAAAGCTTGGAACCACAGGCAGGATCAACAACAGCCTCAGGTTGCACTCCTGGTGAGCCTTTGAGAGACATAAAGAGGTAGTTGTTCAGTTCCCTGTGTTTGAGGGCAGACAGCTCTGCCATCTGCCAGGTGAAGTTCTGAGATCTCCGCTACAAGAAACAGGGGTAAATAAGTATGCTCTAGACTCTGTTTTCTGTGGCTAGACTTTTCTGACACCCAAGCTAGTTTCCCTGGTAATGGTCACTGATGCCTCTACCCAGCATCACCAGCATACCAGCATCAGCAGTGTTATACCTTCTGTATCAATGTGTCTGCAGAATTACACGCTATACAAAAAAAAAATTCATCTTGCTTGAGAGGTATGGTTCTAGGACCCTACCTGTATTCTGCCCAAATTGCTCCCATTTTTACAGAGTCACGTGAGAGCTATGTTCATATTAGCTCAAGCCCCTGCAACAGGATAGCCAGATGCATCCAGTACCACTTCCAAACTAAGTGGTCAGCTTCTCAACTGTCCCCAGCTCTCTTCTGCTACTTCCAAATCTGATATTGGCTTGGAAAATGCTTGTCCTGTGCTCCATTGATTATGTACACACCTTCTATGAAAGATAAGAAGAGAAAAAGAAGGATCTGAGCATGTAGGAAAAGAAGTTGTTTCTCAAATAAAGCTTTCACTGCACCAGAGACATCAGTGACAGCTCTCTCTTGTAGATTTGTTAACAGCTAATAAGAGAGGATGGAAGAGCCAGCACAGCTGCCTTTTTGTGGTTAAAAGAACAATCAATCTCTAATGGGGGAATAGAGACTGGAAGCCAGGCTGTGGCTGTCTAGTACTCATAAAACCTTTGACTTGCAGGAGAGCTACTGACCAGGGGCACAGCGAGCGCCATGAGCAGCACACATCAGTAGAGAAACAACATTAAAAATGCAAGTGCTGAAACATAGCTACTGTAGCTGTAAGTACAGTTTAAGAGGCTCCACAGCTTCAGGGATGTGTTCCCTAGTTTAATCCAGGATAAGGGTTGTTAGTTTGTCCACCACATAATGTGGGGAAATTCCTTATAATGCTTTGCCCTGAGGTACCAGCTGTGAGGTGGACCACTATAGGAGGCTGGATGGAGGTGGGTGAGGCAGAGCCATGGTTTTTGCATGCAGAGCACTAAATTACTGCAGCAGCATCTGACAGAAATCATAGAGATGCTCTTCTGCTACAGCAAAGAGGGAGTGGATAATTGCACCATAGGGACACCTCTGGGATACAGCCATTTATAGTTAATCAGAATTATTCATCTGTTTGGTAAACTTTTATTTCTTTTTTAACAAGTGGAAAAATTGAGTAAGGATGCAGCCAGGAGATACAGTAAACATACCAGCCTGGGAGGCCTGCAGATGCAAGGTAAGGAGCATGCAAAGGAATCATTTAGCAAGCTTGTTTTCAGGTGGAAATGCTGAGCACAGGAAGTCTGCTGCTGCTCTTAATGTTGAGACTGGTCAATGCATCCCTGAGATGGATTGTATTTTAATAGGTTTGGATTCCATAGTGAGCCATTTAATGCTCCACCTGACGGATGATGCTTTGCTGGAAGGCTGGCAGCTCCTGCCAGGGCAGCATCTTGCTGAGGTAGAAATGTGGTGTCAGCAGCAGGGAAGAGTCCAGTTCAAGGTATCCATCTCTCTTGTACATACATACATGCACACACACACACAGAGCCCATCTTCTGAAAACATTAGCAGAAGGGAGGATGGAAGCAGCAAAGACCTGCTTAACCAGCACAGGAGGCTGTAACTTTAGCCCTTCACATCCTATTTGCTACAGTTGGAGTTTCAACTTTAATGAGTATCACAGTGGAATGACTTCCCTGTCCACACAGGCATTTGCAGGGGTGGCTGAAATCAGGACAGAGATAAAAGCAGAAGGGGCCAAAAGAAGAATGTCCATCTGCTCAGCAGGACATCAGAGTTGGTTCCCCAAATGAGCCCTTTCTCACTTGCAGCACTTTCTCTAATCTGATGGTGGAGTTCCCTCAGCTGGTGTATTGTGCCAGGAATAGTATTTTGTCATTACCACCCAAGAAGGTCTCATGGACCAAAGGGAATAAGCCTCTGCTGAGAAAGAAGTATTGTTGATCCAGTATGTGGCGTTCATGACCTGCAGTGTGAATCACAGGTGTGGAAGATCATTGACCATTGATGTCTCCTGCCTCCTGAGTACACATACCCTGTTTATTTCCCCTCTCCAGAACTAAACTTCTTTGCTACAGGAGGAAAGAAATAGCATGTAAATAGCAAAAAGAAGTCCAAGAGTTGCCAGATTAAATACCTTTTGTATTCTTATGATAGACGAGTTTATGAAATACTTCTAGCCATCTAAGAAGCCCAAAGCAAGGTCTTATAATGAATGCTACTATGGGAGAAAAAATAAACTAATCTTGCTCATATAATCACAGAGACCTGCAGCCTGACTCTTGATTATTTATTTATTATTTTTATTTCTCGAGGAAACAAGCCTTATGAAATTGTTCTTCTGCCTGCTGCTTTCCCACCTCCTAAAGTCATTGTCTAATTTCTACCAACCTTCAAGGAGGTTTCAGAGATTTGAAACACCTGTGCCTTGAAAGAATTGGGTCTGGATAGAGGAAAGAGGTCCAAATCAATGTCTCCATAGAAGGAAAGGTTTCAGAGTGAGCTTTACAGTTATGTGCTTTGCTCAGCCTGCCCATTCAGGTCTGCTGCAGAGCAATCTTCCCTCCTGAATCAGAGGCATTGGAGGATGATGCAAGTCCCATGATGCAGAAAAGGCAGTGGGCAGGCTATGGAAAGCCCTGTAAGCAATGACATTGTATGGAATTTTGAAGACAGAGAATTGGGGAGTTGTATAGGAGCAAGGGTATTAAGACAGGTGAAGCAGTGCTTCACTAATCCTCCTACTACCAGAGCATGGTATTTGTGGAGGTATCAGCAGCACTAGCTACATCCCAGCCATAGGAGCACAGACTAAAAGAGAGACCCTCGCCCAAACAACTGCCCACTAAAACTTTGCTGGCCATTTTTGTGGAGTCATTTAGACCTTCTTTCAACGCAGCATTTAAGCTTATCACCCATTAAACTCATTTAAAGAAAACCATTGGCTTCACCTGGGCTGTAAACCAAATCAGGCACAAGGCTGTGTATCTTGTTGTATCAAAGACTTGTAGAGTGAAGTGAGGAGTGAGGTGGCATTGTGGTAATTACTCCACACAGACCTACTTGGCCATGGATCCTGTTTGCATACCTTGAGCAGCAAACAAGCCTGTGCAGTTAAACACCATGTTGAAAGTTCCAGTAAAAATTTAGGAACATACAGGGCAATATTATGGATGATGAGGCAATCTTATCTACTTGTCAAAAGTAAAACCTGAAAATTTAAAGGACCCTATCCTATTTTGCCCAAGAGAAAAAAGGGGCTGAGAGAGATTTGATTAAGGTATTTATAATTATATGAGAAATAGTGAAAACTAATCAGTCTGTCCTTTTTATGTTGTCACATAATGCAAGAACAAGGGGACTCTTAAAATGTAAATTAATAAGCAGTACATTTAGCGTTCAAATGTATTTAGTGAATCGTGTTACAATTATAGTATATATAAATAATCCACCAATTTCCATAAAACTATCTGATAAAATTCACCCATAACAATAGTTCATTTCCCAATTCACTTTTCATTATTCAAAATCCTTCAGAAGCCCAAGGGAAGCTATTGGCTGAGGATTGTAAAGGGCTGTATATTTAGAACAAATCCGAGTAGGGAATGACTTGTGCAGCATGTACTCCTCTTCAGAAATTCACAGTTCTGGGAAGTTAAGGGCACTAATGCAGAGGCTGGCTAAAAGGAGGAGAAAAAAAGAGCCCACACTGGATAATTTTATGACCATTAGTAACATTTGTATCTATACAGGCTAAGATAATTACAATGGTAATCATATCTCATGCTTCAGAGCCTACAGTGATTGCCTACAGAGGCCAGGGAAGCCTTGGATAGTTTCCATTGAGAGGAAGATTAGAAATGCTTAAGATTATTTAATTTGATCATATTGGACATAGCAGAAAGAAGATACTTATTTGTGTCTGGTTCCTACCCCTCGCCTCTGTGAATCACATATTTAAGAATTATCATTAAAATCCACATTCATCACAACCTTCACTTACATCAACCAAGATAACCAACCAAAACATAATATAACAAAAATTCCCCTCACAAAAATCAAAATAACATCATCACCATACCAAATGAAAACAGACAATTTACACCAAATCCACTCCTTGACCCTTCACCAAAATTACAACAAAAATTCCATATGATCATTTCATTCTTCAACCTTGTTCAGTACTGGTTTTGCCCATTACTTTTCCTAGTTACTGTCCTTATCTCAAAATCCTCATGATTCCAGGTTTCGGCACCAAAAAGACTACAGTCTGTTAACCCTGGCTGGACAACAGGAATCCACTAACGCTGCTCTCTCACTTCCCTCTGCAACAGGACAGAGGAGAGAAAATATAACGAAGGGTTCATGAGTTGAGATAAGAACTGGAGAGATCATTCACTAATCACTGTCACAGGCAAAACAGATTCAGAGTGGGGAGATTAATTAAATTTATTGCGAACAGAATCAGAGCAGGAGGATAAGAAGTAAAATAAACCTTAAATAAAACACCTTCTCCCCACCCCTCCCTCCTTCCAAGTTCTACCTCTCATCCCGCTGCCAGCAGTGCAGGGAGACAGGGAATGGGGTCTGTTGTTTCTGCTGCTCAGGGAAAGGAGTCCTTCCCTTTCTCCCATGGGCTCCCTTCCATGAAACAGCTTTTCACAAGCTTCTCCAGAGTGAGTCCATCCCACGGGCAATAACTCTTCACAAGTAACTGCAACGTGGGTCACTTTTCCATGGGATGCAGTCCTTCAGGTACATGCTGTCCCAGTGTGGGTCCCCCCCAGGCCCACAAGTCCTACCAGGAAAACCTGCTTCAGCATGGCCTCCTATCTTCATGGGTCAGCAGGTCCCTGCCAGAACCCTGCTCCAACATGGGCCTCCCACAGTGTCACAGCTTCTTTTGGGCATCCACATGCTCTGGTGTGGGTCCCCTCACAGGCTGCAGGTGGGTCTCCACACTCCTGTGGTCCTCCATAAGCTGCAGCAGCACAGCTGCCTCACCATGGTCTGCACCACAAGCTGCAGGGGAACCTCAGCTCCAGCCCTGGAGTACCTCCTTCCCCTCCTTCTGCACTGACCTTGGTGTTTGCAGACTTCGCATATTCTCACTCCACTCTTCTCTGTCTGCAATTTTCATTTACACAACAACGTTTTTCCTTCTTAAATATGTTATCAGAGAGGCATTACTGTCATCCCTGATGGGCTCGGCCTTGGCCTGCAGCAGGTTCATCCTGGGGGGATGGAGGAGGGGGCTGGCATTGGCTCTGCCAGACATGGGGCAAACTTCTGGCAGCTTCTCATAGAAGCAACCCCTGTAGCACCCCCGCTACAGAACCTGGGCATGAAAACCCAATAAATTTCCCTTTTAAATGTTTTTCCTTTCTTCTTTCTGAATTGGTTTCTTCCCTATTGGTGTGACCTGTGACCTGGTAACCCCACTGACATCTGTACTTTTCCTTACCCATCTGTTTTGTGCCAGGATCTTGCTGTTTTACTCCAGACCTGTTACCCTGTGTCTCAGCCCATGGTCTGCTTGTCATGTTCACTAGATAACACTCCTCCAGTGAGAATAGGAAAATCTTGCACCAGTGTCCTTAGCCAGTCTTCCTTGACCAGTCTTCATTAGCAACCCCTGCTCTGACTTTGCTGCTCCCCAAGTGGCACCAGCCTGTCTCATCTCTTTGCCTGTGAGCAGCTCCCTCCATCACAGGAACCTTTTTCAACCAAGTTCTCTAGACAGTTGGTATTTCTTTATCCCAGTCTTTCCGTGAAGACCCACAAGTATCATGATACTGGCAGCAAGCAGAACAGTCTTGTTTTACAGATTATCTACTGTTTTGAGAACTGAAGGAAGTGACTAAAGAATTGGAAATGCTTCATGTAAATTAACCATTACAAAAGTTGCTGTGGGATCTGATCACTGGATCTTCTCCTTTCCCAACCTCCTGCCTTTTTGCACCTTCACTGCAAGATGAACTCGTATGGGGCCAGATCCATAAATCTTCTCACAGAGAATTTTAGATGTCTTCACAAAATGAGGTCTCCACTGACTTCCGTGAATCTACGTGTGTAATAACATATATGAGAGAATGTAAAATTTCAGACTCAGAAGAAGAAGATGTAGTTATTCTCCACATTTACAAAGAAATTCTATAGGAAAAAAGAAATGGAAACAACATTTCTTATTACTCTGTGTCATCTGCTCACAGCAACACAGTGAAGAATTATTGAAAACAAAGGGCTGCTATTTCTCTCTCCATGAAAGCAAGATGGAAGTATAGATGGATATTGTGCGGCGGGAAGTAATAAAATCTCTAAGCTTTCTGAGCCTCATGCAGAAGACGTTGTCATGAGGCAATGCCTGCTTCTGGTTATTCCCCTGCTAGACGCATCAACCAGGCTGTCACTTTCTGAGGTTGTATCTGTATAGCAAGACAAAGGAGGAGCCAAGAATGAACTGATCCCTTTGAGCCATTTGCTTTCTGCCTATGATAATAGATTTTAGCTAAGGTTTCATAGGAGCTCAAAGGATCAACTCTGTATTGATGGGCCTGGATCATACTTCATGCACATAAATCTCCCAAAGAAGAGCCTGGGCACACAGCAAGGGCTGAGCACAGCTAAGTCTTCTCCTCTGCAAACTGCAGTGTCAGCCTATTTGTGCAGGTCTGTAGGCGTGGATGATCAGCAGTGCTGGCCTGGAAAAAGGGCAGTGGTGACAGATTAGCTGACAGCATATATGTACCCTGGGACGTTGCCAAGCTCTTGGTCTGCACCTGCATGCATCGCTCCTGAGCTGGAGTTTATGCCAAAGTTGTGACTGTGATGTAGTTCAGTCTAGGACACTTCAGAAAAAGGGAGATAATAATTTGAGAAGTAAAAGCAGATACAATAAAGGTATAGATAATAATAAATGACAAAGGGAAGGCCAAGAAAGCACTGCTAGTCTGCCTTTTTGGTAATAAAAAATAAATCAGTGGCCACTGAATGAAATTACAAAGGAACACATTGTGAGTGGATGAAAGGTGATGTTGTTTATAAAATGTATAATTAAACCATGATATTCAGAGGTCTAGATATTGAGAGGAATCTCTCCCCGTGTTCCAGTGAATCAGCATTTATATAAATAAAAAGAACATCTGCAAGGACACTAGCTAAATACAATTACAAGGGCTATCAATCCTCATGCTTCAGGGCATGGTTACCTGCTGAGGTCAGGAAGAAATTTCTTCATGGTATAGCACTAAAAAATAAAATGCATTATTGGTCATTGATGGGTATTGGATACCTTATTAGATGGTCCTTTAATCTGTTCCACTATGCAATTCTTTTGTTCCTTCCTATCACAAATCAGTGAAGTATTTAGGTGTGTGCTTAAATTCCATTTTGAAGTCAATAGGACTTAAATATGCGTAAATGTACGTACCCGTTAAAGTACTTTCTAGAATAAATATATTAAGAAATTACTTAAATTTTTAGAAGTCTTGAAGCAGTTTTTGGGTTCTGGACTGATGTTTTGGTGTCCAGATCACTGATGCAAAACCAGTGGAACTTACTGTATCACATGTATTACCAACTGACTTTGCAGAAACTCCATACAACAATGTGCTGTCAGTTCTAAAAAATTTCAACCTTTCATCTCAAAAACTCATAGATGTATGACTTTAGCTCTACAATTCATTTGTACAGGTAATCAAAAATGTATCCAAACATAATCACACTGGTCTAAAACAGTTTGTGTCTTCATCTTTGGATTTTTTTTGTGGGAATAAAATGAACTTTGTCATGGGCTATAGTCTCCTCCCTCCTGTTTGTGTCCTACTGGTTTGTCTTGCAGTTCTAGGTAAGATGTTAGCCAGGCATGGAAGATCTCACTGAAGATTTAAATTTCTCTTTGAACTTTGAAGTTCATCCCTTTTTACCCTTCTTTCTTCTTAGAGGAGATATCACTCAATCCTGACAGTCTTTCAGGATCAGTGGCAGGGCCCTGAATACAGAGGAAACACAGTGCTGATCTGATCCCTCTACAGAGTCAGGACATAGTAGATACTCCCAATGTGGAAAGGGATTTAATCTGGAGACGGTCATAAGGAAGTATGAACAGAAGCTTGAGTGTTATTTGCAGTCCTTCTCAAATGTTGTTGACAGGTGGTTAAAGGGTTTGACAGATAAAGGAGACTGGGGCAACTGATGTGACCAAAAGACAGACGTTACCAAACATCCAGGTTCTTGCAGCCTGTCGGTTTACTCAGTGAAAAGGCTACTTAAAATATGGCCATAGCAGTGGGAGAGGTTCCTAGCCTGTGGGTCTGTCTCCACTGTTTTCCTCAATGGACCAATTGCTCCTTTCGGAGAGGCTGCAGCAACTCACCGGGGGTGGCTGAGGGAGCATCAGCAATGCACAGCAGGCAGTAATTCTTCCTTCCAGAGGCTGAATGTTCAGCCTGAGCAGCACTCATAGGGACCTACACGCTGAGATCAAGGGAACATTTCCAATGACTTATGGAGGAGCTGGAACTAGGCCCTTATGGAATACTAAATAATTAAATCAGACCTCACGTAGAGGCAAAATAGACCTCTAACACTTAAGAATCAGCACTTAATAGCACACAGAAAGGCATAATTTCAGATCTGTGCTAATAAGGAAAACCGTAAATTGAGGGATTTTTCTTAAACAGCTCTTTTCTTACCCTGATTGTTAAGCATAAAAGTAAAGATGTTGTCTGCTGTAGTGAGGCATACATCTTCAATTGCTATTTGCTTCCAGCTTCATTTAAGATAAAATTTAAACTGCTTAATTTAAATTCACAATCTTAGATACCTATAAAAGACTGACTTGCAGGAAGTATTAAGCAGATGCTTTCTGCAAATCTTAGGTCCTTTCTAGTTCAGTGTTCAGAAGGTTTTCAACCTGGTGCCTGACTAATCTGATGAACTTCTATGATGGAACAATTGGCTTGGTACATGCAGGGAGACCAGAGGGTATTGTCTACCTGGAATTCATTAAGGCTTCCAAGGCAGACTGCCGTAAGATCCTCATAGACAAGTTGTTGAAGTAGGAGCTGGACGAGCAGACAGTGAGGTGGACTGAAAACTATCTGAACAGCTGAGCCCAAAGCGTGGTGATCAGTGGCACAAAATCTACCGTGAGGTCAGGAACGAGAAATGTACCCCAGGGATCAACACTGGGTCTGATTCCGATTAACATATTAATTAATGATCTGGATGATGAGGCCGAGTGTACCCTCAGCAAGTTTGCCAATGACACAAAACTGGGTGTCTGTGTCACAACCAGAGGGTTGTGAACCTATCCAGAGGGGCCTTGACAGGCTGGAGAAATGAGCTGGCAGAAACCTCATGAAATTCTACAAGAGAACCCAGGCACCAGTAATGTTGACAATGACCTTGCTGGAAAGCAGCATGACAGAAAAGGGCCTGGCACTCCTGGTAAACATCAAGTTTAACATAAGGCAGCAGCAAGCCCTTGCAGCAAAGAAGGTTAGTGATATTCAAGGCTGCATTAGGAGCAATGTTGCCAGCAGGTCCAGTGAGTTGATCCTTCCTGCTACAGCACTGGGGAAACAACATTTGGAATTCTGACATTAGGATAATGAAGGGATTGGAGTACCTCACATATGAGGAAAGGCTGAGAGAGTTGGGAGAGCACAGAGAAGAGACGGTTTGGATGGGAATCTTAATGATGTATATAAATACCTTAAGGGAGGGTAAAAAGATGATGCATCCAGGCACTTTTCAGTGCAGTCCAGTGACAGGGAAAGGGACATTGGGTAGAAATTGAATCACAGAAGATTCCCTCTAAACATCAGAAAACACTTTTTTGCTGTGAGGGTGACCAAGCACTCAAACAGGTTGCCCAAGTAGATTGTGGAGCCTCTGTCATTAGAGGTATTCAAAAGTCGTCTGGGTATGGTTTTGAGGAACCTGCTGTAGGTGGCCCTGCTTGAACCGGGGCATTGGACAAAACGACCTCCGGAGGCCACTTCTAATCTCACAAATTCTAGGATTCTGTGCTAACCAAAAGTCACAGGACCAATTACATGTCTTAGCCTAGATTCTTCTGTTTAAGCTGACAAAGAGGGGGTTAAAAGCCTTCTAAAGAAATTTCCATGTACTAGCATATTTCCTTTATACTTTGGAAGGCTCTAGTAACAGTATGTTGGGAACTCCTTTGCATATGTAATGTTCCCTGTAATCCCAGTAATGTGTTCCGGGTCAGGATTTCCTGATACTCTAAACCATTAGCATTTCCTGTAGAATAGTATGTACACTTATGATTTCCTTTTAACATGGAATTTATAAGGACATTATCAAAATGTGTACTCAGCACTCAGAGTTCATGTTTCTGCATCTCCACTCTGCTGCCATCAGATAAAGCTCTACACCCCTTCTCTCCTTAGCTCTCATTTTGTAAGAGGGCTGCAGAAGTTCATCAGTCTCTGGGCTAACACTCAACACAAGTGAAAATCTTTATCTCACATTGTGTGGGACAAATTGGATTTGAAACAGCCACAGAGGGTCATCAATTCTTCAAATGGACGTAGTGTGAGTATCCCATAAACAAAAACATAGCCAGTGCAGCACAGATTTATACAGAGAGGTTATTATTAGGGAACTGGAGGTGGTTTCAAATGTATGGGTGTAATTTATCATGACTACTCTTGTTAGTAAAGAATTTAGACAGTTTCTGATACTGCACCCAAATAAGTCATTTTATCAACATATTTATTTCCTTGGCTGCTGGTACTTTGGCAACTTTCATCCCTTCTTCGTATCACATAGAATGTAAACAACTGACAAATAAAGAGAAATCATTGGTTGTGAACTCACTGAAATTGCATATATGATCTGGGAAACTTGGATAATGCAGTTCAGTAATAAAGCAGAGTCCATTGAAGGTATACAGGTCTTTTGTGCTCTCTCTGTGTCTCATATTGTATATAGAAGGAAGAATCTCTAACTATGGGAATATGTCATTAAAGCCTACCCAGCTGCCTAGCCATACGGGGGAAACTGGCAGCAGTGTTTCTGGATACAGAACAGACAATGGTCCTAAGAAGAAGCCCAGGGTAAATGACAGCAGAGATGGGCCTCCTGATTTTACTCCCTCCCCAGACTTTGGAAGACTTACACAGATATCTGTCTTACCCTAGCAAGACCTCTGGACCTCTGCATAACCTAGGGTCACAAACAGGTAAAGAAAAATTAAAGAAATGCTCCCCCTAGAAAAATCATCTCCAAATAGGTTTTGCAGGATCAGTTTCTCCTGGTTTAGCTCATCTCTGCTATTGCTGAATATTTAACTGCTTACTTGGCAAGTACTTTGCATGTTTTCCTGTCCCTGCATCCCCAACCACACACACAAGAAGAAGGGCAATTAAAGGTTCATTTACCTGTGACCCTCAGGGATTGCCACATGCTGTGAGAGTCAATATATTTTGCTTCTGTGAGATCAGTACAGAAGCAATTTCCAAGGTTTAAAACCACCAAGGAAAAGTAACATGCAGCCAGAACAACCAGATTTCCAATCTGGACATCATATGGAGAAAAGCCCCAGCTTTTTTTAAATTGCTGTAATGAAAAAAACAGTCTTAGGAAAGGAAACCACAGCCCACAGCTGGAAGGGCTTTGTATATCAGAGACAACTTCTCAGAGTGTTCCTAATAGCTATGACAAAACTGCACAAACACGGGAGGGATTTTCCATTTCCTCTGACAACCAAAACAGAGTTACCAGGCACAGGAGCTAGTTGGGGACTTGTCACTGGTGGTGTCCCCCAGGGTTCAGTACTGGGCCTAGTGTTGTTTAATTTACTCACCAATGACTTGGATGAAGCGATAGATGCCTCCTCAGCAAGTTTGCTGATGACACAAAGCTGGGAGGAGTGACTGATATCCCAGAGTGCTGTGCAGCCCTTCAGAGGGACCTCAACAGGTTGGAGAGATGGGCAGAGAGCTGTCTGAAATTCAACAAAGGCAAATGCAGGATCCTGCACCTTCCTGGGGAAGAACAACCACAGGCACTAGTACAGACTGGGGCCTGAGTTGCTGGAAAACAGCTCTGTGGGAAAGGATCTGGTGCACAACAATCCGTCCATGACCCAGCATTGTACCCTTTTGGCCAAGATGGCCAATGGTACCCAGGGATGCCTGAGGAGGAGGAACATTGACAGCAGGTCGAGTGAGGTAATCCTGCCCTTCTACTCAGCCCTGGCAAGGCCACACCTGGAGTGCTGAGTCCAGTTCTGGGCTCCTCAATACAAGAGAGACATGGAGGTCCCTGAGCAGGTCCAGTGGAGGGCAATAAAGATGACAAGGAAAGGCTGAGGAAGCTGGGCCTGTTCCGCCTTGAGAAGAGACGACTGAGAGGGAACCTCATCAATGTCCATCAGTATCTGAAGGGAGATTGTCAAGCAGATGGAGCCAGGCTCTTCTTGCTGGTGCCAAGCAATAGAACAATAGGCAATGGGCTGAAACTGATGCACAAGAAGTTCCACCTGAATGTGAAGAAGAACTTCTTTACTGTGCGGGTGACCATGCCCTAGAACAGACTGCCCGGAGAGGTTGTGGAGCCTCCCTCCCTGGAGATATTCAAGAGTCATATGGACACAATCCTGTGCAATGTGCTCTAGGACAACTTTGCTTGAGCTGAGACCAGATGACCCAGTATGGTCTCTCCCAAACTTACCCATTCTGCGATTCTGTGACTTCAGTAACTCTGAAGTTACTGCTGGTTTTACACCAGCAAAAGCGGAGTTGGAGGCAGTGTAAAAGAAATCAGCAATGAGAAGTGACTGCTCAATCTGCCATTCTGTGAGCAGATTCACCC
Organism: Pachyramphus minor; assembly: GCA_013397135.1. NCBI lineage: Eukaryota > Metazoa > Chordata > Aves > Passeriformes > Tyrannidae > Pachyramphus > Pachyramphus minor. The sequence continues at coordinate 283,885 of VYXB01006804.1, forward strand.
ATGACAGTTGTGTGCCAAGGAATGTTCTAATGTAGTTAACAAAACCATTTACTACTAATCATACAGTAATAGTTATGCTGTAATATTTAAGTATTCATAAATAAGCAATTATTTCTTGCTGTACTTTGCAAAAAGCTTCTTGCTTTTCCTTCCAGGTTGAAAGTTTCCAGTCAGTTCTGGAAAGCTGACTGAGCTTAATGACCTTGTTTCTCTTCATTAAGCTCTATTTGATATCCTTGGTGTCATTTCAGTTTTAAGCAAAGCACCTGTGCTGAGCTACACTGCTGGAGCTACAGCACAGTCAGAGAGAAGAGCAAAAAACAAGGGGACTGTCTAGGTTATATCCACCTGCCAATGTAAAAACTAACCCTGAGCCAACCTTATTTGTCTTTTCAAACCACTGCATGTCAGAGAGCAGGAGTTGTGTCAGAGCACAGGACCCCTGCAGTGCACAAACAGGGGAATTAATGTTCTCTGTGAGGCAGAGGGATTGGAACGGGTGATGTGGCATTTGTGACAGCTTCCCTCATCCCTGGGAATTCACAGCACAGTTTTAAATCCTTTCAAAGTGAAAACTAAGAACAGTAGGAGAGGCAGAGCTAGAAAGAAACTCTGGCTTTGGGTGCCCATATCTGAAGCCAGGATATTGTCGTTGCAGAATATTTACCATGTACATAATTAAACCCCTAAGTGCCAGCTGAACTGGGAATCATGCTGTGTGGTGCCTCTCCTACCATCTGAATGACTGTTAGACAGTTGGCTCTGTTTTGACACAAAAATGCAGTCCATCATAGGCCCATTCATCTGTCATCTGTTGCCTGCTTGTCTCTTTTCCCATTTAGTTGTGTACAAGATGAAGTGTTTTCCTCCTGCTGCTTGTCTGTTTTTTTTACACTTCATTTTCTTTGCATTTTTTTTATGTACCCACAATGAATAGCCACATGGAGTCACATTGCCAGCCACAATCATGGATTGAAGTCACATTGGCTTAAGAAATAAGCAGCCATCTTCATGTTTTTCCTTTCTCTTTCTCATTACAAAGCTGAAATGAACAAATTATTAATTAGACATCGGTGTCTGCCTCCCCTCCCTTCACTTTAAATAACTTGTAGACAAGCAGGGGAAAGTTACCAGGCATTGTTATACATTTATTACTGTAACATGTTAAGCAGAGAGCCAAAATAATTATAGAGTAATGCAGCCAAAGAAAATTACCTGTATTATATTGTCATAGGCGATTGAGACACAGTCAGTGACATGTACACAAACGACAGGAACTGTTTAAAGAGAGAGCAGTTATGGGGCCAGAGGACAAGGAGTTTAAGATAAATACTCTCATGAATTATTTACTGTAACACTGTGGAAGATTTTTTTTTTTCCAGAAAATAATTGGAGAAAGTAGAAACAAATCACGCTATTTGCTGAGCTGGTCTAAAGTAAGACATAAGTATGTATATGTTTCTGTGCTGAACTGTGCCAGAGCTGCCTGACCCACTCTGTCATTGGCAGAAGCTCTTGTTTTGTCTATTTTTACTCCTCAGTGATAAAGAAAATAAAATAAATGTTTTTCCAGAGATTTAACCTCTATGTGACCCTCTTGATTTGCAAGGACAAATACTCCCAAACCTCGGAATATTGCCTCCTGCCCTCCTGGTGTGTTTTTACATACCACATGACAACTCCTGAAGCCCACTTCTTCCTACAAAGCTTTCTCCTTTTCAGCCGGTGAAAAAGATGAAGAAACTTTTGAGATCTAGTGTACTCATGATTCATCATGAGTCATGGTGCCTCAATTTTGGAATACCCTAAACATAAAAGTTAAATTCATCTTTCATTTCTTTAGCGAAATAGCTGTGAATGGATTTGCAAATATTTTTGGCCATCAGAAGATTGAAGAAAATGCTGAACCTTCTACTCCCAGTATTCACAAGTGGACATCATTTTGTGCTATGCTCATCACATTATGTACTCTGTTCCCTCCAGTCTCTCTATATGCCAGTGAACTCATACTTTTGCAAAATAACCAGAGTATCCTCTGGAAAAAAATTAAATAACTCAGTAAAAAAGGAAATAATTTGGACTGGGCACAAGTAACTCCTGCATGCTCATTGTGCTGTGGGCACTGATTTTCTGGAGGAAATCTGTGTATAAAGATGAAGATGCTATCTCTTAGAGATACTCTGACACAAGGTTCATCAAAGCTTGAAAAGCCACTATATTGCTAGCAAAATTTATCAGACTGCATGCCAGACTCCCACTGGCTCTCACCCAGATTCCAAGCTACCCGAGGAATTATTAGCTTAAAAGCTTCTTTAGATCTTGTCAGCTGCATCAAGCTCACCATGGATGTAGATAAGATTCACAGTCCCTGACAAAGGAGATGGGATCTGATTCCAGGGCTCCCTGTCCTATTTTAAGAATGCAAAATCTTAATGGCTGTAATGGGGGGGGGAGGTGTGCGGTGTTACTACTAAATATATTGAATTGATCATTTTCTGAGGTTTTATCGTTTTTGCAAAAAAAGGTACACGTTAAAAAGAAATTTAAGAAATTTTCAGTGAAGGAAAAGGGTCAAATTACCAGGGCTACATAAGAGATGGGGAGTCAAAATCAAATCAACATATTTTAAAATTATTAAAGTGAAATATTTCTCTCTTAAACTAATTTTTTGTGTCTGGGGAGGGTTTTGCGCTATGAACATTTGTGGGGGGCCCCAGCTTTTGTTTTGCCTAGGTTACGAATAAATCTGAAATTAAAAAAAAATAAAACGTTATGGGACTTGAAGTATCTCCCACTCAACATCATTAAAGACAAAAAAGTAGAACTGATTTACTCATTTGAGTATTTTGAGCAATATAAACTTCAGATACCTCTGCCTGACCTGAACAGACTAACAACATGGTGATTCTATCTATTCTATTTATTATCATACAGTTAAATTTACCCAAACTGGTATTTAACACTCTACATGGGACCTTGCTAATGGTCTTGATTAACTGTCCTCTGAGAAATCCTTGCATTCACATTGGAACTACAGGTGATTTCAGGCAGTCAAAATATGCCTTCATGAAACAGTAAGAAGACAAATCTGTGACTGTGTGAAAGAACAACAAGCTTTTAACTTTCACAGATTATGAAAATGGAAACAAAATAAAGAGCTCTCTAGGGTTTGTCTAACAAGCCTAATTCAACAGCTAAAACAAGTGCTCTGCAAAGGGAGCTGTGTTCATTACCATGTTAGTTCATTAGAGGTGAGGTGGCAATGCTTCTGCTATACAGAGTTGAATCACGCCCCACAGCCTCCACAGATATCAGGCAATTACTCACTCGTCTACCTCTCCACCGATGAAGCAGACATGATGGCATTTCACAAAGTCACAGAACAGTCTGAGCTGGAAGGGACCCACAGGGATCATCAAGCCCAACTCTTAAGTGAATGGCCTATACAGGATCAAACCCATGACGCTGGCATTATTAGCACCACGCTCTATTTGGGACTGATCATCCATTAACACAAAGCAGAGCAGCTCTGCTCTACTCTGGGATGTAGCACCTCCCTGTGGGTTGTCTCCTTTTGCTGTCCCTCTTCTCCCCTACACAGCCCACGTGGCCATGTTGGGTTATCTGGCTCCCATGTCTCTGTCCTAAATCAAACCCAATCCCCCCACGGTCCACATCCTCCTGGGCCCATCCATGGTACCTTGCAAGGACTGCCTGCACGACTGCATAGTTGTTGTGCTTGCACAACCTGGTGTTGTGCCGCTTCTCCTGCTTCTCCTGCTCCTGACTTCTGACCTGTCACAGAGGAATAAGGCTGCCTAAGCACTATAATCCACCACAGAAGCTGGAAGCGCAGGCTCACATTCCTGTTTCTTTCCCAATTACTCATATTTTGCAAGCAGCTATGGAAATACCACTTACCAGGTTTTCCTGATGCTTCCCTTTATATGTTTTTATTTCCAACTTTTACTCACTTAAACTGCACAGATGTTTCCCACATGGGATTTTTAACTCAAAATAAGCACATGCATTTTTTAGGTTTTAACGAAAATGCTTGAAAAGCTCCCTGGAATGAGACTAAGGGGAGAGACAGCACTATTTTGCCATGACAGCAAGTAGGTAAAACTTTATTTTAGAAACTGTAGTGGCCCCATTCTTTGGAGGATGTAGAGACGGAATTTCCCCCTTCTACTGTTGCTATGGAAAACTGCTTTTACCTGGCAAGGTTGAGCATTTGAAACATTTAATTTGGGCTCATTACAGCCTTGTTATTGCTTGGCTGTTAAATGCTTGAGATGGCTATGTGGCCAGCTCTGTTCTGTAAGCATTGCCCCTGAGGAGGACCTGGGTACGCTTCCTCCAGGGCAGGAGAGGCTGAGCAGTACTCAAGCCAAACGAGCAAGAAAGCACAGGGATGGAAACCTTGTTTTCCTGCCTTTCCCAGCATGGAAATTCCTCCAGCAAAGAGAAGAAGAGAGCAGTATGGCACAGTTTACTGGTGGAGAGGAATTTATAGGGCTCTTAGGGGAATAAATGCACAAACAGAGCAATCTGAAAACCAAAGAGAGAGGAGAAAGAAGTGGAGAAAGAGAAAAGGAAAGGAGAAACCTCTCTGGCCCTGTTTTAGCTGCTGAGAATGCTGTTGTCTCTTCAAATTCAATTTTCTTTAGGTTGTGGAGGAAAAGTTCCAAAATAGCATAAGGTAAGGTCACACACTTGCTCCAGAGTAACAGTAATATCAAAAAACATATGCTGTGTTGTGTTATCCAACCAATTAGCAACTGCTTCCACTATTACAAATGGTCTTTCAATCACCATACTTCCAGGGTAAGGAATACACAGAGAGCAACTGTGAGTTGTGTACCTCTGAAGTGTTTATTTAAATGCTTATTGTTAATAATAACAACAACAATAAGGACAATAGAAAATTCCCTGGTTTGTATGGCTGTGGTTGCTCAGAACAGCTGTTTTAATGAGACATCTGCCAGTGAAACAATTTAGCCTGAGGATAATGAATAACTGTTACTTAACTGAGGCAGTATTAGCATAAACTCTGCTTAATGGGGACACATTTGGCCAGTGAATAGTGATTTCTTGGTACTTATCTAGGTGTTTATTAGTGAAAATTACAAGCTTGTGGCAAAAATAAATGAATTAATGAGTAGTCATATAGAATATATTGTGATTTTTCTAGTTGCTTTAGTTTGAAATACCTTAAAGGGATCTTGTCAGAGAATGAATTATTCAAAACTTAGAGAACCTTTGTGGTGAGTGCTTGGAAATGGTGGAACACTGATGATCACTGCCAATCTTGGTCTTCAACTACAGAAATTATTAAATTATGAAGACATGATTATTTGCATCCATATTTTATGGCATTATTTTCTCTATCTAAATATTTCCATATATACATTATGCATATATATATATATACACATATATATATATGTGCTTATGCATTTTTCACCCACCTGACTCTGGATTGTTTCAAAGTTGGGTAAACCAAACAACTTGAATGGCATTTCAGATAAGGAGTTCTGCTCTGGTAGCCTCTGCGGGGCAGAATTAACAAATTTTTCTAGTTCCTATATAGATGTACTTTAGAGTGCTGAGATAACAGCATAAAAAGTTGATGGACAAGAACAGGAGTATGTTTTGATCAATGTCATAGACCTGATTTTTGTAGACTACTGGTGGTCCAGGTAAGAAGTAAAAACATGCTTGTAAATGATAATGTTATTTTCTTCCAAGGTAGATGGACTCTGCATGTGTGTGTTGGCTCTTATCCTCTGGGTTTAAAAAATGCTAGCAAAAACTGTGTTCTTTATGAAATAAGCTAGAATAATAAGGTGTGATGAGAGACCAGTGTAGTGTGATTCAATTTATTTGGCCAGATCTATGACAGTTTGGCCAAATAATATTTTATGTTCCACAACAGGAATATGAAACATAGGACCTTTGAACAGTGTGAAAAGCTATCTGCTATTTCTCTTGAGGAAACTAAACAAATCCTTTCTCTCATAAGAAACAGAGGCTGTTACCATATTAGTGAAAGAATATGACAGACTTAGAAGAATGCCAGATAGTCCTTCCTTTCATATTTATAGCTGTCTTTTCCTGGATATAAAAAATGCGTCTCCTGCCATGGTGAATCTAAAGGGAGAAGAGAGCCCTTAGGATCTGGAAGATGGAGAAGACTATGGTGACCTGTTTGGTGTCTGATGTTTGGAGTTCTCCAGACAAATGCTCACCGTTTGGTGGGTAATCCTAACACCTACTTTCATACTGGAACACAGAAATCATGACATTTCCATTTGGGTAATGTTCAGAAAAAAATTACAATTATTTTAAATGCATTGAATATCTAATTTCATTATATTGATTACTTGATATATTGATACAGCAACATATATGTACTATTCCTATGATGGGTCAAGTGTTAGAACTGCCTGTGAGAATGATTTGTAATAGAGACGTATGTTTGAGCAAGGCAAGTAGACTCTCTTTTAAGCAGGAATTTTAGGCTCTGATTCATTTGACCTATTTTAGACACCTACACTAAGACAAGATGAATCTGTAGAAGTGAATCATACCCATCGTGTCTATACTGCTCTGGACTCTCATTGAAACTGAAGCAGAGTTTCTGGAAGCTGCTCTAATTTCCTCAAGTTAAAGCACCTCCAGAAAGCTTCTTCAACAAGTAACAAGAATCATAGCCACCTTTGGAGTTTCTAGCATAGCCATGTTACTTAGAAATGAGAGTCTTGCTGCTGATGACAACGGCCCTAAACTCAGTTATAAAGGTGGTTTGGTGGGACAGCGACACTGATTTTGGAAAGTAAGACAAGACCTACAGTCAAAAGACTTCTCTCACAAAAACAAGCTTTTCTTGTGTACACTTAGGGTCCATCATGAGCAGGGATCTCCTGCTCCTTTCAGCACCTGAGGTGGGACTCAGGAAGCTTTGAAATCTACAGGATGGAGATGCTTTTGTCTGGCTGAATGTGGGTGACTGCTGTTTGCTCAAGAGCTGAGATCAGCACTGCAGAGAATAGTAGCCTCACTTCGTAGCACCCCACCTCTCACCAAACATTTGTGTGAGTGGGCTGGGATAACACTTGCTGGTGACCTAGTCACCTGTACCTAAGCTCTAATGAATCAAGGCATTCTGCTTTTAGTTGCACCTTGCATCATGCTCATTTCCATGTCCACAGAACAGTTTAGATCGGAAAGAATCACAGCTGGTCATCTGGTCCAACTCTCTTGCTCTAAACTGACTTCAAATTTCCATCAGGTTCCTTAAAGCCTTATCTAGTCAAGTTTTCAATATATCTGTGGATGGAGAAACTACAGTTCTATTCACTAGAGAGACTGCAAACATTGGTTACCGCTGTGCAGTCACAGGCTGAGTTTTGAATAAAGGTCTGCATCGTGACCTGGTGTAAAATCACAGGTGAAATATGTCAACATACATTTATCACATTACAAAGCACTAGCAAAACGATATCCAACTAAAAGGTTGTTCCAGGGTGGGTTCGGAGGGATGCCGAAATGGAAAACAAAACACTGCTGAAAGCTCAGAAAACCCAATATTTATTACGAGGAAGTGGCCAAACAAACTGAGAAACCAAGAGACATGAAAGAGGAAAGGAAATAAGCCCTCAGTAAAACCTCGCACTCATGCAGGTGTTACTTACGAGGTTGTCTTACCAACCCCAGAATGACCAGTATTTCCCCACGGCAGAAACTGCATCCATGGAGTGTCAGCAGGCCCACAGGTAACGGGCGTCCCTGCTGAGGCAACGTTGTCCTCCATGTGAAGCTTGCCAGGAGAGCCCTCCTACAGGTGCTGTCTGCCTTTTATATAATTTAGCTGATTACATCCACCTGGGCAGGTGTGGCCAGCACCGGCCCAGCCAGAGGCCTCTGTCCCTCCCCCCGTTATGTCAGTGATGTCCCTTCTGCGCACGCGTGTGTACATTGGAATTCCCCTGCGCCTGCATGATACACCTGGAGGGGGCTTCCCTAAATGAGTCTGGGGGCTCACTTCATCTCCCTCCTCTTCACTTTCTTCTTCAAATGCCCTTGGAGGACCATCAGCCAATAGGAAGATACCAATTAATTTCAGTTTATACAAAGTACTGTCTTCAAGGACGAAGTTTTCATTTATCAGGCCTTGTTTTCCCAATACTTGGCAGGAAACGGAACAAACTTTCATGGGCCAAACACAGACCAGAACAGAACATATCCACATTCCCCGATACAAAGGTCCAAGGTCAAATGGAGATAAGGTTTTACCCTGTACACAGAAAGTGCTAGGGGAAATTGTACAATATGGCAATTTGGGAAACTGGCACTGATTTGAACTCTTCCTCACTTCATCTTTACAGGCTTACTCTTGGCCAGATATCTAAACCGTTTGGCTCAAAAACATTCCAGAAACAGTGACATTTTCAAAGTGAGGCAACATGGAAATAAATTACCCTTATTAAGCGACAAGCAATCGGTGTTCAGTCTCTGAGAAAAAGGAATTTTGGGAGCAAGAGGCTGAATTTCTCTTGGAAAACTCAGATTCCAATAAATACATGTGATTATGCATGACTAATTATACACACAGGCTTGTACACAAATTTATATCCAGACCACATGAGCATTTTATTATGGCTTGAGGACTTCTTGAACAGCTTGGAATTTCTCACTGGAATTTAAGAACTAGTACTGTGGCTGTCTATCTCAAAGGGCAACAAGTCAAATTTAAGTTCTCAAGGTTGGTATGAAATATTTAAGCCTTGGTTATTTTAAGAACTAACTAAAAAACTTCATTTTATTGTTTCCTCTTTTGGAAAAAGAGGAAACACCCCACCGGTCCTCTGCAACTTTCAGAAACATTGAAGAGAACTAATTTTATCCAGGATGTGTTTGTTCCTTTGTTATGTCCTAAGGTATTTGAATCAGAGGGTTCATACTAACAGCTTTCAAAATCCTTGCTCTTGGAAGAGCATCGAACTTTTGTGTACAATTGTGTACATGAAGACTCTGCAAGGGAGCTGTGTTCTCAGAACCAAGCTCCCACCCATAAACCTTTTGCTCCAGTCACAGAAAGATCGCACAGCTGGCAAAATTGCTTTAGCCCTCCCAACCTCTGGCTGATACAAGGTTCGTGTACTTTGACCATGAACATTACTGAAGTCCATTAATGGCCTGCTTTTATTACATTTTTCCCATCCACAGAAGTAATTACCGGAGACCTGGGTTTTCCCTGTGACTCTTCCCTCTTGAGCTCTCCCCAGAGGCAGAAGGACAGTGTATGTTCATATCAAGGAATTAAAATCAATTCTTCATCCCCACACAGCATTTTCACAAGCGTTTTTAGAGATAACAGGGAGGGGCCTCCTTCATAAATTTAAGAACCCCACCAAAAACCAACAACAACAAAAAAAACCCCAAATACACACCTCACCCCACCCCAAACCACAAGCAAACAAAAAAACCCCAAACCAACTAACCAATCAAAAAAACCACAAGGAAAAAACAACCAACTCCCCCCCAGACTAACCCTTAGGTGAGGTGTTACTAGCTCCTTATTCTGTGTTCAGTAAAGGAATATGTTTATTTAGTGATCCTCTTTGTAAACTCAAAACAATTCCTTTCGGCCTAATACACTTGCTCTGCTTACTCTCCTGAAGAGCTGTAAACTCTCCTACTAGAGGGCAGTGTGGGATTATTTCTTCAATTGCTAACAAAATGGAGCTCTGATTAAGGAGTGGGGTTCTCAAGTGTTTTCACATTACTGCCAAAAACAAAAAGAAAAGCCATCTAGAAGGATTGCTGGAGGTGCCTTAAAGGAGCTCTTGTCTGACACCTCTGTTTATGAGTAGAAGAGCTTTCATTTTTGTTCACACACAATTTGGGGACCATTTCCTCTTGTTTTTTGGTTTGTTGTTTTTGGTTTTTTCCCCTCTGATTGAAGTAACCTTTCCACCATGTGCGTAGAAGTCAACAATCATTCCTCTAATACAGGAGTTCAATTCATTGCTTAAGGAAAGAATAAAAAAGAAACACATTCTGGATCAAAAAGAACTGCAGGACTGAGAAAGAGTTGCCCTTGGCATTTCCTCCTGGCCTGCTCCCACAGGCAAGCAAGGCTATAGGGGCCCTCTCTCAGTCTTATGGAAATGCATTTTGTCTGAAGTAAATGTTACCCTAGTCCACAGATGCCATAAAGAAAAATGTTGATCTAAAGTTTAAAGCAGTGATCTCAGTTGTGGAAAGGGCAGTGGCAAATTTGGGGAAGCTTTGCTTTGACCTCTCTTGATCTGGACTTTGCTGATAAATGCATACAAAGTGGCCCAACAAAGAATCCAATTATAAAGTGATTAAGAACGCTGAACCCAACAGTCCCCATGACTGGTCAAACGTGTGTGCCCTGACTGTGTGAAACAGAAGGGCTGCTGCTCACGCTGTGTTGCAGGCAAATGCAAAACAAGATTTTAGGGACTTCAGTTTCTCTTCTGGCAAACAAAAGGATTCTGTGGTCATCATACAGCTAGTTCATCACTCAAAGGATTCCATTTCAGGGATGAGTTTTAAACATGTCAACAAATTACAGCACTGACATTAACTTTTTAAACATTGCTCATTAGTTTTTCACATGCTATATGTTATCACTACAGAGCGTTTTATGATATGCGCAAATCAGAACTGAGTGCACAGCGCTCTTTCTCCAGCAAGTCAGATTTCAACTCTCTGAGATAAAGGAAAACCTGTGTAAACAACCTGTGAGAGAGATCTTTTAACATACGCATGATCTGCCCACTATCCAGGAAGCTTATTGAAAGTTACGTGGTATGTCCCATTCACTGTTTATGTGCAAAAGCAAATTGCTGACCATAGTCCTCACATTTCAGTTTACAGTTTTAGAAGTATTTTTAATCCAAAACACTTTTTTTTTCTTTTTTTTCTATCAAGGCCATGTGCTCTGGCAAACAAGCATAATGAAATTCTCTCCTGAACCTTCATGAGCACCTTAATCTCAGCATTAGTGACACAAAATTCCTCAGGCCTTGGGTGCTAACACCTTGCATATCTTTCGAAAGGACAAGAGACACATGGAGAATAAGGAGAGTTCTCCTGGCTATCTTTCCACAACTGAAACAGTGAAAAGAAAACTTCACAGCAAATACCTGTTGTCTTTCTTCCACTTTCCCTCCCACCAATCATCACCATATGGGAAGGCCCTCCTATTCCATAAGCAAATATCCCCAGAAGGCAAAATACTGCAGAAATTTCAGATTTTAATGGACAAGGCTCCAGAATCCCGTTTCTTAGTCAGCAACAGCTCTGAAAACACATAAAATGTCACAAGGTATCTCCAAAGCTCTATGTCAGAGCAGCCAGGACACCAGTTATGTACCCAGTACCCCAACTGCTCAGTGTGGGCTAATCCTGCCCATGCCCTGGTGTATATGGGCTGATGGAACACTTGCCATGGATGCTCCAGGGGCTGACTGTTGTATTCAGGTTATGAAAGGAACAGGCTTAAACTGAGCCTGGGAAGTATGTTCTGTTGATGTCCAAATCCTCAGTTATGAAACAAAAGATGCAATAAGCAAGAGATACACCCCCAGGCTTCCATTGCACAGGAAGAGAAGAGATAGCTCTGCTTGCCAGAGATGCTTACATTACAGAGCAATAGAAGCTTGCAGGCTTCCAAGGAGACATTTAATGTAGTATCATCATCAATATCCTGGGGCAGGAGCACAGCAGGAACTGTCAGCAAGATCTCTCCATAGGTAGAGGGATCAGTGCATAAAAACAAATGGTAGTGCTCAAGCATGTCAGATTTCATTTGAAAAGCAATTTTATTTTTTTTCTAAGGTATTATTACTATTCCAGAAAAAGGAAAGAATACTCTGAATACATAGCATCCCATATATTAATTGATTGAGAGGAATACCTGCCAGTGCAGAGAGGCTTTTAGAGTAAAAATGAAATTACCTGCCCCTATTTCACTTTCCATGAGTAGATCTCAAAACACTTCACAAGTCGAGGCCAACTTATGCAGTTAATATTGCAGTCTCTTTTGATGCCTCCATACACTAGGAAAGGATTTCATAATGGAACTAAGTCTTTTGTAACGGGCAAATCACTAGTATTTAATTAAGCTAACAACAGGTGATGCTCATCAGCAGTTTTAAAACATCCCTGACTCCACACCTTTGGGAATATCACTTTTATAGTTAAACAAGAAAATACACAAAACATAAGATTTGCATGGGAGCTTTATTGTCTCTTTTATTTCCATAATTACCATTAAAACCATTCCTTCTGGACAAGGAAGAATAAATATCTTCAATGCAGAAAGTTCAGTGAAGTGGCAGAATTATCTAATGGCTAATTTAAGGATGCACATAATCAGAGCAAAGAGGTGATAGTTCTTTATACCAGCTGAACTCGCATTTCCTGAATTCCTCTTCAGAAGCATGATGTGTGTCTTTGATCACAGCACTTTTCTGAATCTCTGACTCTGTTGGGGCAATGATCTGTCAAAAGTCTGACATTTTCAAGAACAGAAGAAAAGCACCTTTTTGCTAGTATTCCAACTATTAGCCACATTTGAGAACATAGGCTCAGTATTTTAGGTGTGCTTGATACTGTATGGTATGCATGTGCACTCCGAGAATTTACTGATTCTGACATGTAATTTCTTGTTTTTCAGAGAGTACACTTATAAGGAGTATCTGGTATCTTGAATAGGTATCTCTATTCTTGTAGGATGGCAGCAGCTTTGTCTTTCAGTTCATGCCATTCAACCTTAAAAACATACTGAACAAACCACACTGAAAACCCAAACAAATATCCACAGAAGTCATCCCTGCTTTATTGTGAAATGCTCTTCTTTGACATTGCTAACATGTAAATCTTGTAATTAAGAAACCTCCTGACATATACTTTTATGTAAACTGCAGGTAAAAGTGTACTGAAGGTGGTCCCACAAGCAGTCATAATGTCATTCAGTGTTTTGCTGAGCAGGCTTCCCAGCATAGTATCCTGTGTTTTTTCCCTAGTTCCCAGAATTAATTCAATATAACAGGGAAAAAATGAAAAAGTTTGCTACCTTAGTTCATGGTGTTATTAAATAAAGCATTTAAAGCAATTAAAATTTACTTTTCTCCTCTTTTGAATGCGCTATTTTGTCCACTTACTGAGTCTGAGAGCATGATTTGTTCCACTGGATTGGTAGGATTTAATATAGACATACACATTGTGGTTTGCACTCCACCTCTCTATTATCAGTAGCAGTACAGAACTCAGCCTAGAATAAATATTTGAGCATGTGTTATTTCAGACCAGTTTCACTTTCTGCTCTAAACTTTGTGCTACCATTGCTATGCTGATATAAATTTCAATGGCTATATATGAGCTATAATTAGAGCTATGACAATGGTTTTGTAAACCCTCATTTTTTTCCCCTCAAAACTCATTTTCATCCAGATATTTATTTTTTATTGATCAGGTTTTTAATATTCTTTTTTTCCTGAAATTTGGAGGCAGGAACAGAGAACAACTGCACTACAAATCCATATGATGCATTTTCTAGAAGACTGTATTCTGTAATTGCTGGTGCTATCAGATCTTGGCGTTTCCTACCCAGGTAACTTAGTCATCATTGATGCTGGGGAAGAAGCTTCAGAAGAGGGTGGCAGAGTAGTAATCGGGGAGAACAGAGCAAGTGGGGCTGTTTGGGCAGTGGGATAACTCCCTTATTCCTGTACCATATCTGCTAAACTAATGCCAGGAAACTAATTCCTTTGTCATAGACAGTAACCTCCCAAATCCCAAAAGAGCACACAGAAGCTGTTCCACAACACCCTGTGCTGCCAGCCCAGAGGAATGTGTGATGGGATACAGGATCATGAGTCCAGGGTGAGAAACTGCAAGGATGTATCATTCATTTAACACCACCCACAGCCTGCCTGCAGATGTGGGACCTGAGAACAGTGCTCATGTGGAGAATGTCAGGGTGCAGAAGCGTGGTAGGTTGTCTGTGTTGGCAAGCTCAAGATTACCTAACCCATGGTTAGCATGCAGTGTAGGCAGGTTCTATTAGCAAAGTTCAGACCATGATGTGCTAATTAAAGAAGAGGTTGTCCTAGTTGCTAAGGAAATGAATGCTTTCTGTATTGCTGCTTCTACCTCAGCAGAGCATGTTCTCAGCTGTCCCTTTGGTTGTGTTTGTCAGATAGAGAGGTCAGGAGTTGATATTGTTGCTTCTGTGATTACAGTGCTCCTGAGAGCTGACTTACAGGTCAAGAGCGATAGGTGAAAAAGATGCCAGGGAAAGGTGGTTTAAAACGCTTCTTTACCAGGTACCTGTCTAGGGACAAATTTCTCTTAAAACTATGGGTTTAGGTTACATTGTTTTGTTGTTTAAGCACAGCTCTGCTTCTTTTGGGAAAGACGCAGACAAGAAGAGAAGATTTGTATGCTTTAGAATCAGTCTAAATGTCAGCTCTTCTGTAAGGCAGAGGCTGACTGAGTGTTGGAGCCAGTCCTAGAGTGAAGGAAATGTAATGGTTTGAATTTTTTATTAGCAAAGAAGTTGGCCACCACCAGACAGCTATCTTGCTTAACTTAGTCTCATGAGAAAGCATTCTCTGATTCATTATTCCTCTACCATAATGTATACTGTGCATAGGCAGCTGCTAGAAAAATCAACAGGACTGAAAACTGCATATTGTGAAGTTAATGTGTAAGTGAAAAACTGTCTTCATGGGGTGGTCCATTGCTGGCTGCTAGTCCCGCTGCAACTCTGTCATCCTTCTTTCTCTGTGTGAGATTTACATCAGTTCCAGCTTAAAACTTACATGGCTGTGTGCAACATCTTCAAAGCATTTTTTTTTCTTTCCGCTCTGCATCCTCCATGGAAACCCTGTCACCAGCACCACAAATATTTCTCCTCTGTCACTATCTGGGAAATTGGTTGTTTGGCTGTAACTTTATGAGATCCCAGAGCCACAATCCTCCTGCGTCTTGGAGATGGGCAATGACAATAAAATCCTCATAAAGAGAAAATTGTGTCTGTCTTTGGGAGACAATAGAGATCTATATTCATCTCTAGTTTCCGGTATGCTGGATCACTGTATTTTTTTTTTTATGCTTTTACCTCTTGAAGTAACATTACTCTAGCTGCCTATTAGACTGGAGCACATTCCCTTCAACCTCATCTCCCCTCATACCTCAATGCAGATGTTGCATTATCTGGCATCACCCCTCCCTACCAACTGGTTCATTGCTGCATCCTCCAAGGAATAAGCTGCCATTTTCAAAAGTCCCTTGAAGCCATAGAATTCCACTTCCAATTTTCTGTGGAGTCTAGCCCCAATGAGACATTTACTTATCTTTCTCTCTAAAAATGCTCCCTCTGCAATTTTATCTGGTCTAATTTTACATTGCAAACTCTGTATTTTCCTTTTGCTAATTCAAATGTTTCGTCTGCACTGTATTCTTCAAAAAGTGGCTGTGAAACCCTCATAACACAAAAATCTTATCTGAACATCAGATTGTGCTTGACAAATGAGCAGGAACCTCTTGCTGTCCCAGACTCACAGCATAACTGGATGTGCCAGAATCTCTTGCTGCCTACCAGAGGCAGACATGGACTGTTGGACTTTGAATGTTTGGGAGAAAGTTCTGAGAGAGGGGGTTCCAGCCAGCAACAGCTGAGCCTAAGTTCTTACCCTGAGCTACTTCGTTTTTGCTGTTGATGTGGTTAGGTTTTTTTTTTTCAAACAATCTTTCTGTTAAAGCTGTAAGCAGAAAGGATGAGGACTTGGTGCTATGATTAAAGCAGCTTCTTCTTTTTTTTTTTTTTTTTTCTCATTTTGCTGGTGGCTTCATCACTTTACATTTACTGACAAAAGCAGCTGGGAATATTCTCATAGTCTGCTGTGAGGATAATTGTGAGTGCCCACACAGGAGGAATATTTGCCATAATTAGGTATTATTAGTCTCAGTGGACAATGTTCATCAGAAGTTCACCCTACCTCACACAGTCTGGGTCTCTGATGAAGCCTAGTGTATCAGTTCTTGCCAAATTAACAGGAAACCAAGATAAACAGACATCACTAAAGGTTTTTATTGCATATAAAATGTACCTACCATTGTAACATCTCTTGGAACAATCTACTTAGATAAGATGTTAATGCGTTTATTGGATTTGGTGACATTTAACAGAGGATTTTACTTTGAACATGATCCATATTGGATACTAAAAAGGATAGGAGTCCTTGAAAGAGGCAAAGAACTCTTAAAAAATCAGGGATTGTTCTCTATAATGTGTTTATAAATCAAATACATCAGTCCTTGCTTACATTCTGAGTTCAGTTGTACTCAGAGTGGATGTTCATCAAGTGTCCTTTTTATAAGAGATCAGATCAGGCTCAGTCCTGGTATGTAATATGTGGAGACAGAATGACTATACTTTACTGCACAAGCTCAGAGCAGGCAAGGGCCAACATGGCTGTTTTGCCATTCCCATTTAACCTCTATA
Source organism: Pachyramphus minor (assembly GCA_013397135.1). Classification (NCBI taxonomy): domain Eukaryota; kingdom Metazoa; phylum Chordata; class Aves; order Passeriformes; family Tyrannidae; genus Pachyramphus; species Pachyramphus minor. Next base: position 300,437 of record VYXB01006804.1, read on the forward strand.
GAATTATCACTAATGTTCCACTGTTACCGCATTCGCTGGTCTCGCTATTCAAGATGGTTACTGATGGGATAGTTGAGCTCAATAGTTAATAACTTGTCAATTAATCACTACTTCCATTTGTGAGACACATCTTTAGTGGTATAAAAAGCGTACTGCATTTCCAGGGAGGAGGTTATAAAATTAACTAAAGGTATTTTGAATATTTCATAAATTGGATGGGGTTGTTGAGCTAGTCATTCAGCATGCTGGGAAACCTGTGGGCTGCAATGTCTTTAGTTTTCTGTGCATATTCTTTAAGATTTTCTCCCAGATTTCATATTAATTACTTCCTTCAGTTCTCTGAAACATCGAAGTTTTTTTTCCTTCATTTTTGCATTTATTTTTGCACAGGTCTTTGGCTCCATTGTCCACTTCCACCTTTTCTTTTACCATCATGCCATTTCTTCTTCCTGCCATACTCGTCTCTCCACTCCCTCCCTTTTTTCCCCCCTCATATGTTCTTAATGCTTATTTTCATTTACTCAGTTTTGGAGATTTGCATTCAAAGACTATCTGAGAAGGCTCAGACATTCTCAGCCTTCTCTGGAGGCCAGGTATCTGTCACAGTTCCTTAATCCTCCACCAACCTGTCCCTGCTTATGGCTGGAGCATTGGTTTCTTGTCATAGCTGCAGAGGAAAGAGCAATAGTGACTTCTAGTATTGGCAGCCATCCTTCTTTCCCTCTCATGTGTTACTTCTCATCGAGTAATTGCCATCAGTTCTGGACAACCCATGAAAAAGTCACCAGGTCGGCAATTTTACGTTTTCCAGCATGCTATTATTACCAGTGTGTTAGGAACTGAGTTTCTGAGTTAGGAACTGAGTTTCTGAGTAAGATACCAAAGATACCAAATGTGTACTAAGATTATGTAACGTTCTCATCAGGTTGCGTCTTTTCACTAAAGGAAAAGATCCTCTTATGGGCATTCCCTGTGCTTTTTATAGAATAGCAGTGTTTAAAAAAGGGTTGCTAAATTTCAGTGCCTACAAACGTATGAGCATTTAAATGTGTCTGTTCCCAGATGAGAACCAGCATTAACAATGAGTTAGCTTTTAGACTGTAAATTCCACCAACGCAAGCCATAAAAGAAAGAAAGAAAAGAAATCAAGAAATAAGCAGCAAAGTTCTTCAGTGCCTTGTCTGTGTTCCACACAATAGTTCTTTATTCTGGCTACCTTTTACTCCCTCCCACTGCCCAGATGTTTGCACTCGCAGCCATGAGTAACTGCTATAAAAAAATCAAGGGAATCTGGAAATATGTAAAGTGAATGGATCAGAAATTTACAAAAGGGGTTCATATAACTACAGAAGTACAGAAGTCAGGTTGATTCCCCCCCCCTGAAGAAAACGTGTCAAACTGGAAAATTACTTCTGCATCATATACAAATTACTACTTAAGAACTTATTTCCCAAATGTAGATTCCATCTAATCAGTTCTTTTTTACTACTGCACATTTTGATTCTCTCTGAAACAATTTCTTATGTGATAATTGCTTCCGATCATTTAATTATTTTTATCCTGACTGTTCTCTCAGTGGTGATAGCTGCAATCACAGCAGTCAACCTGGTTTTTCACAGCTTTGGCATAGACAAAGCAGCCTGCTGGACCACAGCTTACTTGATCCATACATGGTGCTGTTCTGCTGCAAAGGTTTGCATAATATTGTAAATTTCTTCTTGATAAAGCTCTTTGATTCCTTCCTCTTTGCTCATGACACATTCCAAGTCTACAGTGCAGTGTTATTTCTGATGTCTGGTTTGCTTGGAAACTGTCATGCCACAGTCTTAAATAGCCAATGTACTGATGTAGTTCATTAGGAACTAATGTCTAGGTCACAGGAAAGCAATAGGTTTGAGCAGCAGGACTGGAGGCAGAGTTGGTAGCAGTCATAGTAGCTACAAGAAGAGGCTAAGGAAGAATTGGACATTCTACCTGTCTGCAAAATGGCTTGCCCTACTACCCAGCTTAGCCTTGTCAGGCTGTCAATATTGTGTAAGGGCCCCAGGCAACTGGGGTTGTTTGCCCTCAAGTACTGCTGAGAGTCATTTGGGATTTTGACACTGAAGTTGGCAGTCTGGTGTTGAAGAATGGATCCTTCAGAAACATGGCAAGGTTTCATCACTGCCAGATGACATCTGCCAGCTGAAGATCTGGTGCTCAGTACTCAAGAGACAGATGAAGTTTCAAAAGCTGAAGATGGAAATTTTCTCTTTACTCTTACCTACTTAGAGGAGTAGGTGAGAATTTAAACTGATGGGGACTGGATATTTTTAATATTGTATTTTAGTACAACTTCTATTGACTACTTGTCCTTCTGCATTTACTCTTCCCACTTCACCCATAATCTTTCTGTCCCTGGTGAAATGACACACACCCTGATGGAAGAATGCATCCTGCTTTCAGACTCCCAGAGCCAGCAGCCTGCTAAGTTTTGAGACGAGCATCTTCAGTCTCCAGAGGAAGGCTGATGATGCAGTGCCTGCAAACATTCTCTTCTGAGTTTTGAACTTCTGCTTACAAAAGTAAGCAAAGAAATAGAAGATATCAAAACAAGAAAACTACCTCCATGTTTGCATCAAAATTAACCAGCACATACAGAGTTGTGGGGCTACTGACTTTGTTTTGCAATCTTGTCGTTCCAGGAATGTTAATCAGTCCGATATATGTTAAGATTCTAGGACAGAAAGTGTCACTTTCTCAGTAGATTTGGTGTGGAACTGCATAACTACCCTGTGGACAAGCTAGAGATTGGGTCTACAGCAATTTTCTTCAAAGGATGCCTTTGAAGTGGCTTGGTAAGCATTAGTTGTATCAGAGATATACACTAAGTTGAAACTCCATTGCAGTGCACATCTGAGGCATATTTGTGAAGTTTCAAGCTCTCTGGCTAACCCAAACATTTTGTGACAAATGGCTTCAAGCAGGTCCTTCTTCTGAGGCTATTCTTTGCAGAAGAGGAAGCTCAAAATTAGTATTTTCCCAAAGGCTACCTCCTTTCCTAGCAAAAGGAAAATAGGTCTAGAGAAGGAACTGGAACAGAATATTAATTCAGCTGGTGTAATTCCTCTTTCAAATCAACCTGCTGATGTCTTAAGACAGTAAGCTCTGCTTGTATCTTTGCTGGATTTCATATTTTGTCACCTGAAGTTAGTTATATAGAGGTTTTTCCAACCTAAATGATTCTGTGGTTTTGTGCTATGGACATTCTGATATCAGTTACTGCAGGAAAGGTAGTCCACAACTTTCTTCATTCTGAGTCTTAATCTGCTCAAGAGTAGTGAGAGAGATTATTAAATTAATCATTGTGTGTACCTGACTACTAGTATATAATACAGTTGATCTACTGAGGTAATGGGGTAGATGGATGATAATCAAGCAATGACAGCTGTTATCCTCTAGTATCCAATCTTTCATGCAGGTGTCATTTGCATCTAAGCCTTTACCATGTGAATACTGGTGGATAGGCTTTTCTTCCTGTTCGTGCCCAGTTACATTGATGGTGTCAAAACGTTCTTTAAAAAAATGTCATTTATTAGTGCCCTGGTTTCTTAAAAACTGCTTAGAAGGGAGAATACCTGTTGTGAGTATTACTGCAGAAAGCAAACCCCAAATCTGATGGCAGAATTCTATTCTAACTGTAGCCTAGAAAAATACAGACAGTTTGGGCTGTCATAACATTCTGAGACCTTCAATGACCTTCAATGACATCTAGGCATCTGACTCTGACTTGTGCCTATTAGTAGTTTGGTTTTTCTTTTTCTATGAACGTCATCATTGGATGACACAGAAAGAAAGAAACTATGAAAAAAAGCTTCCTGTTCATACAGGTACTTGTGAGCAATGTACTCAGTATAAGCTTGAAGAAACAAAGCTTTATGAAAACTCCATATTCTCTCTTCTTTTTGTGTAATATCCAGCATTACACACCACAACTACATTAATAGGACATCACTGGGGTTGAAAACTCAAGTATACAAAATTAGGAAATGAAAGCATATGCAAATAGAATTTGATACTTTTTTTTTCAGATTATAATAATTATTAATCACATGATCACAGAGTGATTTCTACCAGACCCTTATTTTATTTGATGTGCAAAAAGGTCAGATTCAGACTTCACAGCACCCTTTAGTATCCTAATTTATCTTAGCAACATCTGATTTCTTCACCTGATGATGATCCTGGTTTTCATCTCGTATCCCAACATCCCAGCAAATCTCTTTTGTTCTCTTTCTGTCTCCTATTGAAGAAATAAACTCACCATTGTTAATTCCAGCATCCATTCCTACCTGGGCTTGATTAGAGAAGAATAACCAGTTTAGAAAAACTCAGTTTTGTTCCTGCAGTAGTACATAGAAAAAGAAAATATTTTTTTTTAAAAAATCATTTGCTGTCAGGGAAGAGCAGATGCAAAGTCTGGTAATGATTCCAAGGAGAGTGAGCTTTCTTAGCTGCTTGTTAGTCAAGGAACAAGCAGAGATCTGAGCTTACTTTATGGATATAGATTCTTTAAGGATGCAGCTGTTCCTTTTATCTAACCCTCTACTAAGCACATATGGATTTTTGAAGGCTCACTTAAGTAAAAACCTTTTTTTTTTTATGCTCCCACATAAAATGTCCCACTCTGTCAACGTTCTAGAATTCAATGTAGCAGAATTCTGAAAAGATTTATAAACCATCACTAGTTTTGAGGCTCCAGTAGCTGATCACCCAGCAGTAAGTGTCCCATCACCTCTCGAATTTATCACAGATTATACTGCACAAAGAGGACTTGTAACTAGCCCTTCCTTCCAAAGAGCTAACTGATAAAAACGGGATAAGACTCCTCTATTAAAGCCAAATGATTGTCATAACAAAGCTCCCAGTGTATTCAGCATAAAGCCCACTCTCAAGGAATGGTACCTTTATCACCTTGATCTGGGAGAAGATAAGAAAATACAGTACCTCCTGCTGATGATCACTTGTCTTGGCTACATCTATTTTGCATTTGGTTATGCTGAGTGGAAGAAGGTGGGAAAAAAGTTTCAAAAAGCCATTGGCATCAAGTCTGGTACAGAAAAATCTCTCAAGTTATGCCCCCTCACTGGAACTGTTGCAATATCATGCTGATATAGAAACAATGAAGTAGAACACTTGGAAATGTTTTCAAAATGGGCAAAGGGCACTGTGCCAACAAAATTTCTTATTCCAGCACTGACATCTTGTGTGTTGGTTAGAAAAGTGTTTAAAATTATTTTCCCTCTCTGTAGATGAAACTCTTGCTTTAATTGACTTCAACACAAGCTGATTTCATTATAATCTGGTCATTTCTTGTAGGTTATGCAGGAACTGTGAATTCTGACACCATCCATGGTAGCAAAAGCTTATTCCTTTCCTCAGTACACAATCTGATATAGACTGCAATTTTAGAGAAAGCAGCAATGCTAGCACCTGTGTGGCTGCCAAGCTCAGAAATACAAGTACACACACAGAGTGTAAAATATCTATTGAATTTGTTAGGCATTTTTTTGTGTCTGAAGCTGGATTCCTTCAATGTCACCTTCAGACTTTGAAGGTTTGTCCTTTTTCTGACCTTGTCTGCTTGGCCTCTAGTATATCTGACAGCTTTAGTTTCACCTAAATAAATGGAAAACCCCCCACCATGTCAGGATACAGTCTGAATCACAGAATAGTGAAGTGTTAAAATACTGCTCTGAAAAAGAGGTGTTTAATGTTGACAGGTTCATTGGCACTAGTATTGGTCTTGCCTTGTTGCTTGACCTTAGCATCAACTTCCCTGTAACTGCTGTTGAGACCGAGGAGGATTATCCTTTTGTTACTGACAGTTTCACTGCTGAGATGGGGTGACCTTTCCTATTCTTCTGCCAGTGTAGCAAGTCCAGATCATAGCTCACAACTTCTGAAATGTCAGCAAGAACACAGAAACTTTCTTTAGCATTGACAGTCTTGGAGAGAGAGCTGGATGCAGCTCACAGTCACATCTCATCCCAGCAAAAGAACATTTTAGTTTATTCACAGTACACTTCTAAGATACATGACCACTTGTGGCCACTAAATGAGTTCATGTTTATATGCTTAGCTGTTCAGACTATGCTGCCTGTTTATATTCAGAAGCATGTACATATATTTCCATTGTGCTTTTGTCTGACACAGACAGGTCAATTTTGTTAAACTGCCTGAAAAGATTCATGGTGGGTATTCTTACTGTTGCAGCGGCCAAAAAGCAAATAAGCCTGAGTCATTAGACAGGATTTGGGATTCATTTCTTCCTCCCTTCATTTGACAGTAGCAGCTATAACGTATTTCTGCTTTCTAGAGAAATCCTCCTAGAAAATATTTTAAAAACCAGCACTCATTGGGAAAAATGCAGAAGTTCTGGGATTTGAACAATTATTATTGTCTTTTATTGCTTTCTGGCCAAAAATTTTCCTATTTGACTCATTAGGTAGTGATTCTCATAAATAAGTTTGGAGTAATTTCCTTTTCCACGGTACATATTTTTAATCCAGGAACTTTTTTATACAGATTCTAAAGGCCTGACCATTGATACAAAACTTCAAGTGCTGATATAATGCATTAACTTGTAATAGGATCTCTGGTTTTATTATTCATCTATCCATTTTATTTTTGTTTGCATTTTATATTTACACTTACTCTTTAATCCTGGTTTATTTGGTTTTTTTTTTCAATGAGACTTACAAGAGCTTTAATATAAAATCAGTATAAATGTGACAAAGGCCAGATGTGTTACTACTGACAATCTGGGTACCTAAGGAGGCAATCCTAAGCATTTGTATGGCACCCTCCAAACATGCCCAACCCACCAAGTCAGGAACATCAGAGCTGACCCACAATATTGCTCATAGAGGACATTGTTTGAACTGCAATGGAACTTGATGGACATCTTAACATTGTTTACAGAATCATTATTAGGTTTACTGTTGTTGGTTGTCTGAAGAGGCTGTTTCACTGTGGGAATAATTCATTTGTCACAGGTATTTTCTGAGTTCGTATAACTGGCAGTTATTCCCACTTTCTGGCACAAACACTCTGTCAATGCTTGAATAATCCTTCCTGCTCTCTTAAAAAAAGACACCATTCTTCAAACTACTGAAGGGCCAGTTTTCTTTCTAATTAGCATCCTGGCTCTGGGGAGCGCTGTATTGGTAATACTTTCAGAAGTTAATGAAGCTGTTCTGGAAACAATTAAACCTTCCATGTACAAAACAGGTGCTTCTAATGAAAAAAAAAAGGTCTTCTTTTGATCAGGTAGAGTATCTACTTTTTCACCAGATAGTGAAAGGTGTCCTTGCATGAATTAAAATCTAAATGTGTAAGGCTAAGACTGGAGGAGTAATACATTCTGTGCTTTAATACTTCTAGAAAGGCTGGCAGATATTAATTATACAGGTCTACAATTCATTAAAGATTTTTCATAGTCTCAGCATTCATTCTGCAGGGCAATAAATGGAGAAGTCTAACAAAAGAAACATAGTAACAAGAGAGAGACACTATATCTACTGTTTGCTTGGGAGAGAGGCAGAGCAGTCAAATAGGAACAATTATTAAGAAAGAACATCATAAGAGTCTGGGTATATAAATGTGCATATTTGTTTTCTCAGAACACTGACTGGGACATAAAGGATAGTTCAGCTTGGATACCACTGAAATCAATGCAGCTGCTCCACTGACTTCGACATACCTTGGTTTAGGCTTAGGAGTACCTGGGTGTTTCATCTTCCTTGCCAAGGAAGTTTAAAATTATTTTAAAGTTTGTCCAATGCTGTATTTCTTTCCCAGAAGATGTTGTATAGGGAATGACACATGTTAACATAGAATAGTTATGGCACTGCAAATTATCCAGAATTTCACTGCAAACAGTGTAGATGTGAAGATTCCTTTGTTAAAACCAACCAAACAAAAAAACAAAACAGCATTCGCTACTTTTATTTTAGGATGCAGGTATGCATTGTGAAGAGCTCTGGAAACATTGGCATTGATATTATCAAGTATGAAATTAGGTATTTTCTAAGATATCTATGTCATACAAGCAAAATAGAAATCAATTATTGTTATAAGTAGAAATATGAGATTGACTTGACCATGGTAGGCCCAACTTAAAGAAGTACTATCAACCTGAAATCAGATCAACTTCATAAAATAAAGTTGGATCATATTTATTCTGCATATCTCCATTAGTTTTTATTGTCCAAACAAACAAACAAAACCCCTCCCCAACTATTCTCTAAATGATTGAATCACAACAAATGGAAAGTAGTAAATTACAGCAATGAAAGAAAAATACACAGAGAGTTCTGTCAGAGATACAAAGTAAACAAACAGGAAAATACCTCTTTCCTTAACATTTTCTTTGTTATAGGGCATAATACTATCTAAGACTTTAGTATGGATACTTACCTAGAAGTACAACTGAACTCTGGAAGAAAGCAACATGAAAATGAAAAAAGTCAACATAGGAAATCGGTCTATTGCCTGAAATCTATTTTGGTATAAAAGAGAAATAATTTCTGTAATAATAACTAGATTTCCTTTGCATTTGTAAAGTTTTAGGTTTGCAGGATGTTTTCTACTTATTTAAAGGCATTCAGTTTACCATCTTTGTTTCCAGTTCCTACAACCCCAGGGAATCTGCATCTTGCTCTGACTTCCTTGGGTCTTGTAGATTTTTCTCTTTTTCTGATACATGCACAGGAAAATCTCCATTAAATTTTAATTTACTGCCCTTTGTGGACAGCATATGTAACAGAGCTTCCACTTTATGGTCAAGAACTGAGAATTTATTTTTCCACAGTAGATTAAAATTCACTTATTTCTTGTTTGAAAGCCTTTTTCTACTACAAAATATGTCAGGCAGCCTGTTCTACAGTAGTCCTATATTCATTGTAGAGGCACACGATAACAAGAATCTTAAGGGTTAGGACTTGCTTCAGACTTTTGGTCTTGGTCTTCATGCTCTGATACTATTAACAGTTGTGCAATTTAGTATTTAGAAGATCAGCAGCTCATAAACAAAGAGTCACAACCTTCTGTGGATCAGTTAACACAATCCAGCCAGTCTGCTACATCAGACTTGAATTTCTGTTCCCCGGGAGAACACCCTGAATGGTTGAGTTTATGCAAAGTAGCTATTTCATCAACTCTACATGAAAGAAGACAATGGAGAACTTAGCTTTGTCCATGGTGTCCCATATCTTGAGTGTGACAGGGAAGCATCTACCTCACAGGGTATTTAAAATGCTGATTAACCACAGGAATGTGTGTGTAGGAATGGGGACAGACCACCTTCCTGTTTTTCAGGAATGTTCTAGCTTCTATTTCAGCTGGCACATAACACACTACTAGAATAGTAATGCATTTTTCAGTCACCTCCTGAACGAAGCACTGTCTTTTTTTCTTAAAAGACCTTGTAGTGGTTGAATAAAGCTAGAAAAATGAAACAACTGTAAGAACATAAAAAGGTTTAACAGTGTTAAACAGGAGATGAACTTCATGCACTTTTATAAGTTTGAATACTTGTGGGCCTTACACCTCCCTTTCACATAAAATGGTTATATTAGAAGTAATTTTGTTCTTTTCATCAAAACCCAGATAAATCTGCAAGTATCTGGGATCTTGTAAACAGACTTAATACTATTTTACTTACTGATGTCCTGGTGTAGCGAAAATACCATAACCTGTCCGAAGTTGTGTACTGTTGTGCCTTTATCTCTTATTCCAGTAAGGAAGAAATGAGACCAAATATTTATGTGACAATTTTACAGTGTTATAATGTAACAATAATGTAACATCAGTATAATGTAACAACATCTCAACATTGACAAGTTTCTATTAAAAAATGAAGGATCTGGTTTACAAAATTTTTAAATAGGACTGTTAAAACTTGAAGATTTTTGACCTTATGAAATTATTTTTTTAAAAAAAGCAAACAAAAACTATATGCTTGACATTACTATAGGTTTTGATTTTTTGTTTTCTTTAAAATGCAAATAGACACCTCACTCCAGAACCTGTGTAGTTTCTAGAGAACCTTCCTCCTGGCTGAATGAAATCTGAAGTGCAAATATTTGCATCTGATTTCTTCTACCTGTCCTTGGCATAAGTATCCTTCTGCATTGCTTGTTTATGTCCAAAGCAATTGCCACTTCAGGATTTTCAAGGATAAAGACTGATAGAACAATTTTTATTACGGATATGAAAAAGATTACTTGCTTATAAACACAATTTCTGAAAAACTCTACCTTCATAGGTAGTCACTCCTCTTGTCCTTGCTAGGTTTTATAATCTGGTGGTAACCATTTTCAGCCAGAGCCTCTGACAAACATTGCTCTGGGTTTGAACAACTGTTGTCCATTTGTGAGCACGTCACTAACCTGAAGGATGCAGAGCAATTTTAAGACATTTTATTTCCATATGAAATTCCATCATTTGTCACGCATGGTGGCATGTTAGGTAATCCTAATAATCCATGCTGCTCTTAAAACCTAAGACTTTTTGTGGGTGCCGAGAGTTCCCTGCTCTAACAGAAGATAAGAACAGTATGAACCTGAAGAAATTGTTCAATATTTTGTAGGATCAGACTCTGAGAACTTATTAGTTTTCAAGATATAGCATGAGACTAAAAAATGTGGAACTGCAGAGAATTTCAGTAACAGGCAGTAGATAATCTAGTTTTATTAATAATGAAGCTATGTACACAATTCTATTTCCTCCTCCATACTTCCCCAGCAATTTGTTCATTGTGACTGTCACCAAAGCAGTTGCAATCCTTCAACGGTGCAAGAAAACATTATTACTTGAAGGCTGAACCTATAGCTTCACTTAGGAAAAAGGAGAGAATTAGTCAGTTTAGTATAGCTCATTTCTGACTTAGATTTGCTCATGAAAATAACAAGCACAATAGAGACCAATCTGTATATTACTGCAGCTTCTCTAGAAAATTCTTCATATCAGAACTAAATTATTTTTACAGATATGCAGAGTTGTTGGTTTTTATTCTGCAAAATGCTCTCCTAGTTATCACAATATGCCAAAATTTGCAGTTAGTAACACATTATATCATTGGCATGTTCATCTTCATGATTTACTTCAGTTCGTCTGATACCACTCTTGATTAAAGCATCAGGAAGTGGATGATGCTGGCAGCAGAATACTAAGCTTGATAGTCCAATACCTTAATCAAGTCTAGCAAATACTACCTTTCTGTGAACAACCTGCTCAAGAGTTCACAATATAATAATTTCTGCCCACAATAAACCAACTTCTCCATGAGATATAGCATTTAAGCAGCTGATGTAATGAGAGAAATTAGCATCTGTGGTATCTTCTAAAGAACTTTTCTCTTAAACTATTCCCTTAGCCTCCTAGAAGAAGAAAACAGTAAATACTGATTATTATCTCTATTATTCATACTTCTGATTATTTACATTGTTACTCAAAGCACGTGTATACTTTGCTTCCTCTTCTATTCTAAGAATGGATCAGTGCCTTTCTAGAGCCGGATTGTACGCACGTTTGCTCATTTCTGTTCTCCTTGCACACTCCTCTTGGAATTTCACGCACCCTCTCCAACCATACACACAGGTTACCATACGGTCCTCTTAGTATGCTAACATATTGCAACAATCCATTCTTACACCGCTAATGAAGTGAAAGAAAAATTATTACCAAAAAA